>CM042837.1:20468887-20836387 GCA_023653725.1 Bungarus multicinctus | reverse complement strand
TTGTCCAGGCCCAGAATTTTGAGCCTGGAGGCAGAGGGAATTCTATTGTGAGTGGAGGAGTAGAGATCTTTTCTCGAGAAATACCTCTGAACCTGCTCCATTGTGTTAATGTCCGATATACAGTGTGTGTTCCAGGCAGACGAGCTATATTCAAGAATTGGTCTGGCAAAGGTTTTTTAAATCTCTTTGTTTTGAAAAGACATATGTATAACAATGTTGTATGGTTCTAAGTGTTGGTCTGGACCTTTGATTTCTCTAAAAAGAGTCGTATGGATCTCAAGAAAATTTGGCCCTTAGGAGACACTACTTGCTGGCAAGGAGATGAAGGAACTTTTGTGAAATGCTGGCCATATCCACTGTAAGGATCAACTTTCAAGCAAAAAACGAGATAGATTGTTTTAAAAAATGAAGCCCATATTTCATTTATTTTGTTTTATTTCACCAGGGGCAAAAATGCAGCTTCTTTACTGAAGCCTGTCACTCTAGAAATAATCTGTGGCTGGGGATTTTCAACATCCACTCCAGCAATATTTTATTCTGACCCTAAGCAAAATCAATAGCTCATTTTTCCCCTCCTCTTTCCTTTTCCTTTCAGAAAGCCAGTTTTCTTTTTCCCCCACCCCTGCTTAGTGGAAGAAAATAAATTCTGCTCAATGTCGTTAAAAATATATTCTAACCATAGTTTCGGAAAGCGTGTGTGTGTGCATCGCAAAGAATTTAAATATAGGCTGTAATGAGTCTCAAGCAATTGTGAACAGTTGCTTTTATTGAAGCTAATGGAGAAGTCAAGTCTTCAATCTTGTTCAGCAAGGCTGAAATTTCTAACCTACATTCTGCAACTGGACTTATAGGTTGGCAAATCTGTGCTATATGTAGACGGACTGGGTGGTAAAATTTGGATTAAAGAGGGAACTGCTTTCAGCTGCAACTTTCTTCATTCCAGCAATTGTGATGTGAAACTTCCAATACACTTAATCCTTGAATTATGATCACAATTGAGCCCAAAATGTCTGTTGTTAAATGAGACATTTGTGAAGTGAATTTTGCCCCCATTTTACAACCTTCCTTGCCTCTGTTGTCAACTGAATTGAACTGAAGAAGCTTCTGGGATGAGAAGTGAAACATCTTCAAGGAAAGACGAAGTCCAGTTGCCTTTTGAAAAAGCATCTTTGGGGCAACCATGACCTGTCCTAGAGGACTGAGACTCTCCATAGACATCCAGATTGTGTCCCACCCACGAAGAGGGAAGTGTTATCCCATCCAAAGTCAAAGCTGGAACATCCCCAGTTTGTTCTCCTTCATGATCTAATCATATATCAACTTATTTCTCTATGAAACTCACACCTGAGGCAAATCTGTCTGGCTTCTTTTCATTTCGGTAGCTAATTAACAAATGGAGAACTTTCTTGTCCTAGAATGCTCGACTTCTTCCTGATGTATGTGAACAATATGTGTTATATCTTGGACCAATTCACCTGGTTTCAATAGAAGCCTTTTCTTCAGGTTGTAAAATTAAAGTTTTAATGAGGTCTTGTTGGGTAACTTAATTCTGCTGTCTTTACAGATTACATAGAACATAGCACATTTATAGCATGTCTTTTTCCTATATTCTCTACTTTACGTGCAAATTTTACCTCCCTTGAATATAAAATAGAATAGAATAGAATGGAATGGAATAGAATTCTTTATTGGCCAAGTGTGATTGGACACATAAGGAATTTGTCTTGGTGCAAATGCTCTGAGTGTACATAAAAGAAAAGTTACATTCATCAAGAGTTAAGAATCATCAGGTAGAACACTTAATAATAAAGGGTACAATAAGCAATCAAATCATACTAGGAAACAGTCAATATAAATTGTAAGATACAAGTGACAAAGTTACAGTCATACATTCACAAGTGGGAGGGGATGGTTGATAAGGAGTGATGAGAAGGTTAATAGTAATAGTAGTGCAGACTTTGTAAATTGTTGGACCGTGTTGAGGGAGTTATTTGTTTAGCAGAGTGATAGCATTTGGGAAAAAAATGTTCTTGTGTCTAGTTGTTCTGGTGTGCAGTGCTCTATAGCACTGTCATTTTGAGGGTAGGAGTTGAAGCAGTTTATGTCCAGGATGTCTGTAAATATTTTTACAGCCCTCTTTTTGACTCGTGCAGTATACAGGTCCTCAATGGAAGGCAGGTTGGTATATATAGTACCCTCCTCGTTCCACACATCCAGTTGAACCCAGACAAACCTTAATATTTTGGGGGGAGGATATTGCTCTCTGCAAAATCCAACTGAAGCCATGTTGGCCCTAACTACCTTCCATTTCATCAGTCAGTATACTTGTCACTAGCCAGCTTTACATCCTTAGACTATTCATTGCACTGGATAAATGGAAGTTCTATTAGCTCCTTTTTACAGGCTGACAGGTGCAATCATTCTTATAAGCCTTAATTACAATGTTTAATTAAGCACAGTTCAAGTAGGTAGAAAAGTTTAAGACTCGGAGAGCTATCAATGTCTAGATACGAAGCGAGAGGAGAAGGAACAGAATCCGTTTTGTGCTTTGAAGGATATACTGCTATAGAACCAGAGACAGAGAAAGATAATGTACCGGATGAATTTATACAACATGCTAAGCCTCAAACAAACTCAATTATGGCTTAATACAGTCTGGGAACGCAGCTATTCCAGACTGCAAGCCAGTGCTTATAATTTAGCACGTTAGGTGAACCAACCAATTCTGCCTTAGTCCTTAAGTTTGATGAAGTGAACCAGATTTTAGAACAAGCTGCAAACTGTAACAGCATCATGGTTAAGATAGCTTATGACTTATGATCACATTTGATCATATCAAATTCCGGTTCTTAATTGAGTTTTTCCCCATTTTACAACTTTTCCTGCCACAGTTGTTAAGTGAGTCACTGCAGTTGTTAAATTAGTAACATGGTTGTTAAGTGAATCTGACTTCCCCATTGGCTTTGCTTTTCAGAAGATCACAAAAGCTGATTATATGATCTCAGGCGTGCAAAAAATAGTCCCATAGAAAGCAAAGCTCTGAGGCAGGTAGGTTCCTCAAAGAATAGTTTTATTGGATATATTGTATTGGCACATATCTGGGGAAAACCGACTCTGAAGGTTTCTGCAGTTTTCACCTAATTAAAAGTAAGAGTTTGTTACTTTCTCAAAACAATCAGTCCCATGGTCCAATCACGGTGCTGTCTGGTTGCTGGGTGACATCGCTCCGCCTTCCCCCTACCAGGTGTGAGGATGTCCTTGGTTCCCAAGAGAACATATTTTGTTTTGGCTAACAAAATCCCCCCTCTGTATCCCTCAGCTCCAGTGTGGCGATACTGAAGCATCCAAAATGTCTTCAATCAGATCAGCTTCAGGGTGGACACAGGACACCCTACCATCATAAATATGAACTAATTGCCAAGCATCCAAATTTTGATTACGTGATCATGGGGATGCTATAATGATCGTAACTGTGAAAAACGGTCATAAGTCACTTTTTAGTATTGTTGTAACTTTAAATGGTTACCAAATGAATGATTGCAAGGCAAAATCTCTCTGTAACGAATAAACAAATATATTCCTCTTCTTTTCCTCCCTGTTGGCTGAGGTCCTATTGTCTGGAACAACAGAAAAAACTATCCAATGTGTAAATTTGCACTTGGTAATGTTATAAGTTGAACTTTGAGTTTAGAAGTAAGAAAACGGCTGCTGGAAGAGAACACAAAGAGTGGTTCGGTTAATAAATCCAAATTCAGACATCAATCTCAACAGGTGTTGACAAGAATATTTTCTCCTTTCAGCTTTTTTTTCCTTTTCAGAAAAAAATATGATTTTTCTCAGTTGCAATGATTAGATGATTAATCAGTTAACCGAATTGATTAAAAGAAAAACTTTTGGCTGAGAAGATTTCCCTAATTAATGAGCTAGCAGACTTTATGTATGGCAAGAGAAGTGATGTGAAGGCTCTGTTTTCAAGGCCAATCTGAATTTCATACTTGACAATCTGAGGGACAGTCTACACACCTCCAATAATAATACCTGCAAAGTAGGATAATGTGTGGGAGCCAATACATAAGTTCTTGTGATTCACATTTATTAAAATTCATCCTAACGTCTAGGCCTAAGGTTCGCTCCATCTGATTAGACCAAATCCTTTTCCATGAATTTTCCTTTCCTTGCTTTAAAACCAGATAAACCTATAACCTATATACACCCTATATAAGCCATATATAGCCAGGAGTGGGATTCTACCAGTTCGCATCTATTCACTAGAACCGGTTGTTAACATTCTAAACAGTTCGGAGAACCCGTGGTTATAAGAAATTACTGGCCTAATCCTGTAAGGAAGGCAGGAAGGAAACATTCTGGGGTTGCTTACAGAAACTGCCTCTCTGTTAACCCTTTTTACATTCTTGGCAGGACTAGACTTCCTGTCTCTGGAACTTCTCTGGAGTTTTTTTCCCCTCCTTTGCTGGTACTTTGCTTGTGTGGAGTGACCATTCAAAGTTACAATGGCGCCGAAAAAAGCTGACTTATGACCATTTTTCACACTTACGACTGTTGCAGCACCCCCACGGTCATGAGAGGTCAGGCGAGGAGATGCGTGCCTTGATGTGAGTGATATTGAGTTGGCTATGCCCAGCCAATAACATGACCACCAAGCCACACCCACCAACTAACTCATGCCCACAGAACTGGTTGTTAAAAAATTTGAATCCCACCTCTGTATATAGCAATAATAGCACTTAGACTTATATACTGCTTTATAGTGATTTAAAGCCCTCTCTAAGCAGTTTACAGAGTCAGTATATTGCCCTCAACAATCTGGGTCCTCATTTTACTCACCTTGGAAGGATGGAAGGCTGAGTTAACCTTGAGCCTGGTGGGATTCCATCTGCCAAATTGCAGTGAGAATAGCTTGCAGTATTGCACTCTAACCACTGCGCCACTGAGGCTCCATATATATGCCCTATATAAGCCTATATACGCCCTATATAAGCCTATATACACTCTAGAACCCAGTACATGGTCCCTCTTCAGGGTAGTCACAAAAGATCTAGTCAACTCCAGTTCCTAGTATTGGGTAAATGATTGATGGATTGTCAGTTTGGGATAGTGAATAAGGTGCTGGCTTTGAAACCAGGAGAGAGTGAATTCTAGTCCCGTCTAAAAGCATGAAAGCCAGTTGGTTGACTTTGGGCCAATGACCAGAGTAAAATAGAATAAATGAGCTGGAAGGGACCTTGGAGGTCTTCTAGTCCAGCCCCCCGCTTAAGCAGGAGAGAACCTATACTATTTCAGATAAGTGACTGTCCAGTCTCTTCTTAAAAGCCTCCAGTGATGAAGCACCTACAACTTTTGAAGGCAACTTCTGTTCCACTGGTTGATTGTCCTCACTGTTAGGAAGTTTCTCCTTAATTCTGCTTCTTTCTTCAATCAGTTTCCAACCATTGTTTCTTGTCCTGCCCTCCAGGAGACGGTGAGTTTTAGTTCCATCTTAGGGGTGAAAGCTGGTTGGGTGATTTTGGACTAGTCAGTTTCTCTCAGTCCACACCCACCTCACACAGCTGTTATTGTGAGGTAAAAATACAAGCAGGAGGAGTTGTATGTAGGTTTGCTGCCTTGAGTGACTTGTAAACTACTAATCCAGCGGCATCAGAACTTTGGGATATTTAGTTAGTATTTATTTTGTATCAATCCCCACCTTCTTGAAAATCCTAAGATCCACTGCTTCTCTGTCAGGAAGTGTTGGAGTCATCGAGACCCGAAAAGACCCCAAATAAATTCTTCCAATTCTCTTTCCACTTAGTCACCCCAGTAGAATCAACCCCGGCTTCCTTTTTTGCTTTTCCCCTCCCCTTGTAATTCAGTTTGTCGGGCTCCCCTTCTTTCTTGGCGATCACTGACTTGTTTATTCCTCTGATTAATGAACTCTGCAAATTAACCTCCACACTACTGTATAATTGCTATTAAGGCTTCAAAAATCACTTAAGCATTTCTGCCGCTCTGCAAGAGCGTATTCCATTTGGATGGCCGGTGCAGTTTGCTGATTGCGGGGAGATAGAGCCTCCTGACTTCCACATTTACAATTAATTATTGCATTTGGCACCCAAATTACCCCCAGCCTTGTGTGCGAGGCTTTATCTCTGTGCACACACAGGCCTGGCTTTTAATTAACGGTCCTCCAAATTAAATGGAAACAAATTCAATTATTACCTCTCATTGGAACAGCCTGCAGCCTATAGACTGTACTTTTTCAAGAGAGGACCTAGGGAAATTCATTCCTTGCTAATCCAATGTAACTAAAAAAAAAACCAACTATTTTTCTTATCATCACTAAGGCAGCTCTATAGCCATTGGGTCAATCTTGGTGTGAACTTCTCTATTGTTGAGTAAATTCTCTCTCTCTCTCTCTCCTCACTCTGTCTCTCCTCTCTCTCTGTCTCCTCTCTCTCTGTGTCTCTCCTCTCTCTGTGTCTCTTTCTCTTCTCTCTCTCTCTCTGTCTCTCCTCTCTCTCTCTCCTCTCTCTCCTCTCTCTGTCTCTCGTCCCTCTCTGTCTGTCTCTTTTTCCTCTCTCTCTCTTTTCTCTTTAAAAAAATGTACTGCTGTTCTCCAACTCTTTAAAATTTTGCTGACTGCAGAAAATAATTTCCACACCCTTTGTTAGTGAGAGATTGTTTCAAACTTATACCAATTGAGAAAGTATTTCCTCTTGCTAGCATTGCCCCACATAAGATCAGGAGAGAGGTAGTCGAGTATCCTTAGAGAACCAAGCAAGAGAATGATCTTCAGCATCCTCTGAATAGACGTATGTCCCAAGTCTTTCGTCTCAGATCTAGGAACAGCTTTATGGCATGAAATAACATTCTTGAGGGTACAGAAGAGCAAAATTGAATTACAGGTAGTCCGCAACTTATAACAGTTCATTTAATGACCATTCAAAGTTACAGCGATATTGAAAAAAGTGACTTGTGACCATTTTTCACACTTACGACTGTTGAAGCATCCCCATACAGTCATATGATCAAAAATAAGGTGGTTGGCAACTGACTCACACTTACAACAGTCATAGAATCAACTTCTGCAACCTTCTGACAGCCAAAGTCAATGGGGAAGGGAAATTCACTTAACAACTGGAGTAATTGTCTTCACAACTGTGGCAAGAAAGGTTGTAAAAGTGGGCGAAACTCACTTAACAAATGTTTCACTGAGCAGCAGAAATTTGGGGCTCAGTTGTGGCTGTAAGTAGAGGAATCTCTGTAAATGATGGAGGAAGGAGTCCATGGAGCAAGGAGTAACATTAAAGGAGAATATGGCTGAAAGATTCGATCTCCCTTACATTATTTGAAGGATGCTGGAGAGGTTAAGAGTTGGAATGCCTGAACGTCAAACTAATAAGTTCAAATTGTAGGTGCTTCATCACTGGAGGTTTTTAAGAAGAGACTGGACAGTCACTTATCTGAAATGGTATAGGGTCTCCTGCTTGAGGAAGGGGCTGGACTAGAGGACCTCCTAGGTCCCTTCCAGCTCTATTCTGATTCTGAAGTGGAGGCTCTTAGCCACGGTGGCACAGTGTAGTACTGCAGGCTACTTCTGCCGACTGCCGGCTGCCTACAATTTGGCAGTTCGAATCTCACCAGGCTCAAGGTTGACTCAGTCTTCCATCCTTCTGAGGTGGGTAAAATGAGGGGGAAATATGTTGAAACCACTTTGAAAGGGCTGTAAAACACTATAAAGCGGTATATAAGTCTAAGTGCTATTGCTAGTTGCTTATAGTGTATTTTAGGGCATTGTTGTAGTTTTATTATCATTTTAAATAAACTTTGTTGGCCCTGTTGGAAGCTTCCCAAAGGGAAATGAGGAATGACAAGCCCTTCTTGATATTGGCTGACTCATTGGGGTTCCTTATCCCCAAAGCTGGTTTGAGTCAAAACTTCTGAAGCATATGGAGAAAAACTCTGCGTTGGATAGCCTTGCAGTCATCTCATGAATCATTTTTTTGGACAGTTGCCTGCCAAGAAAATTAGCTGAGGTTATTTCACATCAGCAGAATTTTTGTTAAGATCTCCTGATCCACCTCGAATAGCATCCAAGTTCTAAAAGTCAAGGGATTTATATCTTGCCTACATATATAAGAAGAGCATCTCTTCTATAGAGGACATAGTTTATGGCAAACTTGCTGTTAGGAAAAGGTAAGCCAAAAAAAAAAATATAGATTTGTTTCCGTCTGGCTTGTAAAAACCAGCATTTTCTACAGCTGAAGAATTGTGTTCAGGTCCACCTATAGCCTTTTGATAATAACAGATGATCTCTTTTTAAGTGAACTCAGTTGCTGGAGAATTTGTGGCCATTATCATCTTTTTCTGGCAAAATTGTTCAAGTGCTTTCCCATTGCCTTCCTCCAGGGTTGTGTGTGTTTGTGTCTGCAGGTGTGTGTTTCACTTCCGTTCTTACTGGAAGTTTTTGGAACGTCCTGGAAAGCTTGCCCTGAAATATTAATCGTGTCCAACTCTGCTTAACTTTCTGGAGATTGGCCGCAGCGGGTTTGGGAGAGCCACGATGGCACAGTGGTTAGAATGCAGTCCTGCAGGCTACTTCTGCTGACTGCCGGCCGCCAGCAGTTTGGAAGCTCGAACCTGACCGGCTCAAGGTTGACTCAGCCTTCCATCCTTCCGAGGTGGGTAAAACAAGGACCCAGATTGTTGGGGGCAAGAGGCTGACTCTGCAAACCGCTTCGAGAGCGTAAAGCACTGTGAAGCGGTATATAAGTCTAAGTGCTATTGTTATTGCTATCAGCCCCTGTTGTGCTCTAGGATAACTGACGAGTGATTGGATAGGTAGTCCTTGACTTAAGACCACATTTGAGCCCAAAATTTCTGTTGCCAAGAGAGGCAGTTGAATTTGTGCTCCATTTTATGACCTTTCTTGCCACAGTTCACTTTTTCAGTTCCATTGCAACTTTGAAGAGTCACTAATGAACTGTTGTAAGTCAAGAACTACCTGTATTTCCCTTTCAAAAGCTTGTTTCTGCTTTCCGTTCCACCTTTCACCTCCTTTTTTTCAACCTTCTGCAGTGTATGAGACCCACCTCCTTGTAGCTTTAGATTTCAACCTTCTCTTTAGAAATATTGCCTTTTCGTCTGAAAATAGCCAACTTGTCAGAGGCATAGCAGAGCACAGGCAGAGTTGTTTCTTTCCATGCTTAAATTTTTTTGTTTAAAAATTGAACTAGAACAGTGACTCCATAGTGTTTTATTTTCCTATTGTGTTTTAAAGAACCCATTACTTATCTTCTGGGACCGACCTTTCTCAGTCGTCTTCCATAGTTAAAAGTTCTCCAACCTACTAAACAATTCTGGCTTGGTTTGCAAAATGCATCACATCCACCTAGCAGTTCTGCAATGTGTTCTCTTTCTCTCCTATGAAATAGGCAGAATTCTATTTTGCCTGCCCATCTTGTTCCCAGATTAATATGCATTAATTCCCAGACTGAGATGTAAACTGTCATGGAGCTATCTTTCATAACCCGTCCTTCTCTGAATGTTGTGACACAAGTTTCAGCTCAGATATACAAAAATAGATAAATTAGGAAGGGAAGGATACAAAATATGTGTTAGTAAAAACTGAATCTAGAAAACATATGCAAATTTGCATGATTCATTATCTTTTCTTTTAATGGAAGATGATACTGAAATTGGATGGGACAGAATTGTGACTAAGTGAATACTTGGAAAATTGATGGAGACATGGTATATATATAGAGTAATGCTTAAATAGCCATTCCTCTCTGGTTTTGTCATATTAAATGACTGTCTTGGATGTATTTACTTGTTTAACATTACAGGTGGAGATCACTGGTACTCATAGCATTTCCTTCTTTCTGCAATGCATGTAGCTGCCACTCCTAGGAAAATACAGACAAAAAGAAAAATAGAACATAATAGAAAAATACTATTAATAACCAAGCTAAGATTATAAAGATCTACTTAATTATCTAACACTTTAGAAGACGTTTGAAATGCAGTGGACAGAAGAAAATTGCAAATCAAAGAATGATTATATGGGGAGTGGGGGAGGGAAGAGGAAGAGGAGCAATAGAAAAAAAAATGGAATTCCACTAATATCAATATTGTCCTACTGTACATCTGAAATGAAAAACACATTATCTGCTTTTGTACATTAGATTTCCATAACAGGAAAGTTATTGATGAATCTGGAGAAGTAATAACAGTAATAGTAATAATAATAATGCAATAACTTAATTTGCAATGCAATGCACAATTTACATTTCAGAACTCCATTAATTTAGATTTATGCTTGAAAAGGAAAAAAAAACGATGCACAATTAAGATATCTCCATAGGACAGCTATGATTCAAAATTGCGTCGATGCCTGTAGTTTGAACAGAGAATGTGATGCATAATTGCAGGTGACTGGTAAATCAGTGGAAACTGTAAACTCTTTCCCTGCAATGTTCTGTAGATAAATCCACTGATTCATGCAATCTTAATATATAGGGAGGAGGAGGAGGAGAAGGAGGAGGAGGAGGAGGAGGAGGAGGAGGAGGGAAAGCAGCAAAATGGGGCCACATTTGTCTCTGCAGTTGATGGAATGCTACAGGAAAGGAAGATAAGTTGGTTGGCATTTAATCTGTTCCAGACATGCACCTTGTGAATGCAGCAAGAAAGGAACAGGCCCAGTGGAGAACGGCATTTCAAAACTAGTTCTCGTTGTTCAAGCAGCAGGACACAGAGCATCAAGAGTGACAGTAAGCCCCAGTTGTGCCTCCCCCCGTACCAAGTAGCATCTCAGGGATAATTTGTCTAAGATATAGATAGCTGTTCTGCTATGGAACACAGCAAATAAATTCCCCAATGGGAAAGGTGATTCTGTATTTCAGTCTTCCAGCAGTTTCTGGAATGTAGCATATCTAGCTGGATTATTGGTGTGAAAGCTTCCCTCCCTCCCTCCCTTCCTCACCACCTAACATTTGGTACTACAGATAATATGTTGCAGTAGTATATCATAAGAAAAGTTAGCTTTGAGAAATGTAGCCTTCCATGACACTTAAAATAGATGACCCAGGACCTTGAAGGCAAAAACAGGGAGAAGTAGAAGAAAATTTCTTTTTTCAGTTGTCTTCCACAGTTTAAAAGTTCTCCAACCTACTAAACAACTCTGTTTAGAAAAACTCTTACTCAAATCAAGATTAACTTTGGAGACATCCACATACTTTCTTGGCAACAATATGGAAATAGTTTGACTTGGTCTTCTGGGATATTTTTGCTTAATTTCTCAATCTAGTTGATGAACCCAGTAATCTCACATCCAAGTCTGAACCAGTTTTAACCCAGCTGATTCTGGATGACCAGCAACACATTGTTATATTTTGGCACAGCGTTGACTCAAAATTTATATCCATCTTCCTCAACTGGTTTTTGCTTACAAATTTCATCAACTCTGACCCTGGACCATGTTTGCTTGGATTGGCAAGAGTAAATTATTCAACACTTTAGAAGACATTTAGACCTGAAGTGGACAGAAGGTCAAAGAATGATATTATTGGGGGGGGGGGGTGAGAAGATGAGGAGGAGGAGGAGGAAGAGGAAGAGGGAGAAATTTGGAGGCCACAAAGTTGCAGAAGTCTTCTCCTCAATATTAGACAGTGATTTCAGGCTAGTAACTTTCCCATACTTAGTTGTATCCAAGTGAAGTTTCTACTATTACAGTTGGCTCTCCTCAGTCTCCTATCCATTGGTCAGATGTCAGCCTAAGTTCTCTTTTGGCTGAGATAGACTGAATGCTGTAAAACCATTGTCAAGTTGACACCCCATAGAAATGTAGAGTTGCAGCTCCCATCACTCCCAGCCAGAGAAACATCTAAGGAAACCTTAAAACTGAAATTCAGATAAATCTGGATTAGGTGAGGAAGCTATAATATGATGATGGGCATTATCTGTTGTTAAGGTCTGAGCTGTTGTGCTATAAAGTAATAACTTTTTATTTTCCCCTATAGTACATCTATATCATCATTGACAAGCAGGAGCTGATTTAACACAAAAGGTGTAGCTTTTGGTCAGCAAATTCAGCAGCTAAGCCAGCAGAAAATGAAGAAGATCCTATCAGGCCTTTTGGATGACAGGGTTAGGAAGCCAAGCAAACATTCCAAAAATATTTGGCACTCTTGTCCCAAAGGTGCTTTTTTTCTAGAAGGAAACTGACTTTCTTGGTTTTTTTCTTTGAAAACATTTCACTTCTCATCCAAGAAGCTTCTTCATTTCTGACTGAAGAAGAACTGTCAGAACTGAAGAAGTCCTTTTGGATGAGTAGCAAAATGTTGTCAACCCAGAAGCTAGCCTGGCCAAAGCCACACCGGAGGTTGGGGATAGGGAGGGGGATAGGATTAGAGATAGCTGGAGTGTATAGTCAAAATAAAATATTTTCTCTTGGGAACCAAGGATGTTCTCACACCTGGCTGGAAGAAGGAAGAGTGATGTCACCAGACCAGTGGACACTGCCTTGATTGGGCCATGGGACTGATTGTTTGGGATTGAGGGAAAAACTTTTAATTAGTGAAAACCACGAAACCTTTCAGAGTCAGTTTTCACCAGTTCTGTGCCAATACGATATTTCCAATAAAGCTATTCTTTGAGGAATGTACCAGTCTTGGAATTTTGCTTGCTATGGATCTATTACTTGGAACACTGATATTAAACTGACTCTCAAAAATCATAAGGAAACTTCCCGCTCCATCCGGAGCTGACAAATGTTTTCAAAGAAAGTCCAGTTGCCTTTAGATAAAGCTCCTTTCAGACAACCATGACCATGATGATTGAGAGCCTCCGTAGACATTTGCTGCTGTTGAAAACATGACCCAAGATGCTGTTGTGGCCCATCAGTGGCCAGCAGAGGTGACGGCAGCCTCAGACAGTGAGGAGGTTGGGGAGGAACATGGACCAGTCCTGGAGTCTGGGAAAGGTTCTGACCAGTGCTCTGTGTCATAGGCAGAGATGGGGCCAGGGCCATCTGACAGTTATCATCTACCTTTGGAGTCAACGATCGGGCAGAAGAACCTCTGGAGCCTGTTCCTAGTGTGTGCATTCACAGAGCTGCCAGGAGAAAGGAACAGTTAAGGAACAAGGGTTGATTTGGGAGTAATAGCTCAAGTGGATGGTGAATGGCTTTTCCCATAGGGAATAAAGAGGAGCAAAAGGGGAGTAGTGTTTGCAGGAAACAATTAGCTCAGTTCATTAGAGTGAAGATTTGTTCCTGACTTCTTGCCAAATACTTGCTGCTACAGCGTGGCATTTGGAAGATACTGGCCTGACAACTCTCCAAGCCTGATAAAGGTCTGTAGTTGTGAAATCTCATGAAAGAGTGTTGGCTGGAACTTTGCTGGAGAGGAATTCCCTTTAACCTAAATAAAAGGGGTTTTATCAGGACAAACATAATCTTGGGAGGCCTAGGTCAGAACAGATGCCAAGGAGATAATGTGCCAAGGAGATAAATATATGACTCAGGGTGTGTGTGATTATTTAGGTGTGGAGACATTGCAGTAGTCACAACAGGTCTATTGTTGCTTACAGAGCAAACATAACACGATCAAGCCAGAAAAATAGAATATTAATGCGGAACACCATCTTTGCAGAAATACAATTAATCTTCCAAATGCAATCCAAAATAGAGTAGAAGATTCAAAATAGTTGATCCGTGAGTAAAAGCACTGGACCAGACCAATGAGCTTAATCTGGACTATTGGTCAGAGGCAGTACAGTACAATTTGCATGAGATCCCATTGTCAGGATGAAAGTTTTCGGTCCTTTCCCTTCTGTCTCTTTGCCTCTCTTAAATTACTGTACAAATGATAACAAAATTTGTGTTTCTTAGTACACTCCACACCTTTTTTTAGAGGGGGAGTTGTTTCTTCTTTTATTCATTCGTAACTCAATGTTGTGATTCCCCCAAAGCACATCTATCTGGAGGATGCAATGTCCTTAAATGCCAGAAATGTCATTTGATGGATTTATTCCCCCTCTTGTTTTTGTCATGCTTGTGGAGAGCTCTCAAAGTCATAAGCATCTCATAAGACAAAACCCAAGAGGATGCAACTAGCACATAAGATGTGGCATCTAAATAATAAGAATCTGGATGATGACAATCTCAGTCAGTATGATAGTAATCACCTCGGTGCAAACTATGGTGTGTTTGAATGGAAGGATTGCATAGTCATTCAAGTCTAATTGGATTCAGAGGACAAGTTCCCCTAAAATGTAGTTAAAATCCTCAAGTTTATTCACATTCATGGCAGATTAATCCCAAACACTCACTGGAAATAAAACATTAACCTTTGCATTTTACTTTAAGTGCCAATGTTTTGCACACAATATTATAGGCATAGAATTGTGACAGGTTGTCTACTTCGTGTGGATTTAACCACCGATAGGAATAAGAATGAGAAAATGTGGTGGAGTAAACAATTAACTAGATGTCCTTGTGTTGCTGTTGTTGTCATTGCTGTATAGCCCCATATTCTTTGCTGTTGAGATGTGTTGCTCAATTGATACTGTTACCCCAAGATTTTTTTCTTCTTCTTTTTGTAGTAATGTTTGGATGGTTATGATGACAATTGGTTTCATAGTCAGCCAGATGTCTGAACTGGATTTTATCCACCCAGTGAATCCATCACAAGGATCAGCAACCCTCATGTATGGCTTAGTGCAAAACACCAATCTCTCTTTGTGTGTGTGTGTGTGAGAGAGAGAGGGGGGGGGGGAGAGAGCAATTGTAGTAGAACTTTTGAGTAAACATTAAAAAAATGTGAGAAAAAAAATGAGAAAAATAGGTGTCCAAAACTGATTTATATCACTCAAGATTCATGCAGTTTTTTTGTGGGCATAAAATGAGGGAAGCCACCTTTAGCTCTCCGGAGGCAGGAAGTGAGGCTAGAAGACAAACTGGATGGATAGATGGATGGATAGATGGATGGATAAATAAATTAAGGTTTCCCAACTTTAGCCATTTTCAGACTTCTGGACTTCAACTCCCAGAATTCCCTAGCCAGCACTGAATTCTGGGAGTTGAAGTCCACACATCTTTTTAAAAAAGGCTAAGGTTGGGAAACAGTAAAACAAACAAACAAATAAATGTCTGATTCCATAATTTAGCAGGGCTTTCATTTAAAAAATTCAGCCTTGTTCTTCTTGTACAGTTTGATTGGATTAATACACTATTTTGCTATTTCGTTGTAAGAATGCATACCATATCTACCCCCACCATTGCTAAATATTCTAGTTATCTCTTCCCCTCCTTCAATGATCACTCCCACCTTCTCTCTTCACCTTCTATTTGTCCCTGCCTCACCCACTTTTGTGAAAGGGCCAGACAGCTTTGCTAAGTTTGATTGGAATAGTTTGTTTTTAAAGCTCGGCATAAATGCGATGCTGGATTTATAGCGTCTTCATCTTTTCCAAATCGACCCACTGGGAGCCATTAAAATTTTATTGCTCCCTGGCTAGAACAAAATAAAGTAGATGGCCACTGTAAATGCTAAGTTTCCGACCTGAATGCTTTATGACTCTATTGAATCTCGATCCACTTGGATACTTATTTATTTATTTAAATTATTTATACTGCTGCCCAGTGACCTCCTTTCTCTGGGTTATTAGAGGAAAAATAAAAATCATATCAGAGTTAAAGCATAAAGTGAAACTGGCTACCGACACAAAAGTATTGAGTCTTAATGTAAGTGCAAGGAATCTAAAAACAATTAATGTTGCTCATCTTATAGAATCTTGAGACGATCTAATGATCTTGATGTGGCACTTGATGTGATGCTGTAGGATTTATTGGTCATTGTTCCTCATTGAGATTGTTGTTATTATTGGAATGATCCTTTCCTTCTTTTGTTTTGAAGAAATCATTGAGCTAATCTGTTTGGATGAGGGCTTCCAAAGGGGATCTTAAGGTTAGGTAGATATACGACATGAGACATACTTCAAGCAACCTGCCCCAAATCATTTAGGACTTTAAAGGACAATGCCACCCCTTTGAATTGAGTATGCCAAGTGTCAGGATTCCAGCGATCACCCTAATTAATTCACGAGCCTTGAGCCAAACTTCAAAAAACTGCAAAAGATTTATTAGGAGTGACATATTGGCATGACCTATATGAAGCCAACTCTGGCATACATTAGTTACAGTCACCTGCAACCCTGTTTCCCATCTGCCCCCTGGGTGTGTCATAAATCAGATTCTCCAATTAAGCACGTTCACTGGCTGAGTGTCACCAATCACATTCTCCAATTAAGGAATTTCACGGGCAAAAGCTCCGGTAGTTTAGGTACAATCTTTTTGAGATAAGGTTTTGGAATGTACTTCTTTAATTCATTTGCCATATGCTCCTTCAGGTTCCCCCCCCCCTCTTTCTTATGGCAACTTGGAAACAAGTATAGGAATGTTTTACAAGTTGACACCAACTTTGAAGAATTGGGACCACACATTAAGTTCTAATTAGGATGAATTATTTGCTCAGGTCTGTACACAAAAATGTAGTCAACTAATGGTCAGCATTTAATTAGCGCTAGATAAGAGTTAATTGAATTTAAGAGGAATTGGGGTTAAATTCCTTCTGGGAACATAATGACTCCAGACTGATTACTTGCTTGACTCCATCTCTAGTCTCTGCCTCTTTTCTTCCAAGTGGAAGTTTGCAGTTGGACAGCCTGTACCATAATATAATTCTTGTGGCTGTGTGATGCTTCAATTTGAGAACTGGAAGATGGCTCTCTCGAATATCTATTACTGACTTTCTGGACTGGATTGATGTTTCAGATGAAATTGATGGATCAGATGCTTTGGAATCAATTTGGCAATTCATAATATGTTTTGCAGGTGTACAAAAGCCCTTTGTTTCAAACAGATTTGGAAAATCAAATCAGCTTGACTGGATTTAATGCTTCCAACCAATTTGAAAAATCAGTCCAAGGCAACACAAGATGATATTGAGGTTTCCAGTAAAAGTGTTCAGTGCAAGAACAATCCTGAAATTCTGAAATAAATTCCTTGGTGGGGATGTAGAGCTAATACCATTCAGTTGGGTATCGTCTGGATTGAATCTCAGTGTATTGAACTTTTATTCAATTGAACCTTTATTCTGTTCATTACTTGGTCCATGCAGTGTTTTACCAATCCAATTTTTACTGTCAAGAACAACAAAAAACATCTAGGGAAAAGTTCACTTTTACTTAAGCCCTTTCCGGGTTGTATCCAGGAGAAATGGAAAGACCTATTAGTGCCCCATAAGAGTTCCAAAATTGGAATGACTACATTTAATACACAGAGGCATTTATTTTGCTAGTTTCACCAATTACTTTGTGTTCCATTGATTAAAGAAATACATGCTTGTGACAATGTGTTCTTGCAAAAGCGTATATGTTGCAGCATCTCCAGTGTGTGAAATGATAGCACATTTTGATGACTGCACTTGAAACAATATCCATTTAACCTCCATTTACCAATTTAGCTGTTAGAGACTATGTAGAGAGAGCTGAATTCAGCCTAGCAATTTATACTTAAAAGGGTAACTCTTTAAAACTAGGATTTAGCAGGCAATAGTGCTAGAAAATTGAGACAAGCAGAGCTTAGTTGAGTGAGGAATGATTCCATAATTTGATACCAAGTGATTACTTTGCTATTTTTTTTGTCCATTTTCTACCGATGTCAAAGTGTCTTCATTGTGTAGCCATTGTTTCACTGTAACATGTAACTAAGCTTTCCCCATTGTGCTTGTTCTTCACTTGTCTGGATTTCTACTTCCAGAATTTTTCAGCCAGTATGACCGTTGTTAAGAATGGTAGGATGTGAAGGCACATCTAGGGAATACCAACTTTGGAGAAAGCTGCTTTAATGTTGCAATTAAAATATTTGGCTCCAAAGTAGGGATGCATATCATCTGGCTAATTAAATCTTAAGTCTTAAGCCTTGTGCGACTGACCTTGGTGAGGTGCTCAGTAAATCTGCCTTTACAATCCAGAGATCACTTGAATAGGCCAAAAGCCATGGCTAATGGCCTATATTTGTTTGTACTATATCCCTTCGTAATGCAAAGAACGAAGCTCAAATCTTTTTTTCTTTAATGCTGATCACATTTGGACCTTTTGAGAAATCAAGTGGATAATTTCATCAACTTTCTCCAGGGGAAAGATAGATTCTCCCAGGATAACATAATTGCAGGGCCATCATGCTCCAATCATGATGCATTGGAGTGGTTGTAAGTATGCACATACTTTGAATGGGTTTCGAAAGGCAATGAAAACTGCTAGAAAAATGCAGGAGGATTTCTCTGCTGGCCATTGGACATCACAAAGTTTTAATTAAAAACAATAAGACATGTCTTCTTTTCTTGGTTCCAGTGGGACAACAGTAAGAGATGAGCAAGCTGTGCTCAAGGGTGGGGTAAAACAGGTCATCAGTTTGGAATCATTGTGCAACCACAAGTGATGTAAGTCCAGCAGTCCCATAAATTCCATTAACCCTTATCTAGCACCAGTTGGCCTTGCTTGTTAGTAGACCAGATTCTTATGTATTCTTAACTTAGTGCTTTGAACTCAATTCCTGTTCTTCATTTCTTGCACCTGACAACAATTAAAGTCAGAAGACAACCCAGTAAACCAAAAGATTCTTGTGGCATCCTGAACTGAAAACACTTAACCCAGGAAATCAGACCCTTCCTGAGTTCTGATTAGTATGATTTACTAGCTTGATACCCGTGCTTTGCTACGAAACTATGTGGTTGGGCTTAGTTTTTGGGGAGGAAAATAAGGGGAATTTTTTTTGCCTCTGCCTACCGCCATCCATCTGGGTAGCATCCTGTCAATATGTGAGAGTTGAGGGGTGTTTGGAAAGTGAAAGAGTATTTGCTGTGTGAACAAGGAGACAGCAAGGAGCCTGGGTGTGGCTTAGCTCAATTGTTCTGTATTAAAGCTGGTTGCTGCTGTGAAACTGAAACTGAAACTCCTCTGCTTGTATTTTGCATTTGGAACAGATTTCAAGTGAGGAGGGGAAGTAGAAGTCCTCAGCATCAGAGTGTATTAATAACAATATACAAAATACTAATTCTCTGATGGTCATTTTGAAAAATCCTTCCTTAGTGAGCACCTAGAAGACAAGAGGAACATGCGTGCCAAATTTTAAGTTTGTAGGCTTTACGGTACTGGAGATTTTGTGATGATACGTGAGTGGTATTTCGCTTATATATATATATAAATTTGGCATGTATGTTCCTCTTGGCTTCTAGATGCTCACTAAGAAAGGATTTTTCAAAATGACCATCAGAGAATTAGTATTTAGTATTAGTATTTTAATATATATATATATATTAAAATGCAGCAGAACAAATTGCAGTAGCAACACAAGAGTTCCAGCAAGTAATTCACTTTCAAAGGAGAAGCCTATATATAGACAGATTAGGCCAGAAGACTTTTTGTTTCTAATGCTTTTGATGTAAAGAGAAGAAGCTTTAGTAAAGGTGGGACAGGCTACATCAAGCTGATTGTTTGGAAATGGCTGCTTGACTTCTTATTGCTCTGAGAACCAGCTGTTGTAGTCAGCTTGCTATCATCAGGCTGTGCTTGGGTTCATGAGCCATACAGCGCAATATAAATAAATGTATCATGGCAGAAGACAAGGGTTTGATCCCTTCCACAGTGCCAAGGGGCTTGCAATTTCTTGCTGAACTCTGCATAATTTGAAAGCAGGTAGTCCTGCTGGCATGTTTTCTAATTTAATTACTCGTCTCAAATTGTTTATGGTATACCAGGCCATTTAACGTGCCATAAGCAAATGGCTCTTGAAAGGGGAAAGAGAATTTATTTGTTTTAGCGAGCTATTCCGACAAAAAGTCTATTTCCTCAGCTAATTAAGATTCCATTTGCTAATTTAAATGTTATGCTAATTAAAGCATACTTCGCAAACTGTAAAAAGAGGGTTTTTTATTACAAAAGAAGGAGATAGCATGAAAGGAAATCTGTTGGCATTTAGGAATTGCATTACATTTATTGCACAATAGATACAATAGCGAGTGAAATCATTATTTCATGTTGCCTATGTTTTGGAAGGGAGGGAAGAGAAGCTGCTGTTTATCTGTTTCCTTTGCACCTCAGCCTGGATGGTGATCAACTCATTAGCCTTGCGGTTTTCCATACTACCAGGTTACAACACTGTCCTCCTACTTTTTAAAAATCTTTACAAAATTATGTCACAATGAAACTAGTTGTTTCTTTGATGATATTTGAAGGTTGAATCATGGCAATTGGACTATTTTTTGATGTTAGTTTGAGACATTTCTCTGCTCATCCAAGCAGGTTCATCAGTCAAAGCAAGGCAGTTAAGCCAAGAGTTGTTGTAATGTACCAACTTCAGTCCCACCAAGATGAAAGCTGCTTGAATGAGCAACAAAACGACACAAACTAATTACAAATAATTAGTCCAGTTGCCATGATTCAACCTTTAAACACCTTTGCTTGGATGATTGAGAATCTTCATCAACATATTCCTTGAGGGTACATATCCATCCATCTGCAAGAAAATAATTAAACATCTGCAAGCAAACAACTAACCTCAGAGAATACCAAGAACCTCTCATTTCAATCCTGAGCTGCAAATATTCTTCTTTATTAGTCTTGAAATAAGAAGGAAAAACCTACTTTAAGAACATTTCCACTAAGGTTGACTTCAGCCTGCTCATGCATGGACTGGAGGCAGGATAAAAAGACCATCATGGGGACACAGATGGAAAGTCATACTGCCAGTTACTTTTTGTACTGTGGTGGAATGAAAATGGCCAGAGAGCCATAGCTTTCCGACAATGGCATGGCTTGGTTAGCATCTTTACTGCATTGCAGGATGAAGTTGTTTTCAGCAGTTTGCTGTCCTCTGTCAACAAATTCTGTTCTGTCTCATCCCCACTGAAAGCCAGCACAATGTCCTCCTCTTTTCTCATGGCATGATAGACACCTTGTTTTACATTTCCCTGTTAGAGATGGGGTGGTTCTGGTTGATAAAATTGGTGTTTCTGCTCTGAGGCACTCTTGTTCTCAAGGGGTTTGTAGCGTTATAAGATAGGTGGATCGCTCTAAAATTAATTAATGGAGAAGACACATTGTCTTCCCACATGTTCTCTCTAATGGGTATCTCTCCCAGTAGTGGTGTTAGATGATACAAAGATAGGATCCATTTGCCTTAGGATACCTCAAGGACAAAGATCGTGCTTTTCATGATCTAGAGGCTGTGCATGTGAGTGAAGTCAGGGATTTGCAACAACTTCAAAGTCTCATCAAGATTGTAAGATTAAGCTCTCAATCACCAGCACCAACTCCTCTCTATAAAATAGCTCTTCCTAATTTAATGCTTTTACTAAGATACTGGTACAAGTGATCTTTCAAAGTTTGCCACCAATTGGCAGGCAGAGAAACTGGGTGGACATTTCTCCAACCATATCTTCAGATCAGACACTGGTGGCAAGTAGATCACCACTGTTCGAAAATGCCCAGGAAAAGAAATCCCTTGAAAGGTATCTTCTTGAGATTTAGTGAAGTGAATTGTCTAATGAATGGCAAAAGAATCCCACATAAACCTTCACATCTCCATTACTTAAGAAGTAACAGAAGAACATAATTGGAAGGGACCTTGGAGGTCTTCTTGTCTTGTTCAGGCAGGAGGTAATTGCAGCGAGTACATGCAGAATTCAATGATTTTTGTCAAAAGCAATAGCACTTAGACTTATATGACACTTCACAGGGCTTTACATCCCTCTCTAAGCTGTTTACAGAGTCAGCCTCTTGCTCCCAACAATTTGGATCTTCATTTTACTGACCTCGGAAGGATGGAAGGCTGAGTCAACCTTGAGCTGGTCAGGATTGAACTGCTGGCAGTGAGCAGAGTTAGCCTGCAATACCACATTCTAACCAGAAGGAAGGAAGGAAGGAAGGAAGGAAGGAAGGAAGGAAGGAAGGAAGGAAGCAGTAGCACTTACTTATATACTATTTCACAGTGCTTTACATCCTTCTCTAAGCTGTTTACAGAGTCAGCCTCTTGCTCCCAACAATTTGGATCTTCATTTTACTGACCTCGGAAGGATGGAAGGTGGAGTCAACCTTGAGCCTGGTGGGATTTGAATTGCCGAACTGCTGGCAGCCGGCAGGCAGCAGAAGTAGCCTGCAATACTGCACTCTAACCATTGCGCCACCGCGGCTCTTGGATGAAGTGAGCCTTGTTACTTCACAATGTAAGCTCTGTCTCTGGTGTACATAGACTGTATGTAACATCAAGATGCATAAGGGGAAAAAGGTAGAGGTTACCTCATGACAGTGTGACACCCATTTTGTCACTCCCCCAACTGATGCTTCTAATTGCTTGTAGACCTGCCCCCAATTTGAACAGCCTACAGTATGTTCTTGCAAATGAATCATAAAAAATGCACAATATTTACATATACCTGAAGATACCTTTCTCTCTCTTTCTTAAATCTGTTTGCCAACCATCTCACTGCAAGTTGAGTCTGGGCAGCTTAGAACATAAAGTCTACTTTTAAAATCCTGTAGAACATGTGCAGCTTGACCTATATCTGATAAACTGTCTCTAGAGCAGTGAGTCTCAATCTTGGCAATTTCCATTCCTAGAATTCTCAAGATATTGCATGCTGCCTGGGAATTCTGGAAGTTGCTTTGAAATTTCCAAGAGTGAAGGTTCTTTGGGCATGCTTTTGAAATGGCCTAATTTTAACCATGAGGTGCTTGGGTGTTCTCTGAGCTTGGTTGTTTTCGTGCAGATGTTTCATGAAAAGTTCAGAGACCATCAAGGACCCCACAGATCAATCCTGAGCTACAAATACTGTATTGTCTGCTAGAAAAGAATAGAATATCAGAGTTGGAAGGGACCTTGGAGCTCTTCTAGTCCAACCCCCAGCTTAGGCAGGAAACCCTACATCAACCAGACAAATGGTTATCCAACATCTTTTTTTTTTTTTTAAAGTTTCCAGTGTTGGAGCATTCACAATTTCTGGAGGCAAGTTGTTCCACTGTTTAATTGTTATAGCTGTCAAGAAATTTCTCCTTAGTTCTAGGTTGCTTCTTTCCTTGATTGGTTTCCACCCTTTGCTTCTTGTCCTGCCCTCAGGAGCTTTGGAGAATAGCTTGACTCCCTCTTCTTTGGGGCAGCCCCTGAGATATTGGAACTATGCTATCATGTCTCCCCTAGTCCTTCTTTTCATTAAATTAGACATACCCAGTTCCTGCAACCGTTCTTCATACGTTTTAGCCTCCAGTCCCCTAATCATCTTTGTTGCTCTTCTCTGCACTCTTTCTAGAGTCTCAATATCTTTTTTACATCTACTTTTACACTAATTTACACTAATTTTACACTAATGATCCATCAGTTATATTGTTGACCCCAGACAAAAATAGACTTCTTACATTAGGAGAATGTCTTTGGTCTTCCTAATGTAAAAAAAGGTAGAATATTCCCCTTCTAGTCATATCCTATTCTAGAGTATGGTGCTTCATCTCTGTTTCTTAGCCAAGGGAGACAGCAGTTGTCCAAAGACATTTTCCGTGGTCATTGGCCAGCATGGTTATTTGCCAAAGACATACAAATCACTGTTACCTTTCTACTGAAGTGGTGCCTATTTATCTAATCCCATCTGCATGCTTTAGAACTGCTAGGTGGCGTGGAACTGGGGCAAGGATGGGAGCTCATCCTGTGGCATGGAGCTGGGCTTTCAAACCCGGGCTTTCAGCTTTCAAGCTGACAAACTCATCGTATTTTAATCACCAACCTCCCTTCTTGATATACTTATGGCTATTTATTTGACAACATAATCTTCAATTTGAATCTAAATCACGTTCAATGGAACTCAAGAAGACATCTTTCCTATTCATAGTTCAGCATCTTCTCTCCATTCTCCATTCATGCTTGTTCAGTTTGGTCTTTTTTTTAAAAAAAAAATAAGAGTTTGTCTCTGGGGATCTAGTTTAATCCACCCCTACTGAGTTAGTTCATTTACTATGCTAGCTATTTTGATTCCACCTTTTGATAGCAGATTTATCCTGGGTGCAAAGAGAAACTCCCCTGCTAATAGATACCTTTATAGCGAAGAGATTTTAACTGTGTGGAAGCGAGTTGGGGGGTCTTTTTTATTTACATGCTTATTTTCTGTCCTTTATTTCAGTTGTGGTGCTAAAAGAGTCCAATTAAGATTCTCAGATGATTCCCAACATCTCCTCAACTGCTAGCTGCTAGGAAATTCACCAGTATTGTATTAAATCAGCAGTCTGGGCATCCTTGTCATTATATTTTATTTGCACCATCAGGATAAATAAATTCAATGTGACACTTCTAAATAATTGAAACTATCTCCTCCTCTTCTGTCTTCCTCCCCCACTGTTTCTTTTTCCTCCCCACCTGCAATTCCTTGGCTTTGTACTAAGAAGTACCTCCTGGGAAGAATGAAGAGCCTCTTCACAGCTTCACAGGAGGAAAGAATTTAGCATTTTCTTAGATAAACCCTCTTTTAGATGAAATCCACTTTTCTAGTTCATAGAACGTTCATTACGAGCCAAACTGAAGAAATAAGATACGCGGGTTAAGATAGTGCAGCGTGAATCCCTGGTTTTCCCAGATAAGTGAGAAATGGTTGAATATGAAATCTGGAGGTCCATTGAAAATCAACATTCCCCAAGTTGGCATCCTCAAGATATACTATTGGATTCTAGGACTCTTAGCCAGTAGACCTAACATATCTGTAATCCAAAGCCTAGGAAAGATTGACGTGATTGGACATGATGATTCTAGGGATTGATGGTTTTATACCAATGTCAATTGCATTTCTATTGTTTTGGAGGACTGAGTGTCTGTCTCCAGAATGAAGATCTACCAAAGACCAGAAAATATATAGCAGTAATTTTGTTTCCCCTTGGAGACCTCTTCAAGTGGTGGTGCGGTGGTGCAGTGCTCTAGAGATGGAGCTCTCGCCTCACAATCAGAAGACTGTGAGTTCGATCCTAGGTAGAGGCAGATATTTCTCTCTCTGGGAACTCTGAGAATAATATATCTGCTGAACAAAACTCCGCATTGATGACAGGAAGGGCATCTGGTGAGTAAAACACTCTGCTAGCTCCATTCAGTTGCCCAGACTCCACCCCACAAGGAATTATGGGGTTTTAAATGATGAGATGATGATGGAGACCACTTCTCAACTTCATGCTTGATGTGTAGAATAGTGAAACTTTGACTTTGGGATTTACTGATTAGATTGATAGATCTTTATAGAAATGGCTTGTATATATTATTAGAAAAAAAAGTTGTGATTTGATGTTAATGCAGGGGTGGGAGTCAAATTTTTTAACAACTAGTTCTGTGGGCTTGGTTTAGTTGGTGGGCATGATTTGTGGTCATATTATTGGCTGGGCATGGCCAACTCAATATCACTCACATCGAGGCACGCAACTCCTCGCCTAGCCTCCAATGACTGTGGGGATTTTGCAACAGTTGTAAGTGTGAAAAATGGTCATAAGTCGCTTTTTTCAGTGCCATTATAACTTTGAATGGTCACTCCACACAAGCAAAGTACCAGCAAAGGAGGAAAAAATACTCAGAGAAGTTCCTGAGACAGGAAGTCTACTTCTGCCAAGAATGTAATAAGGGTTAACAGAGAGGCAGTTTCTGTAAGCAATACCAGAATGTTTCCTTCCTGCCTTCCTTACAGGATTAGGCCAGTAATTTCTTCTAACAACCAGTTTTCCAAACTGCTTAGAATGTTTAACAACCGGTTCTAGTGAATAGGTGCGAAATCGTAGAATCCCACCCCTGTGTTAATGCCTTATTTTACTGTAACAGAGTCAGAAATCAACACTTTGTTTTCTTTTTTCTTATCTTTCCTCATCTCTCCTTCCCCTTTCTTTCCCCATTGCTTTCCTATTATTGTATTTTATATTACTTTAGAATTCAATAAAAATGTTAACGTAAAAAGAAAATATAGCAGTTTTAAGATATGGTGGTACATTATCTACAAATAGCAACAACTTGAAATAAAAGTTCAAGAGCAGGAGATGAAGTGTTGGCATGCTGTGTGTGCTGTTTTTCTTACTGTTCTTATTTAAAAAAACATATTTTATTGATTAAATTTTTAAAACATTGGACATGGTATGATCGTCCTGACATTCCTTTTTGTCAGACATGTTATAATATATAATACATATTTTGTATACATGTATGCATTTATACATTTGTACAGTTTTTTTTTTATTTGTAGTCACCCCTTCTACAAATCCTGTTTATTTTTTATTCTGTGTCCTTCCTTTCTTTTCCCACCATTGATAAAATTTATCTCATATCTTGTAGTATTCTATCTCATCCTTATTTTTTAATTTCACAGTCTTTCCATGTCAGCACATATCAATATCTTCTTTCTTACTGTTCTTGAAGCTCTGTGTCATTTTCTGGAATTCGTGTGTGTAGAGAAATTTCAATATTCACAGATCTTTGGTGTTAGCTCTTTTGAGATATTTCAGTCTGGATTGTGGGGTCCTTGGTGCTCTCTGAGCTTGGTTGATTTCTCGTAGACATTTCATTACCAAACAAGGTAACATCATCAGAGTTAGAGGAGAGGGAAGTGTTTTCTCCCTCTCTCTTTTTCCCTCCTAGGCTGGATTTTATGCAGAATAGATCAGGACTCTCCAACCTTGGCAACTTTAAGACTTGTGGACTTCAACTCCCAGAATTCCTCAGCCAGCAAAGCTGGAAGTTGAAGTCCACAAGTCTTAAAGCTGCTAAGGTTGGAGACCCCTGGAATAGATGATATAAAGAAATAATCCCTCCAGCTGCCTTTGTAGGTAGTTCAGGGATCTATAGATATATCAACTACACTGGATCATTACCACATCCAATCCAAAGCAAACAACCTTTTTTTTTTTACTTTTTCAGTCATGTAATAACTAGGAAGCTCATGATGGGATGGGCCATAAAACCATGTATACGGTTTTCATTTCTGTACTTACCAATCTTCTCATTGTTCCTGTCACCCTACCACTTGTGACTATATGACTGTAACTTTGTCTCTTGTACGCTTCCGATTTATTTTGACTGTAAATCTCTAGTCATGTAATCTAATATTGGCCATTTCCTAGTATGATTTGATTGCTTATTTGTACCCTATGACTATCATTAAGTGTTGTACCTTATGAGTCTTGACGAATGAATCTTTTCCTTTTATGTACACCGAGAGCACATGCTCCAAGACAAATTCCTTGTGTATCTAATCACACTTGGCCAATAAAGCATTCATTCCTTCATTACATTCCTTCATTCCTTCCTTCCTTCATACATTCATTCATACACTCACTCATTCATTCATTCATTCATTCATTCATTCATTCATTCATTCATTCATTATTTCGTAAACATTAATGAATTTTTGTGATCATGTCAGTGGGAAAGTAATGATTTTGCAATTATTATCTTGTTTTTTTCTCTGTTCAGAATGCATACCTGAAGGAGTGAATGGATAGATAAATACCTACATTTATTATCTGGGCTATGGCGTTCAGGAACACAAATTATACTATTTTGATAATAGTGTTATACTACATTGGGTGAAAACATTTGCTTTCTCTTGCTTTACCCTTTAGTTGAAACATAATTGTTTTATGAATCATTCAGGAACTGGGGGTTATTATTTCTTGTGGGTATCATACACATCATAACAGAGGAGTCAAGATAAGATCTCCAAATTACAGAAGATCTTATTTTTCTTTCTTCTATCTTTCAAAGTTCCTCTTGAAAATCAGGATTGTTTACTCCAGTTTGATGTGGGCAACATGAAATCTGTAATGAAAAGAAAAAAGAAAAGAAGAAAGAAAGGAAGGAGAAAAGGGAAGGAAAGAAGAAGGAAAAGGAAGAAAGGAAGGGAAGGAAGAGGAAGGAAGGGGAAATGAAAGAAGGGTGGGAAGTTAGGAAGAAAGGAAGGAAGGAGAGAGGGAGAGGAAGGAAGGAAGAAAAGGAAGAAAGGAAGGGAAGGGAAGGAAGGAAGGATGAAAGAAGAGAGGGAGGAAGGGAGAGAGTTAGGAAGGAAGGAAGGAAGGAAGGAGAGGAAGGAAGTAAAGGAAGGAAGGAAGGGAAGGATGGAAGGAAGGAAAGAGAAAGAAGAAGGAAGGAAGGAAGGAAGGAAGGAAGGAAGGAAGGAAGGGAGAGGGAGAGGAAGGAAGGTGGGAGGGAGAGGGAGAGGAGAGAAAAAAATGTCTTATCCCGTTTCCTAACTCAAGGAAAAGTAGAAGATTTTGGCACTAGGTATTTTTGATGTCTCTTCCCATTTTGCACTGCCATTTCAATCACTCTGGTCCTTGCCCTTTTGAAACAGAAACAATGCCAAGCTAGCAAATGTAAAAGAAGTCGGGAAAGAAATATTTGGGAGTTTTTGGAGCTATCAGAACAGGCATAAGTCATGTGACAAGAATGCTGGCAAAGCTCAAGTTCGTTCTTTAGGAAAACCAATCTCGTTGCTCTGCTGACTTCGTTCTTTATTAATGCAACTTAGAAAGCAACTGTTCATGCCTCGTTTAGGATTGCTTTTGTTATATAAACTTGCTGTTCCTGTTGAAGTTTTGAGCTACTTTAGGTTGAGTTTACCAGAGGGGAAAGAAAGAAGAAAAAAAAAATCAAGTCTAGGGGCTGTAAAGGGATGGATCTCATTTATTTAGAATAAAATCTATATCTCACCTTTCTCCTCAAAGCAGCCCCAGAACAATTTGCACATTGGAACAATCCCAAAACAACGTACAATACAAAGAATGAGCAGATAATAAACTACAGAAGGCGATCAAAAGCAGTAAAGCAATTGCCAAGAGGTCTCAACGGAACAGCTCTCTAAGATCGCGCTGAGCAGGGCACTCACAGTGTTACTGATGTTATTTCATTTGGACACTCTGCAAATTGGCTGTCTCTGAGTCAGCTACCACAATCCAACACCACTTTCCCTCTGCAACAGAGGAGGACTGTTTTTTGTCTTTTTCCAGGACCTAACACCACCCAGGTTAAGGTTTCCTGGATCTCTCAAAGCCACCTACGTTTAATGATTTTGCTAACTCTATTAAGATTTTTTTCTCCCCGGTGTAGCGCGAGAAAGTGATTTCAATTCCCCCTCTCTCCCGGCAGCTCACTTACGAAGCAAAAGCGGGATTAGGAAGATTTGATAGGAATACATCGCTTCTGAAGATGAAATTATTTTTTAACCTGCATTTCAATTTGATTTTTTGATGCCGGTGAAAGCTGGCCTGGATGAAGGGAGGGATGTTAAAGGGAAGCATAATTAACTGGTTGCTCTCATCTGGCTTCTCCCAGACAATTTCTAACATCTCACATCTTTAAAGCTCAGATTCCAGAAAAAAATGAAGGAACTGAAACTGAAATGCCTGTTCCCCTCACCCACCTTCCCCCAGGTAACTCTTCTGTGATGGAACCTCCCTTTGATCCGATCTGTTGTTTGAACAAGATGAAATTGCAGGGACGTTAAGAATTTGGGGAAGAGTAGGGAAAGAAAATTGCACAAGGCCTGATTTTTTGGGGCTGCAGGAGCAAATTTGCTGTCAGCTGATGCATTCATCTCCGCGGCTGTTGGAAAAATGGTGTCAAACATCTTCCTGGAAATTGAATACATTAGGGTTAATTCAGTCACCTTGCTGGAAGAGCCTGGCATTTCCAGTAGCAAGCTGGTAAGTTGGTTGATCTTTGCCACTGGAGTAGCACAGGTAGGAAAAGTGAAAGGTTGCGCACGTGGCTGGTATTTTGCTACAGAATGTGATTGAACCACAAAAGAGGAAATGAAATGTAGGGCACCATTATCTTGCCATTGCTTCTGTTTCCCAAAGCATTTTGAAAATGATTTGTGAAAAACGAAAATGAGGATCAAAAGTTTCTGTTCTTCCACAAGTTGGTCCTGTAATAACTAAGGTTCCTTCAACCCCATGTCACAAAAAGGAACACAACATGAGTTGCTTGTGTACATACACACCACCCCCTTCATATTTTATACATTTGTCTGAACTGTACCCCCAACACACACAAAGCCATGCAATTCCTAAGAGGAGACCTGCAAAGCCAACGAGTCCTTTTTCCCCTTGGAAGATCTGAGTCTCAGGCAGCTGAAGCCAAGGAACTGTGAGATGACTCAAGACAGGCAGTCCTACTACTGGAGAAATTAACTGCTGCAAACTAAAGAATCAGAGCCTTCTTTAAAAAAAAAAAATCCTAATTTTCCCATAGTTCCAAATGCCCTAGTTGAATTAGAAGTAAATTGGCTTAGCTACTAAAGGCAGATGACATTTTAACATCACACAAATGCAGAGTTGATTCTGAAGCTATGCAGTGATGTCTGTCTATCTGTCTCTCTCTTATTATCTATCTATCCATCTATCCATCTATCCATCTATCCATCTATCCAACTATCCGTCTATCCATCCATCCGTCCGTCCGTCCATCCGTCCGTCTGTCTGTCTGTCTATCCCTGCTTCTCAATGGGTTGAGATTTCTGTACCCTATCAAAAGCTCAGCAGAGCTAACATAGAGGGCTTAGAAAACAAAATGTATTGTTCTTTCTAGTAGCATACCTATCTACACACACTTCCCATAAATTGCAATATGAAAATAGTATTCTTTTTGTTTTATGAATGGTGAAAGAAAAACTGTGCAATCTTTTCATTGTGCAAAGTGAAATATAGATGGGGGAGTGTGGGGAAAAATGGTAGGGGCAGGGAATTGGAGGATTTTGATGGAGCTTGAGAATCTTGTTTTAGTTTTTCTTTTTGGAAAAGTGTATCTCTGAGTTTGGCAGCCCAGGTTTAGTAGCCCTAAAAAGTCTCCAAATGACAGTTCAGGGTAGAATGTACCAGGATTATCAGGCATCACATCAAGGAAAGAAGGAAATTATTTCATTGTGTAGCTGCTTCACTATTCCCTAAGACAACACAAAGACAGTAAGTTTGAGCAAAGAGAGTCGGTCTAGAAATCAAGAACAGTCCTACCTTAGGCACAGAACCAACTGAGCAGCTTTGAACCAGACACTGTCTTTCAGCCCTAGGAAAAAAGCAATGGCAAACCATTTCTGAAATCCTGCTGTGAAAACTTCAGGGACTTTTCCAGATTTGAAGACACCCCCACTCCAATAGTAGGAAACTTAATAAAATATAGAAACCCCCAAAAATTTTTGTTATTATTTTAGAAAAATACTTTATTAAATATTTACACAAATACAATGAAACAAAACATTCCTCTTATTGCAACATGAACCCTAAACTTTTAATAGTACAAGTATTGGTTTACTTTCATGTAAAATACAGATGTATTTTCTTTGTTGATCGCTAGGGTATGCCTAACCTGGAATGATTTCATTCCTCACTTGGGAAACATTTAAGCCAATTAATTGGTTAAACCTACTTTATTAATTGACTTTAAACAAACCCGTAAATAACTTCCTATTATTACTGTTCCTATGGAGACATTACCCAAAATAGCTGCCTATGCTATTGGCTACTTTTACTTTGGATTACTACTTAAGATGAAGGGGGGGGGGATCTCTTTTGAGATCTTTTCCCCAATCTTTACAAAAAAAATATATCCTTGATTTTATTTCTCGTTTACTTAAGTTAGTGGTACTGGGAAGAAAATGACAACATCAGAGCATAATAAATTGGAAATTATACCTTACTGACCCCTTTGGAATCCATCCCTCTTGTTGCTTTGGATGGTGGGTGGACAAGGCAGCAATCCCCTGCCCCGAGGTAAATCCCAAAGAAATGATTTGTGGCTGGTTAATCAATCTCTCCCTTGAAAGACTACAAAACTTGAAAGACTTTTATTGATATGTTGGTGGAAAAGCAGAACATATATTTCTATTTTGAGAGAGGCTGGAGACCGTTTTTTTTTTTAAATAGTTTTTGATCTTCCTGGTATATCACACACACACACACACACACACACAGAGCAAGAGAGAGAGTGTGGGGGGAGAGGGAGAGTGTGTGTGTAAGAGACAGAGTGTGTGTGTTTGTGAGAAAGCGAATCTGTGTGTGTGTGAGAGAGAGAGAGAGACAGAGACAGAGAATGGCAGTTACCTTAATTGCAGAAATCAGGTGTTGAAGATCTCTTGACATGGGCTGGATATACCTTGTATGCATAGAGAAGTAGATCTGCTCAAATCTCTTGGTGCTCAGAATCCATCACGGTTATATTTTCCCAGTTTTATAACCGGTTTAGTAAGCATGCGCACAGCATTAAATAACCACCCATTTTAAGTTTAAAAATGTACCTTCTATGTCAGTGCTGGTGAGGAAAACAGCTGAGGGGCAGCAATACGCTGTGCTGCATGAATCAGCTGAGCTAAAAACCAGGGAAATATAGGACAGGAAAAGGCAGGGGAAGGTGGGTGGGGCCAACCGCTCACTGGAACTACCAGTTTGCTAGAACTGATCCGAACTGGTAGCAGCCCACTGGTGTATTTTCCCCTTGATCCATTGGCTTCTCTATTAGTTAAGCATTTTAAAAATTATATATAAGTATTACCTGTTTTGGAGAAGGGGTGATTTGATTAATGAGTCTTACGCTAATGATGAGTCAGGGAATAAACCAGAGTTTTTAAAAAAAGGCTGAATGAGCTAATCCAGCATGATTAGGGGTGAAATAGTAACGGTCTTCCAGTACTTGAGAGGCTGTCACAGAGAAGAGATGCTTTGTTTTGAATGAAACTGGTTTTGGCTACCATGAGAAGTTGAGACTCTAGAAAGAGTGCAAAGAAGAGCAACAGAGATGATTAGGGGCCTGGAGGCTAAACCATACAATGAACGGTTGCTGGAACTGGTTATGTCTAGTTGAATGAAAAGATGGTAACATAATAGCACTGTTCCAAAATTTGAGGGGCTGCCACAAAGAAGAAAGGGCCAACTTATTTTCCAAAGCACCAGAAGCAGAAACGGGTGGGAGATCATTAAAGAGAGATCCAACCTAGAATTAAGGAGAAGTTTCCTGACAGGGAGAGCAATCAACCAGTGGAGCAGAAGTTGCCTTCAGAAGTTTTGGGTGCTCCATCATTGGAGGGTTTTTTTTAGAAGAAACTGGACAGCCATTTGCCTGAAATGGTATGGGGCAGGGGGTTGGATTAGAACAGAGGTCACCAACTGGTGGTCCGTGGACTACTGGTGGTCCATGAGAAAATTTTGGTGGTCCGTAGTGTACCTGTGTCTGCAACAGGGGTAATACTGGCGGCGGATAGACTGATGCATGAGGGGAGGGAGGGTAGCACACGGGAGACTGCGGCATCGGAGCCCTTCCCGGGTGTTCTCTGGCCTGTGGGGGGAGGGCATGATCTCCCCTGCCCATGCCCTTAGGAGCCACTCGATGCCCCTCTGGCAGCCGCCAAGCCTCCTCCCACCATGATTCTCTTCTTCCTCATCAGACATGCACATACATCCAGCAGGAAGGAGGAGGCTTGGTGGGTGCCAGAGGGGCAGTGAGCACTTTGCAGCTGCTGAGGGGAGGGGTAAAACCTCCCCCTCACAACATGTTCACCTGAGGGCATCGCTGGCAGCCGCTTCCTGTGGCTCACTCTTCCCGCTGCTCAGAGGTGGGATTCAAATTTTAGCAACTGGTTCTGTGGGCAGTGACTTAGGTGGTGGGCATGGCTTGGTGGTCATGTGACTGGGTGGGCATGGCTTGATGGTCATGTTATTGGCTGGGTGTGGCCAACTCAATATCACTCACATTGAGGCACGTATCTCCTCGCCTGGCCTCTCATGACTGTGGGGATGCTGCAACAGTTGTAAGTGTGAAAAATGGTCATAAGTCACTTTTTTCAGTGCCACTGTAACTTTGAATGGTCACTCCACAGAAGCAAAGTACCAGCAAAGGAGGGGAAAAAAACTCCAGAGACGTTCCTGAGACAGGAAGTCTAGTCCTACCAAGAATGTAATAAGGGTTAACGGAGAGACAGTTTCTGTAAGCAATACCAGAATGTTTCCTTCCTGCCTTCCTTACAGGATTAGGCCAATAATTTCTTCTAACAACCGGTTCTCCGAACTGCTTAGAATGTTAACAACCGGTTCTAGCAAATAGGTGCAAATCGATAGAATCCCACCCCTGCCGCTGCTGCTCGGCCTCCTTGATGCACAGTGGCAGGAGACAGGAGGCAGCAGCCACGACATGGGTTTGCCAGGGAGACTGCAGGATTGCCCTACCTCCCTGCCAGCCATCTGGTCTTCAGCACATGGCTTGTCAGCCTCCACACATCAAATTCCTACCACCCAGCACCAGTTCAGAGGTTCCTTTCTCCCCCACCCCTGGGGACAGAGAGAGGGGGGGAAGAGAGAGAGAGAGAGAGAAGACAGAGAGACAAAGAGGGAGAGAGGGAGAAAGGGAGAAAGAGAGGGGGAGAGAGAAAGAGAGAGAGAGAAGACACAGAGAGGGGGGAGAGAAAGGAGAAAGAGAGAGAGAGATCCTGGTATTTTGTTTTCTGTGGGAAATGGGTCCAAATGACTCTGAGTATTTAAGGTTGCAGAAACAGGCAGCCAAGCTAAGTGCCTGAAGAACCCCATCCCATCAGTGGGAGTCCAGGCGCTTCAGCGAGCGGCATTTGGATTCATATTAGTGGTCCATGGGATTTAAAATTATGAATTTGGTGGTCCCTGAGGACCAAAAGGTTGGAGACCCCTGGACTAGAAGACCTCCAAAGTCCCTTCCAATTATATTATTCTATGTTACAACTATGTTGTTTTCCAGTTTCTACCTTCCCTCCAGATCTGCCAGACATACTGACTGCAAATAATGTTTTGCCTGGGTTCTTTTAAATTTTTATGGAGACAGAAATTTATTGCAAATAATTTTCAGGTTTAGGGAAATGGCTGCTTCTGTGAATCTGTCTGACAAATTTGCTTTTCTCCATATTCTTTCAAATGTCGTTGCTTCATCTTTTATAAATGGGCCTGTAAAAAGATCAGAAAAGGAGGCAGAAATTAAAGCACAAGGAGGAAAGATTCATGAAGGTTAAAATCTAAAAAGGCATTGCAAAACTTGCTGTTCAAAATACCTGAAAGTCTCTTTCTTTTGAAGATTTCTTTTTAAAGTTTAACCAAATGGAAGATTTTTTTTCCCTACTATTAACAAGTCTTAATTGTTTTAATATTGGCAAGAGAGAGAAAGAGGGAGGGAGGGAGGAAGTAAGGAAGGAAGGAGGGAAGGATGGAATATTGTAGATTTCTGTTGCAAAACTGATTAACTTCCATGCGCTTATACAATTAACAACTATGGAGTAAATTCAGGACATGTGTAGAATCCTAGAGTATATATAACCTCAGAAAGACAAGCAATAAGGGAAAGCTCTTAATATACTTAATTGAACTTCTGGGCATTCAACCAAGAGCCTTTCACACCTCGTAAAAGTTTGCAAGCTAGATAAACAATCCAGTCAGCACTTGTGAGGGAGAACCATTGAGAAAATCAGATAACATAACCACTAGCCTCTGAAGGGATTAATTCCCAAATAATAAGAATCAATCACCAGAAACTCCACTAAGACTTCAAGATCCCTGTAACAGTCACTGCTCTTAAGCCTGGTTTTACCCAGTCTTTTATTTAAGTATTAAATGCATGAAATAATAAACAACTTTTTTGGTATATATCTTTTTTGGTAATAAGGGCAAAGAAGCAAGGTCAAGTTGGACACACCCACCCAGTCACATGTGCACCTAGCTACACCCCTGGAGTCACCTGCTTGAGCAGGGGTTGGATTAGAAGACCTCCAGGGTCCCGTTCAGCTCTATTCTGATTGATTGGAATAAGGTATTTAGGCCTTTGGATCTAGTCCACTGTTCCTCACAGGAATAACATTAGAGTTTCCCTATGAATTGCCCATCGGATCTCTCTCCTTGAGCATATTAGACTGTCTACTATTGACCTCACCCGTTTCCTAAGAGGTCTGTAAGGGGCATGCATAAGCACACCGACATGCCTACCGTCCCTATCCTATTGTTTCTTTTATATATTTTTTCTTATATGTTTCCATGTATTCATAACTATGTTGGTACTTATGCCTATTATCTTGTAAGCAATTGACAAATAAAATAAAAATATTCACTGCAGTTTCCTTCCGGGCTGATGTTCAACATCTCCCTTCCTAAAGAGTTTCACTGTCAAAGTGCTCTTACTTCGAGGAAGAAGAAGTAGTGTGGAAGCTGAATTTTCTCCCTATCTTTGATGCCTCCAGCTACTGAAAATCAATACTACTTTTAACTCTATTTTCTGTTGATTTTTTTTTTACTTCTGATTTTCATAGGTTCCCTGAGAGTTAATAATCTTATATGGCTTCATGGCAGGAGTCTAAAACAAGCCCACAGCAGAAGGTTCTTCTTTTTTAATGCAATGGGTGGAAGAAAGGAGGCACAGCATGTTGAGGAGAAAAGCATATTTGATTCCCCAGACTTGGATGTTACACATTGCCCCATCAATATTGTCTCTCCTATCTTTTACCTGTGCTAATTTGGACTCACTGGAGAAGAACCTAATGCTGGGAAAGATTGAGGGCAAAAGAAGAAGAAGGGGATGGCAGAAAATGTAGTGGCTGGATAGAGTCATTGAAGCAGTAGGTGTGAGCCTAAATGGATTCCAGAAGATGGTAGAGGACAGGAAGGCCTGGAGGAACATTGTCCATGGGATCGCGATGGGTTGGACACAACTTCGCAACTAACAACAAAAATTTTCCTCAGCCTGGTATTCTTTGGGTGCATTGTTTTCAATGCCTACAATTCTCAGCAAGAGCAATACATATTGGGGAAATTTTAAGAGTTGAATTCCCACAACTGAAGAGTGGTTGGAATGGGGAAGTCTGATAGACCGGATGTTTATTTGTTTCTATCTAACGCAAGATGGAGAAGGAAAGATCTGCAAAAAGCTTCCCAAACTGATGGAACCAGAATGCTCCATCCTCCACCAACATTGTCATTAATTAATATTTAGATACAGAACAATAGAGTTTATTACAAAATAACAGAATTGAGAGGGACCTTGGAGGTCTTATAAACCAATGTCCTGCTCAAGCAGGAAACCCGATATGATTTCAGACAAATAGTTTTCCAATCTCTTCAATCTCAAACACCTCCAGTGTTGGAGCATCCACAACTTCTGGAGGCAAGTTGTTTCACTGATTAATTGTTTATCTATCAGGAAATTTCTCCTTAGTTCTAAGTTGCTTCTCTCCTTGATTAGTTTCCACCCGTTGCTTGACTCCCTCTTCTTTGTGGCAGCCTCTGAAATATTGAAGACTGCTCTGAGGTCACCCCCTAGTCCTTCTTTTCATTAAACTAAACATACCCAGTTTCTGTAACTGTTCTTTATATGTTTAGCCTCAGTAACTAATCTCATTTGTGCTCTTATCTGCACAGTTTCACCCAAAACAAAGCATGTTGGATCTATTTCGGTCATTGGAATACATGTATGTGTATGCTACAGCCAAGGAGCAGATTGTTCTTCAGTGTCCATCTTACCAGAGCATTTTCCAAGAGAAATCCGCCCCTACCCATAACAGATCCTAAGGAATTTCCAAGATAGTGTTTTCCCACCCTATCCATGAGTGTTGGAAATTTAACTTGGGATCTTCTCTGTGCAAAACCAATGCTATATTTAGAATAGAGTAGAGAAGAGAGGAATAGAATAGAATAGAATAGAATAGAATAGAATAGAATAGAATAGAATAGAATAGAATAGAATAGAATAGAAGCTGGAAGGGACCTTGGAGGTCTTCTAGTCCAGCCCCCTGGTCAAGCAGGAGAACTTATACCATCTCAGACAAGTGACTGTCCTATGAAGACCAATCTTTTCACTGGAGTTATACTGTCACACAGTCAGGACTCTTAGAATACTGAAATAAAGAGGAATAAGAGAGTTTCACAAAGACTTTGTTAATGCATACTAATGACATGTAATCCAAAATAATGAGACAAAAGTATTTTCTATGAATTCTATGCATAAATGCTGCATTCCATTAGGAAATGGGATCCTTATACCAAATTCAGGATGATGAATGTAATGTAGCTCTTCTATGACTATGAAACAAATTATCCTAGAAATTTTATTATCGAAGCTCGCGCATCTATATGGCTATAAAATTTCTTCTGAACATTTCCCCTTCTTTTTCAACTTTTTTTTTGAAGAAATAAAGAAAAAAAATGGGCATCCAGGTTAGACCAACTCTCAATAGATATAAGTACTTTGTGGCTTGCTAATACCATAATTATAGTCAGTAGGTTTTTATTATAACCTTCTAATCTTTGGAGTTTTAGATAATGTTCCTTCCCTTTCTTTTTCAGCATTTCTAATGTTTGCATTATGCCCATTAGTTTTAATCTACATCCTTAATATTTTTTTTGTTCCATGTCTTTTTGGTACTTTTTCATTTTATTTTAGAAGAAAGGTATGGCATTTTGTTTTGAAGCAAAAACATATTTTATTTTGGAGAGGTAGATTAGAGATTGAGAATTATTGTGCCACCAAAGGAGAAACTAAATTAGATTTCATTTTATGTATATATACATTTAATTAATTAATTACTTACTTAATTAATTAAATAATTAATTAACTACAAAATTCCCTGGGGAGCTTTGAACTGGTCACAATCTCTTTAAACTCAATATACCTTACAGATTTGCTGCTCCTATGGGGATATTTTTTTAAAAAAAATGCTTACAATCCCCCACTCCACCTTGAGTGTTCAAGAGAATAAAAACAGGTTTGAAAAACAGTAGAGTATCTTAAATGAAATAGCTCCCATTGCCTTAAGAAAGTTCAAAATCTTCCCAAAGATCCATCTCATCCTGGGCACTCCTTTTTTTTTTTTTTTGAACTATTACCATCTGGCAGACGGTACAGAATAATAAAAACAAGGACAAATAGGCTGAAAAACAGCTTCTATCCCAGGGCAGTAACTCTCTTGAATTCTACTGTATAGTGTAATACTAATGCAGTATGAGGGGTTTTCAATTCAATTGTATAGAATGCGAAGGATGTGTGTTTTTGTTTTATTTTTATACTTTTCTTATGTATGATGTATATTGAAGATGGCATTTAATTTCATTGTACGAGGTGCAATGACAATAAACTAAACTAAATAATTAAGTATTTGGTGACAAATATTTGGAGCAGTGGTAGCATTCAAATTTTTTTACTACCGGTTCTGTGGGCATGGCTTGGTGGGCGTGGCAGGGGAAGGAGACTGCAAAATCTCCATTCCCTCCCCACCCCACTAACCTGCTTTCCAGCTCCATTCTCCTGTGCAGGGCAACCAAAGAAGACCCAGCCGATCAGCTGGGACTCAATGGGAGGCGGAGAATAGATGGGGGCGGGGCCAGTCAGAGGCGGGATTTGCCGGTTCTCCGAAACTACTCAAAATTTCTGCTACCGGTTCTCCAGAACTAGTCAGAACCTGCTGAATACCACCTCTGATTTGGAGGACTTGGGCACACACAGTATTCAATTTTTTTCAGGAGCACCACAAGGGTGAAAGTCCAATTTATGCTGCTCTAAAGCTCCAGATATGGCAGGAAGGTTGGATCCATTTCTCTTTCCTCTTTCAACTTTTTGGCCAAGGATTGAGAATGGATGGCACTAGCTTAAGAATTATCTGAGTTGCTAGGTTTGTTCATTTAACTGAATTCCCGGTGTTCTTGGATCAAGATAAGAATTAACTACATCACAGCAGTTTCCCTTTTTGGCATTTTCTAATGGGAAAAAAATAATCAAATAAATTGTTATTGATGAAAAGATGTGAAATGAGATTTTGTTAAAGACCAATCAATAGAAGAAAGCAAACTGGATGTCAGATCAGCTGGTAGATTTGCCAAGAAAAGAAGTCAAAGACAAGACAGTCAAAGATCTCACAAAAGAACTTAACAAAGGATTTCAGAGAGTTGTTAGAAGAGACAAGAAGCAGTATTACATCCGTGTCAGTGAAGACATTAAAGATGGAAAAACAAGGATGGACTTCCAAAGAATCTCTGAACTCAGAAGGAGGTTTCAACCTCCAACTTATATGCTAAAAATTGCCAATGGACTAATAGTAACTGGAAGAAGATCAAATAAAGATGGAAGAAGTATAGTGAAGTTTCATACATTAAAGATGTTAACATCCAAGATACTTTAGAAGTTATTTCATATGTAGAAGAACCTCTAGTGCTAGAAGATGAAATTAGATTAGCACTCCAATCAATCCTAAATCGGAAGGCTATAGTAATTAATAAAATATCTACAGAAATACAGCAAGCAAGAATAAAAGAATATCAAGTAAAGCCCAAGAACGAAGTGGAAAAATTCAGATGGAGTTCCATTCTTTATTTGCTTGTATATAATAGACAGAATCTTGCCAGACCACACCCTTATATATATATATATATATATATGTCCCAGGATAAAGTTGCAGGATCCAATATGGATTGGTTGCCAGGACCAGAGGTTTAGTCTTTCAAGCTTTCAAACTCTTCTTCTTCTTCTTCTTCTTCTTCTTCTTCTTCTTCTTCTTCTTCTTCTTCTTCTTCTTCTTCTTCTTCTTCTTCTTCTTTTCTTCTTCTTCTTCTTCTTCTTCTTCTTCTTCTTCTTCTTCTTCTTCTTCTTCTTCTTCTTCTTCTTCTTCTTCTTCTTCTTCTTCTTCTTCTTCTTCTTCTTCTTCTTCTTCTTCTTCTTCTTCTTCTCCTCCTCCTCTCACCTCAGAGAGAAGTTCCCTGAGGATGGGCTCCAGCATGAGTGTGAAAGCTTGAAAGACTAAACATCTGATCCCAGTAACCAACCCAGATTGGATCCTGCTACATCCTCACTACTCCTAGTCTAACAAATAAACTCTGGGAGTATACACTTCTGGAAAGTAACTATCCTTACTCTCTTCCTCCATCCCCTATCCCAGCTCTGGGTTGGGCTGCCTCTTCTCTCCTTACCCTTTCTGGAATGTGTTCCATCCTTCACCCCAGCCCACCCTCCAAGGAGACCATCTCTCACCAAGAATCAGTAAAGTGCCAACCAAATTATACCACCAAATCTGGAAAGGGAGATAGTGGCTAAACCCAAACCCATCAGAATAAGTCAAGCTGCATACCAATAACAAAGATAGGAGATTTAACAGAGTGTGCAAACTATTGTATAATGGGCCTTAATTTCACTTTCTAGCTAATGAATGCTTGGGGTCATCCAATGCAGATTAGAACATTACATGGAAAGTGAGGTGCCAGATGTTCAAGCTGGTTTTAAGAGAAAAAAAAAGCAAGAGACATTATTGTTGATGTGTACCAGATAATTGAGAAAGCCAAAGAATATAAAAAAAAGAAGTGCATACGTGCTTCATTTATTACAGAAGGACATGCAGTGCTATTAACCTTGTCAAACTGTGGAATGTCCTTAGGAAAATGGGGATCCTTAAAGAACCTCCAAACTGAAATCCGGTCCACTGTCTAGAAACAATATGCTTTTGGTATGAGACAAAGCTATATGTTCCCTTCCTACTTTTTCAGCCTATATGCTGAATATATACAGTATCGAGGGAGGCTAGATTGGGAAGAAGATGAGTGTGGTTTTAAAACTGGAGGAAGAAACATCAGTAACTTGCCTTGTCTTTGTGTCTGTACTCTGATAGCTGAAAACACAAATGACCTGCAAGTTCTGGTAATGAAAATCAAGGATCCTAGTGGGGAAAAAAAACAGGACTAAGAAGATTTAATATAAAAGAGAGCAAATGAATGACAACAGGTATAGAAACTAACTTTAAAACTGACTGTGAAGATAATGAAATGGCAGATAGATTCTGCTTATAGACCACTTCACAATGCTTAACAGCCCTCTCTAAGCACTTTACAGAGTCAGCATTTTGCCCCCAACAATCTGGGTATTCTTTTCTTTTAAACTGCTTCCCCTATCTTCATTTCTGTGTTTCTTTTCATCTAGAAGGCCTTTGGCTGCTAAATAAGGGTGGATGAGATTTGGTGTGACATTTGTATTTCCTTTTCTTCCCCCATTTCTGTGGTTGCCATGTCCTATATGCTATGTCAAGGCAATGCTGTGTTGGGGTAGAACTAAATTTAAAGTTCAGGATTTAATAACAACAATAACAACATCTATCAAGACTTGACAAAGGCTGCCACCCAAAGTGGCAGGAATTCAAGACAGCCATTTCCCTGGCAGATGGCTTGCTGCAATGGTGTGAACAAAGACAGATCTTTGTGTGGTTGTGTAAAGGTTGCTGCCTCCAGTTCATTTGCTTCATTTTCTTCCTTAGCTCTCATTCCCAGCTGCCTTCTTAATGAAGCTGTAGATATCTTACCCTGCTTAAAAAAAATAATCTCAGAATTTTTTATTTTTTTGGGCTTTGTCTCCCATAGAACCAAACTTTTTAAGAAGCACAGTTTTTCATCTGATCAGAATGAAATGTCTTTATCAGATCTGTATAAATCAGTGAAAAAGGTTTTTAGGTTACGTGACCAATTCAGGAAGAAATTAAATTTCTTGATCCCTGTGCATAAAGAAGTCAAGTTGGAATGAGTTTTCAATTATCATCATCATCATCGAAGGAAGGGACTTTGGAGGTCTACTAGTCCAACCCCTTGCTCAAGCAGGAGACACTATACCATTTCAGGCAAATGGTTGTCCAATCTCTTCTTAAAAACCTTCAGTAAGAGAGCAGCCAGAACTTTTGAAGGCAAGTCATTCCTCTGATTAATTGTTCTCCCTGTCAGGAAATTTCTCCTGAATTATAGGTTGCTTCTTTCCTTGATTAGTCTCCATCCATTGCTTCTTGTCTTGACCTCTGGTGCCTTGGAAAATAGGTTGACCCCCTTTTTTTTGTGGCAGTCCCTCAAATATTGAAACACTGCTATCATGTCACTCCAGTCCTTCTTTTCATTCAACTAGACATATCCAATTTCTGCCACCATTCTTCAAATGTTTTCGCCTCCAGTCCCCTAATCATCTCAATTGCTCTTCTCTGCATTCTTTCCAGAGTCCCAACATTTTTTTAAATATTGTGGTAACCAAAATTGGGTGCAGTATTCCAAGTATGATCATAACAAGGTCCAAACACAATGTTGAGATGAATTTGCAAGTAGTAAAAGTGAGTGGGTTTTGCACACTTCATGTGCTTGAGCCAGAAACGACTAGCACATATGTGTGAGGGGAATCTTTACCTTTACCATGTGCTTGATGAACCATGCAGAGCTAGGGACAACATTTGGAAACCTATAGTTTCATTTGATGTAATTTCTAAGGTTCTCCGTCATGGTTGTCTCAAAGGTGCTTTTTCAGGAGGCAACTGGACTTTTATGTTTTTCTTCTTTTGAAGTTGTTTTGCTTCTCACCCAAGAAGCTTCTTCAGCTCTGACAGGATAGTCCTCACATCTTCAAAAGAAAAAAGAAAAAAAAAAATCTCAAGAAAGCCCAGTTGCCTCCTGAAAAAAAACCTTTGGGACAAGAACGTACAACAGCTGCAAAGGAAGAAATTTGCAGACAGGGGAAGGGAGATCCTCATTTTGGTATCTTGTCCAAACAGTTTCAAGTGAAGCTACTTCCCAGCAAAAATAAATAAATGCAGCTGAAAGGGGGAAACAATATAAAGATACCACAATGAAAGAATAAAGGGCCAAGCTATGCCCATTTCAATTTTGTTGTCAGATGCCCGAAGCCAAGAAGAAACAAATCCTCTACTCCTATCGAGTTTGTTACATTTACACAGTAGGTCTGAAAAATTAATGACTCATGCATTTATCCTGCTGAAGCTGTGGAACAATAATCGAGAAAGCAAAATGTAATTACGGGAACTGGACATTGGCCAGCCCTTAGAAAATGCATTTTTGTTCCTTTCCAGATCCATTTTTCAATCTGTTTTACTGCAACGTTTTCCAAAAGATGTAAACCCACCCGGCAAGCAAGACGGAGCAGAAGCATGAGATGAGCAATGTGCGAGATAGATAAGTTCACAATTTGGGGAGGGTTGCACAGGATTCTTGGCCGGGCAAAATGATGACAGAAGTTAGAACATGCTAAAACATTCAGAATAGTTTGGAATATTCTCTTTTTTTCCCCTCCTCCTACACACTGATAGAGATGCTCTAGAGAAACTAAAGAAAATGACAACCTCCTCCTCGTCAGGAGAATTCCTGCTGCTTCTTGACCTACTTTCACCATCACTTCTACTATCATCTTCACCATTGGTTGGTTTAATATAGAGAAAAATTAATTTAAAAGCTGACTTTTTACAGCAGAAGTCTCTCCTAGATGCCTAAGCCAAAAATGAAGGAATTCTCCATTGCAGGAAAAGGAGCTTCCTCAAGCTTATTAAAGTATCTATGGAGATTCTCAACCATCCAGGTCATGGCTGTCCCACAGCTGTTTTTCAAAAGCCAACTGGACTTTTTTGCATGTTTTTTTCTTCTTTGGGGAAAACAACAGCAAAAAAGTTCAGTTGTCTTTTGAAAAACACCTGACAATGAATACTTCAGCTTCAACCATAACAACATGAGAGCACACAATAGATACAAACTCAAGGTTAACCGCACCAAACTTGATTGCAGGAAATACGACTTCAGCAACAGAATGGTCAATGTCTGGAATACTCTACCTGACTCTGTGGTTTCTTCCCCAAACCCCCAAAACTTTAACCTTAGACTGTTTACTATTGACCTCACTTCTTTCCTAAGAGGCCTGTAGGGGGCGCACCAATGTGCCTATCGTCCCTGTCCTATTATTTTTTTTATTTTTCTTATATGTACCCATTTCATGTATTCATAACTATTTATATACTTATACCTATTATCTTGTAACCGATTGACAAATCAAATAAATTCAGATTCAGATTCAAAAGCACCTTTGGGACAAGTTCATCAAAGCTTATGAAAGAGAGATCCAACTTAGAATTAAGGAAAAATTAGGAGTCCTTAAGAAGAAATTTTCTGACAGTGAGAACAATTAATCCGAAGGCGTGGTCCATCACTGGAGATTTTCAAGAAAAGATTGGACAGTCATTTAACTGGGATGGTATTAGGTCTCCTGTTCAAGTGGGAGGGTTGGACTAGAAGACCTCCAAGGTCCCTTCCAATTCTGTTATTCTGTATTCTAAGCTGATGGGCAAACAGAGGCAGGCCTCCTTTGAGACAGAACCACAGCAAGTAGAAACAAAGCAATCCCTCAAACTATAGAGATACATAAAATATGTGCTGTGTGAATTGCCCATCCCTCCAAGGTTGGAAATCAAAGAAAACAAAGTTTGGGATTTGGCAGAGAAGATAAAAGCCGAGAGTGGTTCAAGCTCTGACATTAATAGCTGACACAAAAACCCTGTGAGTAATGCCACCATCTGGATTTTTGTTCTTCTTTAGACACCGATGTACAGCGAGACCTGGGAGTGGATTCTGGGAGTAGAACAAAACTCTGCTTTGCAAACAGAAAAGAGAAACATGAATAGAACAGAACAGAATAGAATAGAATATACTTTTTTATTGGCCAAATGTGATTGGACACACAAGGAATTTGTCTTTGGTGCATATGCTCTTAGTGTACATAAAAAGAAAAAAAAATACATTCATCCAGAATCATAAGATACAACACTTAGTGATAGTCACAGGATACTAAATAATTAAATCATACTAGGAAACTAATTCAAACAATAGAAATAGTAAAGATGCAAGCATATGAAGAGGGTATTTAATTTCATTGTACGAGGTACTATGATAACAAAATAAACTAAATTAAACTAGTCAGGAGTAGAAAAGGAGATAGGTAATAGGAAGGATGGGAATAATAGTAATACAATCTTAGGAAACAGTTGGACAGTGTTGTGGGAATTAGTTGTTTAGCAGAGTGGTGGCATTCGGGGGGAAACTGTCCTTGTGTCTAATTGTTCTACAGGTCATTTTGAGCGTAGGAGTTGAAACAATTTATGTCCAGGATGTGAGGGGTATGTAGATATTTTCTTTTTGACTCGTGCAGTATACAGGTCCTCAATGGAAGGGAGGTTGATAGCAATGGTTTTTTTTTTCTGCAGTTCTAATTATTCTCTGAAGTCTGTGTCTGTCTTGTTTGGTTGCAGAGCCAAACCAGGCAGTTATAAGAGGGGAAGATGACAGATACAAGTCTGCTGGAATTCTCTGGGCAATGCAACTTGGTCTGGGGTTAGGCTGTTGGGTTGAACATGGTTTTGGCCTATGCATATTGGAACCACAAAAGCATTCCTATTTGGCCTGGCAAGCTGATTGAGAAGGCTGGAAATCAGGCAGCCCACACATATCTATCCTCCACTTCCATTCATATTTTCCAAGCCACATTCACGATTGGCATAAATAAAATCTGGGGCTGAATAGCTGTTTTTGAAAATACAAGCTGCAGACCCTGCAGAGTGATAGTCAGATACGTCACAGCAGTAATAGTTATAAAGAGTATGGAACTGTCCTTGCCTGATCATTTTTTTTAAAACGAGGACCGTAAGTGATAAGGATAGATTTTATTTCATCTCCTTTTATTTATTATAATTTATTTCTATCATTGTTCTCTTATTTCAGTTGCTACTATTGATATCTTTTAAAAAAAAATATTTTATTTGGGTATTTACCTTTGAGTAATGGCGTCTTTTCTTGGTGGATCCCAATGCTCCCTGTTATGAGGATGTAACTCTTTAAAAGCATATCCTAGGAAATCAGTACACAAAATGCAAATTCTGGATTGAAGTATGCTTGGGATGGAAACTCAGATTGTTAGGATTGATAAACTGATTCTTTTTCTAATATTCAATGGGAGAAGCAGATTCCCATTGTAGCACTTGGGAACCCAGCTCCATATTTGTACCATGAGTCTATATACCTTATCTAGATTTTCACGTAAAAACCCATGATTGAATATTTAGATATTATGTAATGTCTATCTGTCTGCCTATCTATATCTATCTGTCTATCATCTATTTTTCTCTCTCTCCCCTCTCTTTCTCTTTACCTATTGTCTGTCTGTCTGTCTGTCTGTCTATATCTATCTATTGATCTGTCTGTCTGTCTGTCTATCTGTCTATAATATATTATCTTTCTCTTTCTCTCTCTTTCTCTTTATCTATTTGTCTGTCTATCATCTATCTATCTGTTTGTCTATATCTATCTATCTATCTATCTATCTATCTATCTATCTATCTATCTATCTATCTATCTATCTATCTATCTATCTATCTATCTATCTATCTACAGTATCTATCTCTAGAAAGAAGGCAATGTCAAATCTCTTCCACATTGCTGATGTGAAACTATAAGTATCCAGGATCTGAATGGGATTTTAAAAGAGAGTTTTTTTATTCTCTCTTTTTTTTTTAACTTTGGCTTCAAAAGCAAGTTTTTAACTAGCTTTCATTAGTCGAGAGTTCATATTAGTAGAAATATATCATGAATTGGAATTTGGACGGGGGGGATGGGGAGAGAACTGTTGATTTGCATAATGTCTTTATACACAACCCACACAATTTGCATGACATTTGCATAGAACGGGTGGGTGCCAGGCCGTGACTGGTGGACAGGCTGCCATGCTTCTGAGATGCCATCTGTGCTGTTTCTAATCTGTTACTCAGAAAAAGTGCTTCTTGGGAGCCTATGGAGGTGGTTGGCAGCAACTAGGAACTTGACTGGTACTTATTAAAGGTTCAGCAGAGAAATGGATGCATCAGGAATCTACTGATTTGGATGCTGTTTTGGAAAGTTGATGTTTACATATTGAAATGCATAATTTGTAATGAATTTGAACACTCAGAAATTGAGCATTTTTACTGGATTCTTATTAGGCCCCTGTGCTTCTTCAAAATCAATTAAAATGAATGGGGACAGTGAAAGAAAATGAGAGAGAGAGAGAACAAATGTGAAAGTGAATGAGAGAACGAATGATTGGAAAATGAGAAGGTATATGAGAGTGAATGAGAAAGAGAGAATGAGGGAGAGAGAATGAGGGAGAGAGAATGAGAGAGAATGAGAGAGGGAAAGAATGAGAGTATGAGGGAGAGAGAATGAGAGAGAATGAGGGAGAGAGAATGAAAGAGAGAGAGAATGAGAGAGAATGAAGGAAAGAGAAAGAAAAAGAAAGAAAGAAAGAAAGAAAGAAAGAAAGAAAGAAAGAAAGAAAGAAAGAAAGAAAGAAAACACATTTTAGATAAATAGTTCATACTGTTACGGCGTATGATAAGGCAGAAAATGCCTATCTGAGATTTAAGGTTACATAAGAAGCATCTAATGGAAAGTTATGCCAGTGTTGAATTTGGATATTGGCATCCACAGCTTTTATCAAATTGAGATGATAATTGCTATGCGTGTAACTGCTGTAAGGAAAATTGGAAGTCGTTTCTTTAGCTCTCTTTCTTTTTTGTTATCCTTCACTTTTCTTCTACTTTTTTAAAATCTTTTTTCCTTTCTCAATGTCTTCTCCAGGGTCCCTGTCATTTTGTGAACTCTTTCAATGAAAATTATTCATCAAACTTAATAAATGACAAAAACGTGGCCCTGTCATGATGGAAGCCCTCCCCCTTTCATATATCCATGTGATGTCACAAAATAGGTGGAGCCCACATCACAATGGCTCCTCCCCCATCCCCATCACCTGGATGCTGCTGTTAAGGTAATATCAGGTAGCAAAGGATGCATTTGACCTGCTTTTATTGTTTTTTGGATAACATTGCTTTGAAAACAGCATTACAATTATTCAAACTGAGTGTTTGTTTGATTGTTTGATTGGTCATCTTTATATAGCTCAGATAAAAGGACTCTGGACAATCTATAAACAAACAAACAAACACCATTTTAAACACATTCAAGAAGTCCTAATCAAATTATCATTGTCTTGTGACTTTCAGCCTGTTGAAACAACCAGATTTTAACAAACTTCCAGAAGATCAAGAAAGACAGGGCTGATCTATGTGAGGTGAAGCACGGAAACTCCCTTAAGTAATGAGTGAGTTTTCAGTTGTGTAGCATTTGGGCAAAACAGAAGAAAGAGGGGATGTTTTTAGAAAATCATTTGGGCCAATTTGGTGGGAGAGGAAAGAGGGGAGACAGTCAAAATAGATGTTTAGAAATCCTGAAATAAGAGATGAGACACAGAAAAAAAAGGAGGGAGATAATTTGAATAAATAAATTTATTACCCAGCTCCCCACTGCCTTGCACCAACCCATCTTATTAGTTATCATATTGATTTTTGTATTCTCACTGCGTTCCTTTGTCATCGTTTATTTTATTCTATTATTTTACATGCCTTTTCGTTTTTCTTCCTTTTGATTGTTGTTGTAAGCCACCTAAAGTAGTTCAACAGCAAGATGGGCAGCAAATAAATTTAACAAACAAGTGAACAAACAAATGCATAAAATATTAGGAGTAAACTGTTTTACCAAACAATGGGTCAACTGAACGTTTTGCCTTGAAGCAACAGAATCTCCACTTTGTGGCATTTTTCGTGAGCCAACGAGGACATCTTATCAAGATTGATTGAGTCACAGATTTTCTGCATAGTCTTGGTCATCTTTATGGGGTTCCTCTCAACTGTATGCTTCAACCTAAACCGATTGCCTTTTAATTAAATCAAACCAGGGATGGGATTCAAATGCGTGGCTTAGTTGGTGGGCATGGCTTGATGGTCATGTTATTGGCTGGGCATGGCCAACTCAATATCAATCACATTGAGGCACGCATCTCTTTGCCTGGCCTCTCATGACTGTGGGGATGCTGCAACAGTCGTAAGTGTGAAAAATGGTCATAAGTCACTTTTTTCAGTGCCATTGTAACTTTGAATGGTCACTCCACAAAAGCAAAGTACCAGCAAAGGAGGGGAAAAAAACTCCAGAGAAGTTCCTGAGACAGGAAGTCTAGTCCTGCCAAGAATGTAATAAGGGTCAACGGAAAGGCAGTTTCTGTAAGCAACACCAGAGTGTTTCCTTCCTGCCTTCCTTACAGGATTAGGCCGGTAATTTCTTCTAACAACCGGTTCTCTGAACTGCTTAGAACGTTAACAACCAGTTCTAGAGAATAGGTGCGAACTGGTAGAATCCTATCCCTGAACCAAACCAAACCAAACCAAACCAAACCAAACCAAACCAAAAGTATATTATAGACTGGGGGAAACCAGGCTTAATAGCAGTACCTGTGAGAGGGATCTTGGAGTCTTAGGACAACCACCTAAATATGAGCCAGCCATGTGTGGTGGCAGGCAAAAAAGCCAATGCAATCCTAAACTGCATTAACGGAGGGATACAATCATGATCAAGTGAGGTACTAATACCACTCTATAAAGCCTTAGTAAGACCACATCTAGAGTACTGCATCCAGTTTTGGTCACCAGACTACAAAAAAGATGTTGAGACACTAGAAAGAGTGCAGAGAAGAACAATCAGGATGGTTAGGGGACTGGAGACTAAAACATATGAACAATGGTTACAGGAACCGGGCATGGCTGGTCCAGTGAAGAGAAGGACCAGGGGAGACATGATAGCAGTGCTCCAATATTTGAGGGGCTGCCACAGAGAGGAGGAAGGGAGTCAAGCTATTTTCCAAAGCTCCTGAAGGCCAGACAAGGAATAATGGATGGAAACTTGAACAAGGAGAGATTCAACCTGGAAATAAGGAGAAATTTTCTGACAGTGAGAACAATCGATCAATGGAACAGAGGCTGCCTTCAGAAGTTGTGGGAGTTTCATCTCTGGAAGCTTTCAAGAAGAAACAGGACTGCCATCTGTCAGAAATAGTGTAGGGTCTCCTGCTTGAGTAGAGGGGTTGGACTAGATGACCTACAAGGTCCCTTCCAACTCTGTTAACCTAATCTAATCCATAGCTGCAGAGATCTATTTACTTTCCTTGGAGGAAACTGAAAACATTGATTATTTGACTCAACGATTCTTGAATCACAGATGTGACTGTTTATTCCGCACCTTGACTACACAAAAACTTTCCAGGAAAGGCAAAACCTGACAGGCACACTGCCCCATTCAGCATAAAAGATCCCCCTTGATTCAAGCCGTTTCCAATGCCTGCTTAGGCTGGTTAGAAGCTGAAACTAAGATCTTGCACCTCCCTACAGAAAAGAGACTCACAGTTCACTTTCCTTCCTTTAGAATTATATCTGGGGAGCACAGCACCTTAATTTTGTATAACTGCAAATTAAACTGACTGTATCTGATTTCCTGCTGCATGGTGTCAATCAATGGTGTATTTCAATGTCTGTCACCTGCTGAAAAGGTCTCCGTTAAAAGCTTGCCTTCTTTTTTTAAAACCCATTATTCCTTAATGATAGCACTGTACCGGGGTCGTGACTTCTTTCTTTTCTTTTCTTTCTGAAGGGAGAGATAGATTCTCTGAAAGTCAGGAGAAAAGTTGGAAAATCAACAGCAAAGGAAGTTCAGCAATTAGTTTCTGAGCAAAAAAAATCCTGGGGTCATTCAGGCAACTGAACCACCAAGGGAGAATTCCCACTGTGCGGGAGAAAAGCTGCCTACGAGCAGGAGTCATATAATAAGTGACAGCGTCTTCTTTTTATTCAAGTTTAATTTGCAAGTTTATTTAGTGAATGTCACCAAATGACATCAACAGTCCTAGCAATCGACAGTTCTAGCAAACCAGTGGAACAAATTGTCTTCAGATGTTGTCGGTGCTCCATCCCTGGAGACTTTTAAGAAGAGACTAAACATCCATTTGTCAGAAATAATGTAGGTCTCCTGTGTGAGCTGGCGGTAAGACCAGTGGTGGTATTCTACTGGTTCGGCCCAGTTTGGGCAAACCGGTAGTAAAAAATGCTACTGGTTTGGCTGAACTTGTATTTCCGATGATCAGCTGTACTGTGCGATTTAGATTAGTTAGAAAGCAGGATTCAGATTTATTTTATTTATTTATTTTTTTATTTATTTGTCAATTGCTTACAAGATAATAGGTATAAGTAAAACATAGTTATGAATACATGGATACATATAATAAAAATAAAATATAAAAGAAACAATAGGACAGGGATGGTAGGCACGTTGGTGCACTTATGCATGCCCCCTACAGACCTCTTAGGAAAGGGGTGAGGTCAATAGGAGACAGTCTATGGTTAAAGTTTTTGGGGTTTGGGGAAGAAACCACAGAGTCAGGTAGAGTATTCCAGACATCGACCACTCTGTTGCTGAAGTCGTATTTCCTGCAATCAAGTTTGGTGCGGTTAACCTTGAGTTTGTATCTATTGTTTGCTCTTATGTTGTTATGGTTGAAGCTGAAGTATTCATTGACAGGTAGGACATTGCAATGTATGATTTTATATACTATACTTAGATCGGACTGAAGGCAGTGTAGTTCTAGGTTTTCAAGGTCTAGAATTTAGAGTCTGGTGGCATAAGGTATTCTGCAACGAGTAGAGGAGTGAAGAACTCTTCTTATAAAATATTTCTGGACTTTCTCAACTGTGTTAATATCAGATACGTAATGTGGGTTCCAGACTGATGAGCTGTATTTGAGTATTGGTCTAGCAAATGTTTTGTATGCTCTAGTTATTAGTGTAATATTACCAGAGAAAAAGCTACGTAAGATTAGGTTAACAACTCTTAGCGCCTTTTTGGCTATGTAGTTACAGTGAGCTCTAGCACTTAGGTCATGTGAGATGAGTACTCCAAGATCCTTGACAGAGTTTGGGTCATCAACAAGGTCTTGACTATTCAGCCTGTATTTTATTTCTGTATTAGATTTCTTGCTTTCTAGCTAATCTAAATCGCACGGCACAGCTGATTGTACTTATCTCGCCAGGAGGCTTCCTTGAGGCCTCAGAGGCAAAAAAACAGGCTGCAAAAGGGGGGAAAAAACACCACAAAGCCATGCCCACCCAGTCATATGACCACCTGGCCACACCCATCTAGTCACACCCACCTAGCTATGCCCACAGAACTGGTAGTAAAAAAAAATGTGAATCTCACCACTAGGTTGGACCAGATGATCTCCAAGGTAATTTCTGGTTATCGTTACAATTCAATAGAACGCGAGAGAAAGGGAATTTAAGAAGATTGTAGTCCAAAACTGTCAATTATTAGCCAACAGCTGCCCTGTTTAACAATAGGTAGGGTACATATTGACATATTCAACGAGTGAGAATTAGCATCCATTTTGGTTAGTTTTCTGTGGTTGTTTGATTAGTTAATGGCTCTGCATATTGTGTGAATGCAGAAAATGGGTTACTTTTAGCCCACCGGGTTGGCAAAACACAGCCATTGAAAATAAGCTAATTTCAAGCTATGGTTTGTGCATCTTTTAAAAAGTCAAGAGTTCCTTTTAAAGTCCAGTCCCTGGTCTGCGCATCAAGACGTTTATTATTTATCATGGTTTATTTATGTTCCTGACTCTGCAGGAAGAGGAGGAAGAAAAAAAAAGCTCTCAAGAATAAGAACTGGGTCAAATTCACAGGGGCGTCTGCAAAAAAACACAAAATATTTTATATGCAGAGCAGCTCATTATATGAAAACAAGAGAGGGAATCCGTTAGAGGCCTGTATTGACTAAATATAAATTATATATAAACTAAATAGATTTGGAAGCAATATAGATTTGGAAGCAATAAATAGGCTATAATAGAATGTTGAGTGTTTTTCACTTAAACCCACCATTGCTGATTATCCTGGTTTGTCATCATCAAGCACCATCATTGCTCTAGATAGACCATAGCTTGTGAACTAGAGTCTTAGACAAGTCCAAATCCAGAAAATGGATATATTTTTCAGAAAAAAGACCTGACCCGTAATTTTAACCTCCTAGACCTTTTCTTACTCTCTGGGTGAAAGGGTGTTTTAATCTTGACAACTCAAGCTTCAAAACTGATTGCCAAAACACCAAGTAGAACTCGTTGGGCGAGAATGGTTGGCATTATAAAAATGTACGAGATTGGAAATTGACTTGGTTGTCAATGCCAACTTCTGTACTGGAAGCACCATGTTAAAATCACAGGATGTTTGTCCAACTATTACACCATTACATCAAATTCTTGTTTGGAGTCCGTGATTGAAAAGAGGCAAATATTGTATGTTTTTCTACATACTTTTATCTTCTTTTTTTTTAATTTGTATTTTTTTTAACGGCAATCCTACAATTATATTGCCTGTAGGCATTAAAAAAAAGAATACAGCCCTGAGGGCCCTATAGAGCCCACCTCCTAGAAGAATGAAATATTCTGAGAAATCTTAAAAAGGCAGAATATTATATTTCCCTAAAAGTGAAATAGAGAAAGGTGCTCTTGGAGTCAGAAAGCAGCCCCCAAGTCTTTCTTAATAGCCCCCAGCAGATATTTTGTGCCCGCTGAGGAAGATTGGGCCAGCCTATCTACAAAACAAAAGACCTCCAGCTTCAGGATGATGGGATTAAAACATGACCCCTCAGGACATAATAGGATTAATCCATCTAGCAGCAGAGTTCACCACATGGCACAATCTCCTGGGGACATTGCATCATCCTCCAGGCTTCAACCAAACTTAGCTCAGACAACCTACAGAGCCAGCTATGATCCCTTACAACAACCAATAGAATACATGTTCTTGCACAGGAACAGGAAGTTCAAGTGCAAAGCCCAAGAGAAGGTATAAAGACCCTTCACTCTCCACTCCATGTGATCAGCTACCCAGAATTACTTAATTTATTTGCCGAACATGTATTAGATAACAGATATAAGTATAATCATGATTACTAATAATGAAATGGATATGAGTACAAGGGAAAATTAGGACAGGGACTGTAGGCACGTTGGTGTGCTTATGCACACCCCTTAAGGGTCTTTTTAGTTTTGCTTCTGTGAGGTCAACAGTAGCAAAACTCCCTTAATAAATTTCTCACTTAGCAATATCAATTCTGGGCTCCATTGTGGTCGTAAATTTAGGACTACCTGTAGGCTAGGCTAATCTAGCTTCTGAGTTTAGCCAAAGCTCAGAAAGCAAGCAAGCGAATAACAAATGGCTAAAAGGCCAGCATCACTGAACTTTGGGGCTTTGGGAAGCAAACTTTCACTTTGCTTTCATAATTTTCCCCTCCATCATTCAGTAAGTTTCTTCTCTCCAACCGAGTTGGCATGTCTGCTATTTCCACCCACTATATTTTCATTGTGACATTCTAATTGCTTTGAACCATGACCGCAGAACATTTGTGAGTGAGATCGGTACTGTAATAGTCTGGCTGTGTTTTTCTCTTTTACTAGAGCTCAACTGGCAGGCAGCTTTCTGAGGTGCAGTGATAGAGTGAACAGCTGAGAACCTGTAGGAAGACTCAAATGGCAGTTAAATTATATTTGCTCTTTGATGGAGGCGACATTTAGTACAGTGGAACAAAACGGGAAGGCAATTTAACTTAGCAAAGTTGAGAAAAACACCTCAAAAAAGTGACACGTACGGACTAACCCCTCCCACCAAGGTTGTATGTGGGGGAGGGGCAGGGCACAGGGAGGGGAGGGGGAAATTACCCCTGTGGTGAAGAAAACAGAAATAATGTCAAACAATAGGAAAATGGGGTGCTTTTTTGTTAAGAAAATGTGCCGTTTGACCTTTTTGTTCTTCTCCTGATGGATAATTCTGTTCCCATATTTCTGTTCTGTTGGCACCAGATGTTTGAAGCATCTGTCGGCAAAATATGAGTTTACAAATGGTGTTGAAATTCTTTTTACAGTATCCTTTTGCCCAGTTTTTTGGGAGGAGGGGAGGGAAGGTGGAATCATTGTGATGCACATTGAGGTAGAACATGGGATCAATTGAGGTGGAATCAAGCCAATTTATTTAGTCCTACATTGTGTCCCCATTGCGAATGAGTTTATATCTGTGGGAAGATCCCATGTAAACATGAGTGCAGTTTCTGCAGGACAAGGCGTGGCAGATCCTGGAGGCGGAATTAAAAGAGGAATCAGCCTAGAATCTCTACATAGCCACAAGCAGACCTAGTTTCACTTCTTCTCAAGTGCAGGGGAAATCAGGAAATCCAGGCAGTTCAAATGAATATATAGGTTTATTGTACACTAAAGCTCTCTGCAAGAATCTGAACTACTATCAGTCAAAGCAAATTGGCGGTGGATAAGAATCAATGGAATTCAAGGAGGGCTGGACTTAGATCTCTTGGGGACTTGAGGCTGATGATGTGTTTGACCCTCCGCCTCAGCCTGATCATCTCTCTTGAACTATGTGGACCCTTATAGAATGCCAAAATACTGCTCATCTTTAGTTAAGTAGATTCCTTTCCACAGTAAAGGTAAAGGTTCCCCTCGCACATACGTGCTAATTGTTTCTGGCTCTAGGGGGCGGTGCTCACCTCTGTTACAAAGCTGAAGAGCCGGAGCTGTCTGAAGACATCTCTGTGGTCATGTGGCCAGCATGACTAAACACCGAAGGCCCACAGAACACTGTTACCTTCCTACTAAAGGTGGTCCCTATTTTCCTACTTGCATTTTTACATGCTTTCGAACTGCTAGGTTGGCAGAAGCTGGCACAAGTAACGGGAGCTCACTCCATTACACAGCGCTGGGGATTCGAACTGCCAAACTGCTGACCTTTTTGATCAACAAGCTCAGCGTCTTAGCCACTGAGCCATCGCGTCCTTTCCATAGGCGTGAGCAATAAATCAGTTTAACTGGAACTTCAGGTGTGGTCTTGATCTTTTACACCTGGCAGTTTCATCCTCTCTTTCATATTTCTCATCAAATGGTATCAAGAAACTCTTTCTGGAACTAAAATAGAACCATTATAACCTATAGATACTGAGAATCACGTCCACCCTGAATTTGCTGTGACCTGGAGAATCCTTGTTCTTATTCCTCTTAATGCTCTGAAAGAGATGGTGCCATTTCTTCTGGCTTTTCACTTCTCTCTCAATTCTCCCTTTTCATGAACCCTTGGCTCTCTGAAATGCCAAATATATTGAAGGTACATCATAAACACACACGTTGCGATAACTGAAATGGATCCTACCAGCTCCCAGCAGAATTACTGCATTTCTGAGTCAACAAACCAAGTATCGGGGTGCACGTATTCCCATTTTGATCTGCTTTGGGTGAAAAAGGTAGGGGAAAGGAAGCATTTGTTCACTTAATTTAGCAAGTGGGTGTGGTTTTGTGCAAAGGGAACACTCTAATTGTAACATGAATGCTGTTCCGGGCAAGGCAAGGTCCTTGAATGGTAATAACTCATTCCCTGTAAGTACCTTAATTTGCTGAGTAAATATTATACTCCTTTTGTGTTTTAATCCCCAAACTGATGTATCTTTTCTCTTGCTGGTGGTTTCCCTTTGTGTTGATTTATGTTTAATAGATTGCCATTAAGCCTCCAATAGAGGAGAGTTTTTTCCCTGTTCTAAGTGCACTATTTGTTTTGTTAGATCAGACTTTCTCCTGCCTTTAAAATCATATTTGTGCTATCCTGCATTCAAATGCATTTGCATACATCACTAATGTTGAGCACAACCACAAATTTTCTTCCCCTGGCAGCTGCTTTTCTTGCTTTTCTTTATAGAAGGGTGTTTTATTTATTAAGCCAGTGCAATGTCTGGATGTGGTTTTGCAAAGAATCCTACTAGGTGCCTCAGCAACTACTGGAAAAGAATTTGGCTCTCTAGACAGTCTGAGGGAAAGGTCAAAGGCGTCATCAGTCATGAGTCCCTGTGTGCCCACAAGAGATCTAAGTCCAACCCACCTTGAATTCCTTTCTTAATTCCTGCTCATTTCCTTTGACCACTAGTTCTTCAGATTCTTGAAGAGAGCTTAAGCTTACAATAAATCTTTATACTCATTTGAACTGTCTGAATCTCCTGATTTCTCCAGTGCCTAATATCCACTTTCTTAACAAATGAGACATGCAGTGAAGGAAGAGCTGCCCATCTTAATACTCCAACTGGGGTGGGTGAAGTTGGAGACCTTCAATTGTCCATAACTGGGCATCACTTCCCTCCAGAAATCAAGAGAAATAGCACTTAAGACTCATATACTGCTTCCATAGTGCTTTACAGCCCTCTCTAAATGGTTTGTAGAGTCAGCATCTTATCCCCTGACCCCCAACAGCCTGGGTCCTCATTTTACTGACCTGGGATGGCTGGAAGGCTGGGTCAACCTTGATCCAGTCAGGATTGAACCCCAGGCTATGGGCAGAGTTAGCCTGCAATACTTATTTTAACCACTGCACCCCCAGGGATTCACGAAGTCCAGTGCTACTTCTCCAAACCTTGTTCTATCTCTCATCCTTCTTATCTGAGCTTCAGTGACCATTAAAACAAGGGGTGGGCTACTGGGGGGTTCACAGGTGTTCGGGTGATCCTCTAGCTAAGATTCTGCACAGTTCAAAGAACTCCCAAATCCCACTCCTGGCTCCACGCGGCCTGTTTTGGATGCAGGTAAGTGCAGGGTGCATGCAAAGGCTCAGGGATGGTGAAAAACAGGTCTTTTGGAAGTTTGGGAAGGCCGGAAATGTGCCAATTTCCAGCATCCAGAGAACCTCCAGAACCCGGGGATGCTGTTTTTGCCCTCCCGGAGGCTCAAAGAAAGTCACTGCAGTCCGGGGAGGCCAAAAATGCCCCCACCACTGTGGTGTAGGAGACCAACTAGGCCACACCCACCATGGCCACACCCACCTAGCAACTGGGCAGAGGACCCATTGCTAAAATGTTTGAAGCCCACCCCAGATTAAAACACATCACTTGTTCATTCTGAATTTCACACATATCATACAGCTCATATGCGTTCTCCGAATTCAGAAATGGAGTGAACTTCCATAGATGTAAGATTTGTTTTGCTTAGGTCAGATATTGTCTAACAGTAACATTGGAGAATTGCCACATGAGGATGCAATCTTTATTTGCCACAAATGTCTACAGGAGAAAAGGGAAATTTGCAAATCCCTAGCAATCGGACTACTTTTTAAATTACACCAAGAGAAAAAGAAAAATGGACACAAGGGATTCAGAGAGAGAGAGAGAGAGAGATGACCAATCCAGCCATTTCCAGGGCTAGTCGGAAGACTTAGCTCATGGCAAACCTGTGCTTCATGTTTTTTTCTTGAAGGCCTCCAGCAAAAGCGCGTCAAGGTCACTCCGCTGACTCCTCTTGCTGAGGTGTTCATCAGGAAATTTCTCTTGATGTTAGCTAAAATCAGTTTCTTGCCATTTTCTCCCACTTTCCGCAACTTACTCCCGTGGCTGATTCATACCATCTCTTTTATATCTAACCTTTATAGGATAGCTATTTTCTTCTTTTGCTCTCTCCTTCAGCTTTAACACAACCAGTACTTTTCAAATTAGTGTGTAATGCTCAGGGTAATAAAACTAAATGAGTACAAATGAGAAATAGCAATAGCACTTAGACATATATACCACTTCACAGTGCTTTTACAGCCCTCTTTAAATGGTTTACAGAGTCAGCCTGTTGCCTCCAACAATCTGGGTCCTCATTTTACCCACCTCGGAAGGATGGAAGGCTGAGTCAACCTTAAGCTGGTGAGAATTGAATTGCTGAATTGCAGCCAGCAGTCAGCAGAAATAGCCTGCAGTACTGCATTCTAACCACTGCACCACCATGGCTCATAAATAGTTATGAAAATACTAGGACTGTGTGGATTATGGTTGATTTAGTGCAATGTGATGCTTTTCTTTGTTGAGGTTTACCGTTCCACCTCAATATGGCAAATGGATCCCATGCAGATCAGTCATTCCACCTCCTTAATGGGGTCTAGGACAACTCACCACAGCCAACTCACTACAGGACTCTTCAACATTGTATTAATCATTTCATTCAGTTACTTTTATTATTGGCGACCCCATTTTCATCAAAAGTAACTCTTGTATTTCTGGATAGACTTTCTTTATTTTTATTATTATTGTCTACAGTTCCATCAAAATTAATTTAAGTTTTGTATTTGCTGTGGCAAGCTAGCCATGAGGGGGGGTTGCCCACAGCCAGTTGTCCCATTCTGCCTTAATGTATCAAGTATGTTTGCTTCAATGGCCAGGTGGTTCTGTAGTTCTATTGAAGCAAAGCAATCCATCATAGGAAGCAATTTGCTCATATTAAGGTAGAAAGAGCATTCCATTTCTGCACATAGCAAGACTGTCTGGCCCACTGTCATTTAGCAACTCCCTCAATTATCTTGAAATTCAGTAAGTGCAAAGGACACCATACATTTCTTCTGTGAACTTCACCAAAATTTCCTTTCGTTTTGAAAGAAATTTCAAAAAACCAATTCTCTTTCCTCAAACTAGAGGGAAGAGTGGAGGGAAGGAGAAAATTTTACCCAACAATGCCTTTCAACATGCTTGTGGGGAAGATTCTATTCCTAACACATCCAACATCATCAAACTTCTTCTTCCATGGACAGAAAACAAGCTTTGTTTGAGTTTGTTTCATTTGTTGTTTTTTTAACTGAGAGAGTGAGAGCTTTTGCTCCCAGTCTTTTGCATTCAGAAAAATGAGCAAGAGAAATGGAATGAGTGGGGTGTAATCTGTGAGTAGTCTATCTACTGATTGACAAACACATTGAATAATTTATTTTGCTTAGTATTACTCAGCCGTAGATAAAGCCAGCCAAATAATAGAGACAGGAAGAAAGGATCTGAATAACAGTCTACTTTTCCTTGGATTTGTGGGTGGGTGGGGAAGTCACTTATAAGACAAGCTGGTGTAAGGCCATCAACAGAGCGTCCAGTTTTGGTTGCCACAATATAAAAAAAAAAGACGTTGAGACTCTAGAAAAAATGCAGAGAAGAAGAACAAAGTTGATTAAGAGACTAGAGGTTAAAGAATGAGTACTCAAAAAAAGGGAATTAAATAAGAGTGCCTATCCGATATCTCTTTTGCACAGGGCACCATATCATATCAAAAAGAATCACAGTGAAACCTATCAACTTAAAGTCTATCTTCCAGTGAAAATTCAAATTCTGAGATTCACAATATGTCCAGGCTATTGCTCTATAGTTTCCAAACAAAATGAAACTATGGGACAGAATTTGCATCCTGTTTTGATCACCATGATATATAAAAAAGATGTTAAGACTCTAGAAAGAGTGAAGAGAAGAACAACAAAGATGATTAGGAGGCTGGATGCTAAAACATTCAAAGAATGGTTGCTGGAACTGGGTATGTCTAGTTTGATGAAAAGAAGGACCAGGGGTGACATGATAGCAATATTTCAATATCTTAAGGGCTGTCACCCTTTGCTATTTTCCAAAGCACCAAAAAGGAAAACAAGAAACAACAGAACAACAAACTAATCAAGGAGAGAAGCAATGTAAAACTGAGAAATTTCCTGACATTGGGAACAATTATTTCCAAAAGTTGTGGGTACTGCATCACTGGAGGTTTTCAATAAGAGATTGCACAATTATTTGTCTGAAATGCTTGAACAGGAGTTGGACTAGAAGACCTCCAAGGTCCCTTCCAACTCTGCTTCTTCTGATACAAAATTAACTTGAATGAAGGTTGCCGTTTTTGTTTAACCAGGTGCCAGCTCCTCTGCTTTTGGCAATCATTTGGGCTGGATCAGGGAAATGCTTACTGTACTTCTCAGAGAAGTAAGTGATGGGAATGCCTGAATTCACCAGGGCCAAGCTAAAAACACTACATGTGAACAGCAACAACAATTACAACAAATGGTAAAGGCTACGTTGAGTCAAAAGCTCTTGAACACAGTGCATCAACATAAGATGGCTGAGTCAGTGTCAGAGGTCTCTGCCTCACTTATGCTGTTGACTGTGCTGAATTTATCCCGCAGGAAAAAAACAAGTGTTTGAGATGCTAAATTGGTGGCTTTGAGTGGGGTGTAGAAGGAAAAAACTGGAGCATGTTGCTGATAGATGAGCAAACGTGTTCAGGCTTTTGTACCAAAGTGGGAAATCGGGAAACAAGCAGAGGCAGTAAAAGCAACGAGTGAAAATGAGGCTGTTAAAATAACTTGAGTGAGCCTCTGTTTCATGTGTGAAATATTGAAGAGTATGGACCTTCTTCTTCTTCCTTTGGAGTGGCAGCTGAGGATCTTCCTGCCAAAACATTTGCAGTAAACCGTTCAAAGTTTTCCAGACCTCGCTGTCAAAATTGCCAGGAAGTGTCATCCGAGAAAGGAAAGCGAAAAGTCTCTTGTGCTTTGACAGTTTTTCACTGGATCACTTTAGAGGTGAGAAAGAAACAATCCAATACAAGACCTAAAGGGTCTTTAGGGCAGCTCAAGAGTTGAGGAAGGGGAGAGGAGTGGAAGGAGGGAGGATGCTATATACAGGAATAGAAGCTGAAGCAAGAGAAGGCTCGGTGAAAAAGATGTAAATAATTGAAACCCTTTAGAAGTCAACTTCAGGTTGGCCCACCTCCAGGGATCTTCTCTGATGTATTACTGGTGCCTTGCTGTGAAATATAAGCAATCGTTCAATAGCTGGATCTTGTGGTGGCTTTAGAAAGAAGATCAGTAGAAAGTCTGAAGAGCAGTGAAGGAAAATGGACGCCGTGTTCCAAAGAAGTTATAAAATGCTGCTCATGGTCAACCTTGTTTTTTTCCCTTGTTAACGAGGCTAGAAGGACTTCAGATAAGTGCCTTAGCAGTTCAATCCCCCCCACCTTTAATTCTTAAATAATAATAATAAGAAAAACTATGGAAGACCACTTATTTATGAAGTCTTTCTTTTAAATGAGTTCTTAGACTCAGTCACTGCAAAAGGTGAAAATGCTTGGAGAAAAATCAGAAACTTGAACACTGAGAGTGGAATGAGGGCAATTTCTAACGGGGGGGCGTGTAGATGGTGTATAAGATGTTCAATTTTTTTTCAGAATGACTAGCTTGCTAAATCATGCAAACATGTGTATGTTCACTTCATTTGCATGCAGATTGCATGTGCCAGATAGTACTTTTTAAATGCTGTCGATCAGAGGTGTCCAACTTTGGGAACCTTAAGACTTGTGGACTTTAACTCTCAGAATTCCCCATCTAGCATAGAACACATTCAGGGAAGAAAGGTTAAGATCCTGTCCATGTCACCTTCAAAAATAAAGGTGATGAGATTCAACCTAGAAATAAGGAGGGTTTTTTTTTTACAATGAGAACAATCAAACCAATGTCTTCAGAAGTTGTGGAAGCTTCATCACTGGAGGCTTTCAAGAAGAGCCATCTGTCAGAAATGGTGTAGGATCTCCTGCTTGAGTTCAGGGTTGGACTAGATGACCCTACAAGGTCCCTTCCAACTGTGTTAATCTATTAATGCAGCATTCAAGGCATTGACTAGAGTCTTCATGATACCCCCAAACAAGTCCTTTACTGTGGGGTCCTTGGCTGCTCTTTGAACATAATGGTTTTCTTGGTGATTTTCTTGCAGACATTTCATTACCCAACTAGGTAACATCATCAAGTATTCAAGGCCAGCTGGTAGGTATGTTGCTTCTAGAAATAGAAAATGATCACAACTAGGAAGCAAATAAAAGAATTCAGGCTGGGAAACCTATACAACTAACTGCATTCCATATTAACCTTTCAGTCTCAGCTGGTTTGTAGCTTTGGATTGTTGGAAGAACCATCCTTCTGGGTTCAGTTCCAAATGGGGAAAAAGACACTGGAAACATGGAGGCTGTTTGGACAGATGGTTTAATGGTGGACAGGACCACATGGCTTGGAGCGCCAAAGTGAAAAGGATGATCATATACTTCAAGAAGCTGGGTGAAGGGCTGAGATGCTGAGACCCTCTGTTGGGCCCCACCATAGAGTTTCCTGTTCCTGTGTAAGAAATATATCCCATTGGCTGTCAGACTCCCGTGGCAGGGGTCTTAGCTAACTTTGCAGGCTTTGTCTGGACCACATGGTTCCACCTGAGAGCTGGCTGATGCAATCTTCCCAGGCCAGGTGGTAAGATGGGTAGAGGCCTTTGTTATGTAGAATACTCTGGCCTGAATGGCCCACCCATTAACAAAGGTGAGGGGTTGAGCTTCTGCCTCTCTGAGTTTCTACTTCCCTTTTAGGGGAAATATTCTGCCTTTTTAATATTTCCTAGGATATTTCATTTTTCTAGGAGAGGGGTGGGTGCTAACTTCCTACAGGACCAATTGCAAAACACGAACACTCGATTTTGGGTGCTGGTGCCTTTTAAATGATGAGTTTTCATCCCCAGTTTCTTGACCCTGAGCATAACATAAAAAGAGATCAGGCTGAAAGCTTTGGAGGATAACATTTGTGGATCAGTTTATTGATGCAACATGATTAGATTCCAAGTTGTAGTTGGACATATGAAATGCCCAGAAAGGGAGATTGGGGGGTGGGGGGGCATAAAGAAATAAAACCAAAAGCAAACCAATTCAGGACAAGCTGTAACTTTAATTCTTTTCTCTCTTTTTTAAAAATAAAATAAAATAAAACTGGCTGCTATTCAATGGCATGGTTCTTCTTTAGTTGCACACTCCAATCCTTTGCATGGTGTTGCTTAGGGAAAGGAATGCTAATTGCATCCTTTATGATTTGCAAGATGGCTACTTTGCGAGTCTGAATACATCATCCTTTGCTAAAAAAAAACAAATTCCTCAGGGCCATCATGTTTTTAAACATCTCTTCCCAAAGCCTGTCTACACAACTCATAGTTCTTCCCTACCTGCTTGTGCTTGGACACGGGTGCCCATATGTGCAAATTGCTCTTATGAACAAAAGAAATGGGGAAAGAGAGAGAAAGAAGAAGAAGAAAAAAATTCTGGCTTTGCAAATAACTCTCCTATATACTGATAAAGTTAATTGATTTCCTTTTTTTCCTTCATTAACAAAATCCAATTTTCACCTAATGGGGAGAGAGCTTTGGTGTGACATATTGAAAAGGCAAAGTGACAAGTGATGATTTTTCTTCCTTTTTTTAAGAAAAAAAAAAAAAGGAGTCAGGGAAGGGAAAATGCTGGAAAGAAGAAGAAGAAGAAAAATATATCAGCAACTTGCTGCTCTTTTCATGGTCTGGGATGAAGGCCTGTTGATTCTTTGCTCTGGGCAGCATCAGAGATGGAGAAAATAGCAAGATGTCCAAATAAAAGGAAAGAGAAATAATAATAAAAAAATTTTACTATTTATTTATTTATTTAAAATTATAGGCCTCCCATCTTACCTCAAGGTAAATCTTTGTTCACAGTGAGGGGGTGCCTTGGTGCTCTCTGAATTCGCTTGTTTTTCTTGCAGACGTTTCATGACCCAAACTAGGCAACATCATCAGTGCTACTGAGGAGCAGAGTTTCCTGTCAGTTTATATTCTGGTAGCTAGTTCCTGTCAGTGTATTTAGAGATTATTTCATTGGGCTATTTACTGTTTACTGTTGGCTCTTTGTGCCAAAACAGAGAGTTGGCACAAAGAGCCAACAGTAAACAACCCAATCAAAGAATTTCTAAAATCACTTCCACCAACAGGGACAGGCCAGGCACCAGAATCTAAACTGACAGCAACCTGTTACCTAGTTTGGGTAATGAAACTTCTTCAAGAAAACAAGCAAGCTCAGAGAGTTCCAAAGATGCCACAATTTTCCTCCTCCTCTTCTTCCTCCTTTCCCTCTCCCTCCCCTCCTCCTCTCCCGCCTCTTCCTCCCCCTCCCCCTCCTTCTCCAGTCCACAATCTCCATTCCCTTCTAGCACTGATGATGTTACCTAGTTTGGATAATGAAACGTCTGGAAGAAAACAAGCAAGACCCCTCATGTCAACCCTGAGCAGTGGGTGGGATTAATTTTTTTTTTTTTACTACCGGTTCTGTGGCCACGGCTTGGTGGGAGTGGCAGGGGAAGGATATACTGCAAAATCTCCATTCTCTCCCCACCCCACTAACCTGCTTTCCAGCTCTGTTCTCTGAGCAGGGCAACCAAAGAAGACCCAGCCAATCATCTGGGACTCAGAAGGCAGAGAAGAGTTGGGGGCGGGGCCAGTCAGAGGTGGGATTTGCAGGTTCTCTGAACTACTCAAAATTTCTACTATTGGTTCTCCAGAACTGGTTAGAACTGGCTGAATGCCACCTCTAACCCTGAGTTACAAATATTCTCCTTTATTAGCACATTTACATGCTTAGAAGGTCTTGTACACATTTGTAGTGGAGTGGTGATGGGATTCAAAAACTTTTACTACCGGTTCTATGGGTGTGGCTTGGTGGGCGTGGCCATGTGACTGGGTGGGCGTGGCTTTTTTGCACCCCCCACCCATTTTGGGGAGCTCCCTAGCCTCAGAGAAGCCTCTGGGGGGGGTGTTTTGGTCCCCTAAGGCTCCTCTGGGGCTCTGGAAGGGGAGGGGGGGGACTGAGCCTCAGAAAGGGGAATCCCAGCACAGTTGATCTTATCTACAGCTGATTGTTGGGAGGGAAAAAAAAGAAAGAAATACCTTTGAATGTCAGGCGGGTGGGTAGGCAACCATTGAGCAGGAGGACGACCGGATCAGGGGCGTGGCCAACCAGAACTTACTATGCCAAATTCTTGCTACTGGTTTGCCTGATCTAGTGTGAACCAGCTGAATACCACCACTGTAGTGGAAGTCTTCTGCTGAAGGATTAACCTCACTAAACTATCAGTGATACCGTATTCAATTCTCCACAGCTGGCAAGACTTCTGTAGTTTCTGAGCCAACCTTCTGTGCATAACGTGAATATATAATAACATTAATTGTTGATAAGAAAGACAAAAAAGTCTGGATAGTAGACATGGCAGTACCTGAAGGCAGCAAAATAGAAGAAAAATAACTGGAGAAAATCAAAGAAGTAGATCTGCAAATAGAAGTAGAACGACTGTGGCCAAATAAAGCAAATTTTTAGGACCAATCATAATACCGGTAGGCGCTTTCGGTGCAATTCCAGAACCCCACTGGCATTGACAAATCACCATCAGTCAATTACCAAAGGCACCTTTGATGGGAATAGCTTACATCCTGTGACAATACTTTTTATTTATTTAGTTATTTATTTATTGATTGATTGATTGATTGAACTTATATACCATCCTATTTCAGAGGACTCAGGGTGGTGCACAGCCGAATTAAAATACAAAGACAATACAGAAATTAAAACAATTTTTTAAAAAAAACCAAATATAAAAGGCTGAAAAGCTAAAAATATGAAGGGGTTAAATGCTAAAACCAAGCAAAACCGAATAAAAATCCCCTAAAAAAACCCTAGGCCAGACCAGCTTGATGAAATAAATAGGCTTTCAACACGCGCCAGAAGGTCAAGAGATCAGGGATGGTCCTTATCTCCGGGGGTAATTCGTTCCAGAGGGAGGGTGCCCCCAACGAGAAGGCCCGCACCCTCGCCATCAAACATCCACATCTGCCTATGCCAGGTCCTGGGAAAGGACTCGATAGGTAGATAAAAATGCCAAATCCAGCCTGAACATCTGGCTGATAAACCATAACAACAACAACAACAATTGCATGTGGAAGATGTAGAAGGAACGAGATGTTAGAAAGTACTGCAGTGCTACGTAGCTCTCTGTTTTTGATGCCATCCACCACCTTATTGGCATGCTTTTGTTCAAAAATACCTCTCTTTGTTAGGAGGAAACACAGCTCCTGTCACACGTAACTTCTCAGCACAATCAATTCCTTCATCGCTGAAAGCTGAGAAAGAGCTGGTTGCAGATTTTTTTGGTCCCCTAGTGAAGTCGATGGCTTTCAGATTTCAACACATAGCACTGATAGCTTCTATTAAGCAATTGAGTAGCCTTACTCTGACTCGGCCTCTCTCTTAGTTTGAAGTGGGCAAGGCATTTGGAACGTTGTGTGAAGCAAATGAGGGGAGATGACTTAAGAAAGTGAAGCCAAGCTGCCTAGATATGTGAGGCAACTTCGTGCATTTTTTGTGCCCCCTTTTATATTTATCGAGGCATTTGCCTATGACCAAATAGGTTTTATTCCCAGCAAATTCCTAGTGATGGAAATGCAAATAGTTCTTGGCTAAGCCAGGGAAATAATAATAATAGGGTTGGAAGGTATCTTGGAAATCTTCTAGTCTACTCTTACCCCACTGATCAAGCAGGAAACTATACTATTTCTGACAAATGGCAAGCCAATCTCTTCTTGAAAACCTTGGAGCATCCACAACTCCTGGAGGAAAGTTGTTCCACTGATTAATTGTTCTCCCTGTCAGGAAATTTCTCCTTAATTCTAGATTGGATCACTCCATCCATTACCTCTTGTCCTGGTTTCAGGTGCTTTGGACAATAGGTCGACCCCCTCCCTTCTCTGTGACATCCCCTCAAGTACTAGAAGACTGCTAACATATGTACAAAGGAGAAATGTCTACTTTGCACTGTTAGTACAGCATGTATTAGCATCTGCAAATTAAATGGGAAATGTTAACAGGTATCTTCAGACAACCGCTTTATTCTTTGTGCTTTCTACCTGTTGTGGTTAGCCGGCAGCAGGTGTGGACGGCTGAGGAGAGCAAAGACTCAGATGAGGGCCCTGGACCATTAGGGAGTGGACTTCTGCCTTCAGAGATTGTGGGAGCTGATAGCAGCGTTGAGGAGGTTCCCGAGGAGCCTGTGCCAAGTACATGTGCACGCAGGATTGCTCAGAGCAAACAGCAGTTTCAACAGCACGGGCGATTCGGGAGTAAGGCTGCAAAGTTAATGGCCCCTCCTTCAAGAAGATAAAAGCCAGCTGTGAAACTAACCTTCTTTGCAGAAAGCAAAGACATTTTGAAACTTCAGCCTTATGGACATTCCAGTATCCCGAGTTTGTATTTTAAGATTCTTATATTGCAAATTATTTCTTATCTGTTATCTTTTGGCAAGTCTTGCACAGTTTGGTAAGACTTGTGCTTATCACAGCTAATTGTTTTGCAAAAGCATTACAAGGTTTCTGTTCTATTTGGATTGAGTTTGATTTGTTGGAAAAGGGCGTGGGTCAGAGCACTACCTCACCTTGGAAGTTCTTCTATTTTGCTTGCTCAGAGGGTTTAGATTTGCAGAAGTTGAATCCGAAGGTCTTTCTCTTTCAATTCTTTAATATCAAAACTGAGCCAGGGCACCAAAGTTATGGCTATGTTTTTCCTGTTGCCCAGAAAAGCAAACTGTGGCAGCTAATGCTTAAGCTGAGCATGAATTTCCTCCCATCTCCTTTTCTTGGATGGTCTTCTGGCCAGTCTTAGAGCTCAGAGACAATCACTTGCTGCCTTATCTGACCCAGAAGGAAGGCCAGCTGTCAGCACACAAGCGAGGCCTTTGTTTGTTCTTCAATGAAAGCTCAGTTAATTAAAAGGAGCAATCACTTTTCTTTATCGGGTGCGGCTGCCCTATGAACAGCCTTGTGCTGGGTCACGCACTAAGCTCCACTAAGCAGGATACAATTGTTATGACACACACTCCATCACAACACTGGCTTTTCCCCTTTCCATACCACAGACCTTACTTTTTTGGCATGGGGCTGTCAGTCAACAAAATCCTGAACATCTAACAGATTAACAGAGTTGGAACTTGGAAGGGATCTTGTAGGTCTTCTATCCAACCCGCCGCAGGAGTCTCTACACCATTTCTGACAGATAGCAGTCTGGTATGGTCTTAAAAGCCTCCAGTGATGAAACTCCAGCAACTCTGAAGGCAACTTCTGATCCATTGGTTGATTGTTCTCAGTGTCAGAAAAGGTTGAATCCATTATTCCTTGCCTGGCTTTCAAGTGTTTTGGGAAATAGTTTGATCTTCTCCTCTCTGTGGCAGCCTCTCAAATATTGGAAGACCGCTATCATGTCTCCCCTGGTCCTTCTCTTTACTAGACTAGCCAAGCCCAGTTCCTGTAATCATTCTTCATATGTTTTAATCTCCAGTCCCCTAATCATCTTGGTTGCTCTTCTCTGCACTCTTTCTAGAGTCTCAATATCTTTTTTATAGTGTGGTGATCAAACCTGGATGCAGTACTCTAAGGTGAGGTCTTACTAAGGCTTTATAGAGTGGTATTATACTTCACTTGATCTTGATTGTATCCCTCTATTAATGCAATTTAGAATCACATTAGCTTTTTTTGGGCTGTCACCGAATGCTTTGGCTCATGTTTAATTGGTTGTCTCACAAGGAATCCTTTACACATGGCATGAAATTTGGGTGTATGTCTCAGTTTCCTGCAGACTGAATGCCCATGGCCTTTCCTATATAGAAACATAAGACCATTGCTTGAAGGAAAGAATGCACAAAGGATTCAATCATTGTAAATGATTGTGAAGAACTGTCTGTGCTGGGATTGCTGGATTAAGCTGTAAAGCTGAATGCAACGTTTGTTTTTAATAATACATTTTGCACCACTCTTTCTTGGTACATTTTTCCCCCAACAATCCAAAGCCTAGTTGGCAGACATTATTCTGTGATAAATTACATTTATACCTGCAATTTATAGAAAACATATACTCAAAAGTATAGGTTTTAGTAAGGCACAAATTTATACTTTTTAAGAAAAGGAATCTCAGGGTAAATCTGAAAATGGGAGGTCACAGATTTATGAAATAACTCATGTAACATTGACCCAGTTCAGAAATTATCCATTTTTTCCACTTTCTAATCTAAAGGTACAAACAGATGATATGGCAAATCAGAGGAAGCAACATACTGTGCTTCTGAACCTCTAAAAAGCTTCGATGACCCCATTTCTTTGTTTATTTTGATTTGCTTTATAGAAATTGAGGCAAGCTCAGGAGATTGCCAAGCCTTATAAGATCTAATTTAAGCCTGCTGTGGTCTCAAAATGTCAAAATCATATCCCTTCTGATCTGACAGTATTGCAATATTTTCACAGTGATGTGGCATACATAAGAAACAGAATAACAGAGTTGGAAGGAACCTTGGAGGTCTTCTAGTCCAACCCCCAAGCAGGAGAACCTCTACCCAGTGATGGTGAACCTATCCCACAGGTTCTGGAAGCGGCATGCAGAGCCATCTTTCTGGACACGCCAGCCATCACCCATTGCTTTTCTGGGTTCTGGTGCACGCACGCCTGCTGTCCAGTTGGTCTTTGCATGCGCATGCGTGTTAGAAACTGGAGGACCAGGCATGCAAGTGAGTGCCAGAAACTTAATCTCCTGTGTGTGCATGTCGGGGAGCTGGTCTTCCAGTTTCCGGGGTGCACACACACTCCTATTTCAACACTTGGTGCCAAAAAGGATAGCCACCACTGTCCTATACCATTTCAAACAAATATTATCCAATCTCTTCTTAAAAACTTCCAGTGATGGAGCACCCACAACTCCTGGAGAATGGAATAGAATAGAATAGAATTAGAACAGAACAGAACAGAATAGGAATAAATAGAATTAGAATAGAATAGAATAAGATTAGAATAGATTAGATTAGAATAGAATACTTTATTGGCCAAGTATGATTGGACACACAAGGAATTTGTCTTTGGTGCATAAGCTCTTAGTGTACATAAAGCTACAAGTGATAAATCATGATCATAGTCATCATAAAAATACATTCATCATAAATCATAAGATACAACACTTAATGGTAGTCCTAGGATACTAAATAAGCAATCAACATAAATCATCCTAGCAAACTAAACAAAACAATATAAATCGTAAAGATACAAGCAACAAAGTTATAGTTGTTCCACTGATTAATTGTTCTAGGAAATTTCTCCTTAGTTCTAGGTTGCTTCTCTCCTTGATTAGTTTCCACCCGTTGCTTCTTGTCCTGCCTTCAGGTGGTTTGGAGAATAGTTTGACTCCCTCTTCTTTGGGGCAGCCCCTCAAATACTGGAATACCATTACCTAAATGAGATAAACAAGTTGCTTTGCCCTACGCAGTTTCTCTCCCTCTCTCTCTTTTTTACTCATTACTTTAGGGGACAATATCCTGAGCTGGAGCAGCTGTTGATCCTGAACTAATGAAGACCATTTTCCTAGCCTTTACCCTCTACATGCCATCAAAAAGAGCATTGCCACTTCAACCACCTCCCTCTTTTTAAAAAATTCATAGGCCAGCCAGGAAGAAGGGAGCCATTTTGTCACATTAGCAAAGATGGCTGATCAGCCTCGCTGAAAACCATGAACTTCTCACCTCTTTTCGTCCTTTGGGATGAGGTGGGAAGTAGGGGCCAAGCGTGGCCAGCTGGTAGGGCTGCCAGCTTCTTGTCTGGTTGGTGCTGAAAGGAGAGGGGCTCTCTGGCAAAGACAGTCTGTCACTGATGAGATGCCAATCCTGCTGTTTTAAGTATCACCTCTGAGATGAATTAAGTGCTTGAAGACCTGTGAAATTGCGGCATTTGCAGTCTGTCATCTAAACAGTTGCATTCACTGGGAGAAAACAAACTCTCCCTGGTCACTGGCAAGCCGATTTTTTTGTGGCTGTGAAAGCGACAGCTTAACTGTTGCTGTAGGAACAACAAAGAAACCACTTCCCCTGGCAGACAAATAATTCATATAGTCTCTTGTGGGCCAAACTACATGTTGTGTGTAATTGTGTTATTGCTTTTTCCCAAGGGGTCTTTTAAAAACTCCCATGCAATCACAAAACTACACATAATGTGTAGTTTAACCCTCATTTTTGTTTCTTGTTTTTTGTTTTTTTGTTTTAACCTTGAAACATATTTGGAGTTTCACTTGGCTGAAAGAGCTGATAACTTTCTAACGCTGAAGCCTACAGCAAGGAGCAGGGTGGAAAGAAAAATAGCAGACACAAGGAACAGATTCCTTGATGGAAAATGGGGAAGAATAAGGATTTCCAGAATAATAGAGTTGGAAGAGACCTTGGTGGTCTTCTAGTCCAACCCCTCTCCAAGCAGGAGACCCTGGCCTATACCATTCCAGACAAGTGGCTGTCCACTCTTTTCTTAAAAGCTTCCAGGGATGGTAGCCTCCGCAACTTCTGATGGTAAGCCATGCCACTGGATTGATTTTTCCAAGTGTCTCCTTAATTCTAGGTAGCTTCTCTCCTTGATTAGTTTCCATCCATTGTTTCTTCTGCCTTCAGATGCTTTGGAACAAGGGTTGCCAACCTTTTGGACCTCAGGGGATCACCAAACTCATAATTTTAAATCCCACTGACCACTAATATAAATTTTGACTGATGGTGGCTTGCTGATGTTTTCCCAGGGTCTCTGCATAAAGCAGCAAAGACCCTAGGAAAATCCCAAAAAAAAGTCTGCAGGAAATTTCTCCACCGATCAATTGATCTTCATTTGGGATTGCAGGATATCATCTCCAGCTCCATTCTCAGGGGAGGGGGAGAGAGAAAGACTTTTGGCTTTATGCAAGGAAAGCAGCAGAAGCAGCAGAAGTCTTTCTTTCTCTCCTCCAAACTCTGCCAGAAATGAGTCTTTGTGAGACTTGTGGTGCCGATGCAGCCTCTTGGAGGAGGCCTTGTAGGGTCCCAAAGACTCATTTCTGGCAGAGTTTGGGGTAGAAAAAGAAAGACTTGCGTGCAGTCAAAAGCAGAAGAAAGAAGTGGAAAGAAGCAGCCCAGTGGCCAGATGAGGCACATGGGGTGAGTGAGGCAGGTTCCCCCCTCCCCCCTTCCCCCCTCCCCTCACTGCCTCGTGTTCTTCGCAGTGCAATCAACGCAAGCCTTGTGTTCCCGTGGGCCATGTGGCAGCACAGTCTTGTGTTCCGCGCAGCCTGGATTAACTGCTTTTGGAGTGGCATTTCTCTATGGACCATCAAAATTTTCTCACTGGTTTGTGACTACTGCTTTGGAGAATAGCTTGACTCCCTCTTCTTGGTGGTAGCTCATCAAATCTTGGAACCTTGCTATAATGTCACCCCTAGTCCTTCTTTTCTCTATACTAGACATACCCAATTTCTGAAACAATTCTTCATATGTTTTAGTCCCTAGGCCCTTGATCTTCCTAGTTGCTCTTCTCTGCACTCTTTCCATAGTCACAACTTCTTGTTTATATCGTGGTGACCAAAACTGGATGCGATATTCCAGATTAAAAAAAAAATACTCTGCCAATCGTAACTTAAGGTATGTACACCATGCTGAAGTTGTTTACCATGCTTTGCAATGTCAGAATCTTATATTTTTCAGAAATTGCTGTCAGCAGTGAAATATGTTAAATCTGCCTAGCAATGTCCTGACAGTTTTTTTCTCTTCCTCTCGAGGCGTTGTTACTGGAGGGAATAAGAATCCATCCCTGATGTAATTCAAACTTCTAAAAGAAATTTCAGTTGAAGTTGAATCAATCTGACTTTACAACTGCAATCCCCAAATCTATCAAACCCACTGTGGGTTTGAGAAGGTCTAGAAAAAAAGTGGTGTTTTTTTTTTTGTTCATCTGAGAAAGTTGATCAAATCGAATCTTTCTGAGCCAATCGAAACCTTTGCAATGTTTGGGGTTCAGCTAAGAAAATCAATATGATTGGAAGATTCTTTCTGAATCAGATACAAAGGATATTTCTGAAGTGAACATTTGTGCACATCTAATATAATGCAAAATCTAATTGAAAAGTCTACACTGGACTTTGGGAACCAATGACAGGTTTTTGCAAGAGATAGCTGTGTGCCACATGATGAATTTCTCAAGTTAAACTTCTGCTTTCCGGTATGGTCAAAGTCAGGTCCAAACCTGGCAACTTTAAGACTTGTGGACTTCGACTCCCAGAATGGCTGGCTGTGGAATTCTGGGAGCTGAAGTCCACAGGTCTTAAAATTGCCAAGGTTAGATACCCTGGCCTAAGTAGCCCCCATAGTAATAATTACTGGACTTCCTATGCAGAGGTGGTATATTCAGCAGGTTCTGATCAGTTCTGGAGAACCGGTAGCGGAAAATTTGAGTAATTCAGAGAACCGGCAAATCCCACCTCTGACAGGAGATTTTACAGTATCCTTCCCCTGCCACGCCCACCAAGCCACGTCCACAGAGCCGGTAGTAAAAAAAATTGAATCCCACCACTATATCCTGTGGCATATGCTTAGGTACCTAGGACAGCTCTTCTGTTCTCCTTCACCTTAAGTCCAGTTTCTTTGGCTGTCTCTTTTTTAACAGCATTGTTTTTGATGAAGATTTTGAAAGTTTTGGTCTGAAACCTGAAAGTTTCTTATGGAATATTGGTAGAAATTTAAAAAGATATCACCCATTGTTGTGGCCAACCCAATAACTGGAGCAACTCAATAACTTTGAAGACACAACATATTGTATTAGCTGTTGTATTAGCATGCAAACAAGTACAGAGTGCATTGAAACTTGGCAGCCCAGCACAAAAGCACAATACTGGATCCCTATCCGATTCATCCCCTTGCTACTTAGGATCAACCCAGCTTGCTATGACTGTTATCTTTAAAAAAGAAAAAGCAGGAGCTGAGGGAACAATGGGAGTTGCCCCCATCCCATGGTATTTGGCTCTCAAACTGCCAACCTTTCAGTCAACAAGCCCATCCTCTTAACCGCTAGGCCACCATGATCCCTTGACTGCATGTTGGGAAGGGCATTTCATGGGTTTGGTACCAAATGCAGTTCACTTGTGTATGGAGGGGTTGTGTTTTAGTATCACACCAGCGTTTTCCCCCTATGGACCAAGACAACTATTGTTACTCTTTTGAGTGTCTACGGAGATTCTCAGTCATCCAGGTCATGGTTGTCCCAAAGGTGTTTTTTCAAGTGGCATCTGGACTTTCTGGTTTTTCTCTGAAGATGTTTCAACCCCAAGGATAAAGCACCCAGACAAAAACTGGGTAACATGGTACATGTAATACAATGCAGCGAACCATGTACAGATCTGTACATTGGAGCAACAAAACAAGCAATTCATAAACACATGGCACAACATAGGAGAACAAACAGATCAGGACTGGATTCAGCAGTCCACCTGCATTTAAAAGACACAGACCATTCTTTTGAAGGCAACAAAGTCCATATTTTAGACAGAGAGGACCACTGGTTTGAAAGAGGGGTCAAAGAGGCCATCTATGTCAAAATTGAACAGCTCTGTCTCAAGAGAAGGGGAAGGATATGACATCATCTATCTCCAATCTACAACACAGTCCTTTTAACAGTTCCAAGAAGGCTCCACACCAATTTGCAACATTTGCAAAGGTCCAGGGTTGCTGGACTTGCTGTCTGCAAGGAGTATAAATCCTTCCATCCATTCAGAGCTGAAGAAGCTTCTTGGATGAGTAGCAAAATGTCTTCAAAGGAAAACCAGAAAGTCCAGTTGCCTCTTGAAAAAAAGCATCTTTGAGATATTCTTTTGAGCATTGTCCAAAGCTTTGGTTTCACTCAACCAGATAATCTCCAGGCAAAGGAGATCCAAGGAACAAACAAGCACCATTTGAAATACTGTTGAGATTTGTATAATTTGTTTTCAACCTTGGCTCTTAAGCAGTCCTCTTGATTGTTCAATCCCCTCCTGGTTGTCCATGAAGTTAAACAGCCTAGAGAGGCTGGAGGGTGGAGAAAAGAGAGAGAAGAGAAGGTGTATAACGAAATGAATTAGAGACTCGCCATCCATAATGAAGTAGCAATTTGTTGTGATCTCTAAATTGAGGTGTGGTTGAGCTAACAAGTCGCCTGGTCTCACGGATGGGAAAATATTAAGTATCCCCAGGTGAAAAGAATCCCCAGGTAGCGCGCGCACACGCACACACACACACAAACAGACACACACACAGTGTTGGCAAGGTTGGTGTGTGTGTCTATGGAGGAGGGAGGAGAAGAGGGAGATAAAAGCTCGAAGAAATCAGCAGCATTAGACTGGATGAGCCCTGCTGTGAGGTTGCTATCTTCTGCACCACAGAATCCGCAAGGCAAGCTAAGTGCTGGGATGAGACCAGAATACAGATCAAATCCAGTTCTGGGTCAATCATTGCCTCCTGCTGTGTACTCTCTCTCTCTCTCTCTCTCAATCCCTCTGTCTCTGTCTCTCTCTGTCTCTCTCTGTGTGTCTGTGTGTCTGTCTCTCGTGTGTGTGTGTGTGTGTGTGTGTGTGTGTGTGTGTGTGTGTGTGTGAGAAGAGAGAGAGAGAGTTCTGTACCTGATCTTCAAAGGAGATCAGGGAAGAAAACCGGGGAAACCTTAGCAGCTGAACCTGGGGCCTTTCACTGAATCCAATGAAATACAGCCAATGTTAGTTAAATCCTTAACTAAGTTAAGGATAGTTAGTTAGAAACTCCTTCATAGCATCAGGAAAGAGGATTGTTCTATCTAAAGGTTTTGACCAGGAAAAGTCCCTTGTCTCAAATGTCAGGTCAGGGTGGATATTCATAGAACCCTCTGGGAACTGTAAGAGAGTCAGCGCAAGATAGGTAGCAAAATAGGAATGATGTGAGAATGACCCAAGGTTCTCCGTGTCAATATGTGCGATTTCTAAATCACAGGGTGTCCTGGATAAGCCATAACTTTTGTCCTCATGCCCAGACAGAGAAGATGGAATATTTGAAACCTCTCCTCTAGTTGGCCAAACTCATCATAATAGCAATCTTTAAGAATTCTGTAGCTAAGGATTGAACTTCCATTTGATGCAGGTTTGGTCCTATTCCTTCCTCCCTTCCCTTTTCCCTTTTTCCTTTCCCTTTCCCTTCCCTTCCTTTCCTTCTTTTTCCAATCTTTGGAGTGTTCTTTACAGTACACACTGATATTCTTTCTTTTTCTTTTATTTTTTTGCCAATTCTGACTACCGTGCACATTGTAGTTGGCTTCTTAAGTGCCAGTTCCTTGCCACCAAATGTGACTTGGCTTTGCAGATCCCAAATGGCTATTTTGTATTTAAAAATGCAGAACCTTTTTCCCCCCAGAAAGGACCATTTCAAAATCGAAAGATTTTACATCTGAAATGTTTTGCAGTGTGTTTCCAGAAGACTCATGCTTCTTTCATGCTCTGGCTAAGCCACATGGGTGGTGAGAACCCCTTCATTAATCATTTACTTTGTACTTCCATTTGCTTCCTAGTAGCCCTTTTTGGTTTTGGAGAGAAAGCAATGAACTATTGATGTCCCTCCCCCAATAGATTCTCTGGATAAAACACTTTGGACTTCCTCCAACCCTACTCTGAGCATCTTAATGAAATATTTGTTGGTGACAAAATGGGAAGCCAAAGTCTTGCCTGGTTTGCCTCTGGGAAGTCCACCTTCTGCTAAAATATGCTCTTTTTGTTTTATATCTTATCTTTCTCGCATCATAATGGCATGTCTATTCTCCATGAATATAATATTAAGGGGGTGTTTAAAAAAACAGTATTTATGCAAAGCAAGCTACAACCAGAGATGCCTAACTGCAGATTTGCCTGCTTCCTCCCAATTTGCAATCAACAAGTAAACAAGTGTCTTGAATGAAGCAAAGAGCAGGTAGCAAGATAGGGAATGAGGTAGCAAGTCACCATGTAGAGAATCCTGGCCATATTCTCCTCTACCCACAACTGTGTAAAGATAAGAGCAATTCTCCACAGTTAGTGAGGGGTCCTAGGTGTTCTCTGAGCTGAGTTGTTTTCTTGCAGATGTTTCATTACCCAAACTAGGTAACATCATCATCAGTGCTGGTCCATTGATGATATACCAGATAGATAGATACATAGATAGATGAAAGATAGATAGAAAGATAAAGGTAAAGGTTCCCCTCGCACATATGTGCTAATTGTTTCCGGCTCTAGGGGTCGGTGCTCATCTCCGTTACAAAGCCAAAGTAGAGCCAGCGCTGTCCGAAGATGTCTCTGTGGTCATGTGGCCGGCCGGACTAAATGCCGAAGGCACATGGAACACTGTTACCTTCCCACCAAAGGGGTCCCTATTTTTCTACTTGCATTTTTACATGCTTTCAAACTGCTCAGTTGGCAGAAGCTGGGACAAGTCATGGGAGCTCACTCCATTACGCAGTGCTAGGGATTGGAACCGCTGAACAGCTGACCTTTCTGATCGGTAAGCTCAGCGTCTTAGCCACTGAGCCACTGCATCCCTTTTTAGAAAGGTAGATAAATGGATGGATGGATGGATGGATGGATGGATGGATGGATGGATGGATGGATGGATGGATAGATAGATAGATAGATAGATAGATAGATAGATAGATAGATAGATAGATAGATAGATAGATAGATAGATAGATAGATAGATAGATAGATAGATAGATAGATAGATAGATAGATAGATAGCTGCATAGATTATCTATATATTTGAGCCATGGTGGCACAATGGTTAGAGTGCAGTACTGCAGGCTGCTTTTGCTGACTGCCAGTTGCCTACAATTTGACAGTTCAAACCTCATCAGGCTCAAGGTTGACTCAGCCTTCCATCTTTCCGAGGTGGATAAAATGAGGACCTAGATTGTTGGGGGCAGGAGGCTGACTCTGTAAACTGCTTAGAGAGGGCTGTAAAGCACTGTGAAGTAGCATATAACATACATACATATAGACGTTGATTAAAATGAAATCATTTCCCCCAATCTGCTGTAGCTGGACAGGAAAACAGGTTTGCTAAGATGACAGTGGGAGGCCCCTTATATTTAATTGCTTTCAGCTTGACTATGTGGTTAAAAATATAAAATGAAAAACAGGCATTCAAGAGCTCCTATGGAGACGAGAACAGAAGAACAGATCAAGAATAACTATAGTTACAGCCACCAGTGCTAAATGGGCTCTACAGGGCCTAATGGGGTTGCTATTCCCTGTTTTTTTACCCCCACTTTCTTTTTTCTCTATAACAACAGAAATATACTTTGATGGTATCTCTCTGGGGTGGAATAGGGCTTGGGACAGTCTCCTCTCTCCCACATATGACTCGGTCTCTTCCATCTAGCTACATTCACCATCACAGTGTGCTTTATTAGCTGTTGCAGGCACAAAGAAGTGCTTCAGATACTAACTGGGGAAACTCTTATCTTTGTGAAAATTCAGTCTCCATTGAAGAGTTGTTGTGGGAGGGAGGGGAGGGGAAGGAAAGGAGGAAGGGGGGAGGAAGGAAGGAGGGAGGTGGGAAGGAAGGAAAGGAAAACAGAAAGGAGGAAGAGACGGAGAGAGGGAAGAAGGAAGGAAAATAGGAAGGGAGGGAGAGAGGAAGGGAGAGAGGGAGGAAGGAAGGAAGGAAGGAAGGAAGGAAGGAAGGAAGGAAGGAAGGAAGGAAGGAAGGAAGGAAGGAAGGAAGATGGGGGACCAGTTGTCTAGAGCTCCTGGAGGTAAGATGTCATGTAAATAAATAAAAAGGAAGCTAATTTGGGATGGATTAGTCTCTCCATCTCCATCTCTTCTCTTTCCAACCTCAAATTTGTTCAGTGCTATTTGCATATCCTTCTCTGTGTGGGCATTTGTCCCAAAAGCCCTGTGAAAATGCCTCTTGTGTTCTTAAAGTTTCTTTCCCTTAGAATGTCTATTTTTGTATGTGGATTTTTTAGTACGTGTGATTGTAAGAGCCGCCGATAGCAACTCCGTATATACGCTGTGTTGTCCCTCCCCTGTTTCCCCTCCCCCTCCCCCCCCCTTTTCTCCCAGGTTTCTGTTCTTCCCTTTTCTTGAAGTCTGCATCGCAAACCCTGTGGGGGTGGAGAAAGTCAACGCAGCTCCCTGAGGGGCACCAATTTGTTGGTTGCAATTATATTTTTTTGTTACTTGCAAATGAAATGTGAAAAGAGAAAGAAAATCACAATTAAACCCATATTAATAGAAACAGATTAGCATAGCCACGGGGATGAAGGAGCAAGCAGGACTACGTGCACAAGGGCCCAATGCAGAATGGGGCTGAGCACTTCTGGTATGTGCTGACATGGGAGTCCCATTCAGAATTGCCTTGCATCTCATGGAAGGATTCTATGCTGGCCAACATCAAGTGTTCAATTTGTAAAACATCAGAGCTATCACCCTGTTAATCCATCAATTATCAACGCTTAGACCGGCCTGTAAGCACTTGGGGAGGGAGAAAAAAAGGGCCCTGCGTGCCGATTAATATTATTAGAATCCCTGAAGTGAAAGACAACATCTCTAGTTCCTTCAAGCTTCTTGGAAAACTGCCCAAGCCAAGCCCACTCCTGCAAGGAGATCATTGCAATATCTATTTAGGTGCCTGGTCATAGCAGCTGGGGACCAATAGCTGACCTTGGTTGATTTTAAAAAAACAACTTAGTTTTCAAAATCAACCAAGTTGGTTTTCTTAAACCTGGTTGGAATTTGAATAGGAGACTAAGAGGAAATCCCAGGATCAGTGGTGGGATTCAAATGTTTTTTTTCTACCGATTCGTTGGCGTGGCTTAATGGACGTGGCAGGGGAAGGATATTGTAAAATCTCTATTCCCTTCCTAGCCCACTAACCTGCTTTCCAGCTCCGTTTTCCTGTGCAGAGCAACAGAAGACCCAGTTGATCAGCTGGGACTCGGGAGGCAGAGAACAGATGGGGCAGGGCCAGTCAGAGGCAGCATTTGCATTCTCCAAACTACTCAAAATTTCTGCTACCGGTTCTTTAGAACTGGTCAGAACCTGCTGAATACCACTTCTGCCCAAGATGGTAGGCCAGATTAGGCATTTTTAAAAAACAAACAAACAAGGAAATATTTCAAAGGGGGCGCTAACACTTCAGGATTACTGTGGAGAGAAGAATAGGGGGGATTCCTACGTATTGAAAAGCAATCAACCTTTCACTGTGATCATTCATTGGATGACTTTTTTGCAGTTTTGCAGGGAAGGGAAGAAGGAAGGAAGGATGGAAGGAAAGAAAGAAAGACGTAAAGAAACCAGCAAGCAAGATGAGAAAGATAAAAGGAAGGAGGGAGGGAGGGAAGGAAAGAAAGAAAGAAAGAAAGAAAGAAAGAAAGAAAGAAAGAAAGAAAGAAAGAAAGAAAGAAAGAAAGAAAGAAAGAAAGAAAGAAAGAAAGAAAGAAAGAAAGAAGCAAGATGAGAAAGAGGAAGAGAGGGAGGGAAGGAAGGAATTAGGAAAGGAGGGAGGGAGGAGAGAGGGAGGGAAGGAAGGAAAGAAAGAAGGAAGGAAGCAAGGAAGATGAGAAAGGAAGGGAGAGAGGGAAGGAAGGAAAAACAGGAGGGAGGGAGGGAGGAAGGAAGAAAAGAAGGAAGGATGGACATTTTTTAAGAAGAGATTGGACAACCATTTGTCTGAAATAGTATAGGGCTTCCTGCCTGAGCTGGGGGTTGGACTAGAAGACCTCCAAGGCCCCTTCCAACTCTGTTATTCTGATTTCTCACCTTTTTCTAAGTCGCCTAGGAGAAATCCATGGACATGATGGAAAGCACAGACAAAATAGGAACCATCCTGTGTGGATAGGTGAAGGTTTTCAGCAGCTCATTTGGTATCCAGGCACTTTCTTTCCGAAGAAGAGAGGCAAGGGAACTTATTTTACACCAGACTTAAACATTCTTGGCTTGAGATGCATTTAAAATGCATTCATTCAGTGTTTTATGAAACAGTTGTTGCCGCAGTACACCTGAGGGTTCAGACTTGGTCCTTGTTACAAGTACTTAGCACTTGATACATATGTTTACCATTACATCTGTCTGATAAATTGGAGTCAATGGGCAATTTGCATAAACATAAAAATGACTATTTGCTGTGTAGGAGCCCAAAAGAAACTGGGAAATTTTAGATTTCTGCTTCTGATATAATTGGAATGGAAATACAGAACTCCGCTTACACTCTGCGGCTCCCTTGCTGTGAAAATGCCTTTTTTCTGTCCATGCAGGGGCAAAATAATAGCAAATTATGTGTTCAGAAAATATTTAGCACAAAACAAAAAAGAGGAAGAGAGAATCATGTAGCGGGTGGGGGGAAAAAGTGGAGAGAACAGAACTTTGATTTATCAGAATTGATACACAGCTTGCAATCTTGCACAATTTGTCTTTTGCAGCAGACTGCATGAGTCAGCTATGAATAAAATCAGTCAATTTAACCCCAGAATCAATGTTCCGTTTTTTGTACAACTGCTTACAATATAAGTGGAAGGCAAGGCTTTGAAGCTCTCTTCCGCTAGTAAACGCTCCACTTACAGCCAGTTTCATCTGCAGAGAAGTCTGCCCAATTTTCTGGCTATCCAGCATCTAAGGATCACTGTTGAAAGTACGACAGATATGTTCCTTAAATTAAAAAAGGAAGTTAAGCCGAAGTTCTTGTCATTGTGATTTTTCCCACTGTGTCCCAAAGAAGGGCATGAACGTGCTCATCTTGTTTGACTTCCACTACAGTTGGAACAATTGGATAGATCGGAGACAGACTAAGGATAGATTATTATTAAATATAGAACATACATAAAATAAAAATATAGTTATGTATAAATTATCACTATCACACAAATGATTGTTATATGATAATGCACCACAAACAGTTGTTATTGAATTATATATTTTTTAATTTTTTTTTTCTTTTCTTTTTGTAATAAAATTCAATAAAGTTTTCTTAAAATTACATGTTCTGAGCAAGGCTTCCTAAGACTGTAATTAAGCACACGTTTAGTTAAAACAACTCTTGTTTTATTTCAATGTTGGGAATTATGTTCATTCCCAGCCTGTAATGAGTCCCAAATAACCCCTTGAGATAAGCACCCACCTTTCTCTCCTTTGAATTGCTGCCAACAACTAAAGTGCCAAATGAACTGTAAAAAGCCAACCGAAGTACAAAGTCCACACAGAGCTTCAAGGTTTAATCCGAACAGAGTGAACAACTTTGCTTCCTGCAAAGGTTTCATCACCTTTGCCTGTCCTTTATACCTTATGGGAGGGGCAATCACCTCCCAGCCTTACTCCCAAGTTGCTCCTTTTATCTTAGCTGCTTTTGCCTTCTAGCAGCTCTGTGCACACGCGCACTGGGAACAGGCTCCCCTTATTCCTCTTCCTCACTGTTGCCAAATTCTGGAGACTCCAGAATCAGCACACTACTCCCAGATAGTCCTGGCCCCACCTCTGCATCAGATGCAGGAACCTCGTCCGGGTCCTCTCCAGACTCCCGGACTGGTCCCTGTTCTTCCCCACTACCCGATTCCACTGCCGTCTGCACAGGCTGCCAGGAAATTACATTACAATGGCACTGAAAAAAAACCTGACTTATAACCAGTTTTCCACACTTAAGTCTGTTGCAGCATCCCATTCCCCAGAACATAGTCACCGAACTGGTAGTAACACTGGTTGAATTCCACCACTGCTTGGCAACTCAGATGCTTATATTTATGGCAGTTGCAGGCTGCACACACATATATATATGAAAAAGCCCAGCACATACATTTTATCTGATTTCCAGAAAAGGAGATTGATTTTAGAGTGATGCCAGCTTCCATTCATCAGCATCCAAAGAGGCCAGAATGATTCCTGAGGATTGGAAGAGTCCAGGAAGGTTTGGGAAATGCTCCTTTTTTCCATCGGCTGCTAAGAGCCCCACACTTCTCCTTGTTCTCCCGAATCCAGGCCTCGTTTGGTTCAGCCTGCGATGCCATCATTCACAGTCCATGCATGCTGAGGTGTGGTTTTCAGGGTCTCCCTGTGTTTAGCAAATATTTCAGAGGAAACGATCTGTTCAGCTGTTTCCCTGATTGCCAAGATTACAGAATGACAACAAACATTATTTGGGGGGGACTGGAGATGGAATTACAGCCCTCCCCCTCCGTCGTCTGTGGCGAGAAGCAGATGCAGTGTTAATTTTCAAGCTGCAATGTCCATTACACCAAGCTGTGGAATCGCAGCGCATTAGCATTGCAGCCAGCTGCCGTTGGTTGCTTCCTTGGTAGAACTAATAATAAACTCCATTGCTTGCTGGAAAGGGGAAAAAAAAAACCTGTGTAATATTAGGAAAGGGATGGAGAGAAATTGTTTTTTTAGGGACAGCTGTCTACGATAAGGGTTATTCGAGTGAAGCAAGAGTCATCTGCTCTATGTCAGCAGTCCCCAACCTTTTCCACTTGGTGGACCGGTGAGGGAGAATGGATGGTTCCGTGTGTCAGGTGATCAAGTCTCATGCTCCCGTTGGAATCTGAATCTGTGGGGGAAGATGAGCTGGAACAAGAGCCGACTGAGATCGAGGTGGGTGGCTCTGTGGACTTTGGAGGAAACTGGGGAAGGGCAGGGCTTTCCAGGATCAGAAAGGCTTGTAGATAGGGAGGAGCAGTAGAGACAGAGCTCAGGCAATGAGCAGGGACCATCCCCCTCCTGATCCTAGAGCAAGAAGAGAAGAGAGAAGGATGGAACAACGCAGACTGAGCAGGCTATGAGGGAAGAGAGTGCCCCGCCCACCTTCACAAAGCACACCTGGGGACTGAGATGTAAGAAGGTGCCACTGGGAAATGCATTTGTCATGAACAAGTGTTAAATCTGTTAAATCTGTGGAGCATTGTGTGCTCTTGCCAACATCTGGAGATTACTGTGCTCTGTCTTGTGTAGTTTGTCCGGTTTTCCTGCTTTCAGGGGTGGGATTCTACCAGTTCGCACCTATTCACTAGAACCAGTTGTTAACATTCTAAGCAGTTCGGAGAACCGGTGGTTAGAAGAAATTACTGGCCTAATCCTGTAAGGAAGACAGGAAGGAAACATTCTGGTCTTGCTTACAGAAACTGCCTCTCTGTTATCCCTTATTACATCCTTGGCAGGACTAGACTTCCTGTCTCAGGAACTTCTCTGGAGTTTTTCTCCCCTCCTTTGCTGGTACTTTGCTTGTGTGGAGTGACCATCCAATGTTACAATGGCACTGAAAAAAGTGACTTATGACCATTTTTCACATCTACAACTGTTGCAGCATCCCCACAGTCATGAGAGGCCAGGTGAGGAGATGCGTGCCTCGATGTGAGTGATATTGAGTTGGCTACACCCAGCCAATCACATGACCACCAAGCCATGCCCACCCAGTCACATGACCACCAAGCCACGCCCACCAATTAAGTCACGCCCACAAAACCGGTTGTTTAAAGAATTGAATCCCACTCCTGCCTGCTTTGCTGAACTTCTTGCTCTGGTTATTATTTTGGCAAACCTGGCTTACTGGACTGCTCTCCCTGGTTATTCTTTGGCTAACCTGGCTTATTGGACTACTGGCCCTGGTTACTCTTTGGCTAACCTTGCTTACTGGACTACCCACAGCCAGAGGCTGTTGAAGGTGCGTGTGAGAGCTTTGCTATAGGACTTATAGTAAACATGAGGACATTTGGAGGCAAAGTTGGAGGCAATAAAGGAGAGTTAGACCTGTTCTCTGGCTGTGTTGCTTTTGCGCCATGCCCTGGGGTCATCACATATGTGAGCATAGCTCCATTTGAGCACATGGAGCTTTGTGTGCATGCACAAGTGTCCGCCGCTCGCACAAGTGGAATGGTGCATATATGCACACTCATCCACTGTTTCCACAGTCCAGTTGTGGCATGGAAGTGGGCTGCAGCCCAGAGGTTATGGACCCCTGATCTATGTGATCATTGACCACAGACGTATCAGATATTAAGCAGAGAAGGATTGAAAATTTGCCTGATAGAAGTCTGTGGAATAACAAATCACGAAAAAGCTACCTTAATTCTTTATTCAAAACTGATACAACATTGATTCAACTCCAGTCCTTCCATAACTGCTAAGCAATGAAAAACTCGTTACTCTTGTATTTAAACTTGCTGGTACCCAAGGATAGAAAACATAATGGTGGTGAGTTTCTTTTCATAAAAAATGGAACCTGCTATCACTTGGAGGCCAGTCTGGGACAGAATCCGCTCGAGTTCTCCTTTGTCCTCCCCTAAACATTTACAAAATGATTTTTTTATTCCTCAATGAAAAATGCATTCCCAAAGAAGAATGTTTCTGAAAGATGCATAATAGAGGCAAGAGCTTATGGTGGATACATTTACAAAGGACATGCCAATTAGCATTTTAAAAGATGTCTTGCAGAAGTTTCATTGAAAAAGTACACACATTATTGGATGTTGAGTTAAATATATTATCTAGGTCAAGATGAGTTTTGAATATCAGTCATTCTGAATTTTCCTCCAACTTTTTTTATGTCAAAAAAGGAGAAAACATTGGTTACTTACTATTAGTTACTATTACTTACTATTGAAAGCAGTAAAATGGGAATGATATTGGTAAAGTGTGTGTCCCTAACAATAGAAATTTTATTTATTTATTTGATTTGTCAATTGCTTACAAGATAATACATAGTTATCAATACATGAAATGAATATATATAAGAAAAATTAAAGAAGCAAGAGGATACAGACGGTAACACGTTGGTGAGCTTATGCACGCCCCCTACAGACTTCTTAGGAAAGTGGTGAGGTCAATAGTAGACAGTCTAAGGTTAAAGTTTTTGGGGTTTGGGGAAGAAACCACAGAGTCAGATAGAGTATTCCAGACATTGACAGCTCTGTTGCTGAAGTCGTATTTCCTGCAATCAAGTTTGGTGTGGTTTACCTTGAGTTTGTATATATTGTGTGCTCTTTTATTGTTATGGAAGCTGAAGTATTTATTGACAGGTAGGACATTGCAATGTATGATTTTATATATTATACTTAGATCAGACCGAAGACGGTGTAGTTCTAGGTTTTCTAGGTCTAGAATTTCAAGTTTGGTGGCATCAAGTATTCTGCAACAAGTAGAGGAGTGGAGAACTCTTCTTGTGAAATATTTCTGGACTTTCTCAACTGTGTTAATATCAGATACATGATGTGGGTTCCAGACTGATGAACTGTATTTGAGTATTGGTCTAGCAAATGTTTTGTATGCCCTAGTTATTAGGTTAACTAATAGGATTAGGTTAACAATTCTTAATGTCTTTTTGGCTATGTAGTTACAATGGGCTCTAGTACTTAGATCATTAGAGATGAGTACTCCAAGGTCCTTGACAGAGTTTGGATCATCAACAAGGTCTTGACTATTCAGCTTGTATTTTATTTTCTGATTTATTTTGCCAATATGTAAGACAGAGCATTGTTTATATAGAAATGTTTATAATACAAACTTGTCTCTTTAAAAAAAAGGCTTCATTTAGGATTCAATTAAAACATTTTAACAGCCATTTCTTCATTCTTTCACAATGGTGGCTAACCCCCTGAAGACAAAATAAAACCAAGCTAAGTTAAAAATGTGTTTAAACAAATAGCTATTAATATAACTAACCAACAGATCTACAGTAAGTGTTTGAAAAATGTAACTGTGAACAAGTAAAGAAAATAATTCATTGGCACTCTGTCTGCATCTTGTAAACTGATCTCCCCCATCATGGCAAAATGCTATATTTACAAATCTTGCTGATCAGAATTTCATTGTTTGATTATCATAATGTTAGGTACAAAGGATCAGGACCATGCCTTAAATTGCTACATGGGAGATTTATTATTTAAGCCTATATACAAGCAGTGATGGGATTCAAATTTTTTTACTACTGGTTCTGTGGGCATGGCTTGGTGGGCATGGCAGGAGAAGGATATTGTAAAATCTCCATTCCTGTTCTCACCTAGGCTTCCTTAAGAAGCATAAAACACAATCTTAATCCCAAAAAAACCTCTTTTATTTCCACAGCTGTGAATTATGTTCATTCACAGCTGGCCAGGCTTCACAACGTCTTTCAGGGAAACATTCATAAACACCCACCTTACTGCACTTGGAATCCTGCCAGAGAACTAATTGCCAAACTCAGGTCAAGGCCAAACTTGACAGAGTCAAACAGAACTTTTCAAAGCTTGAACCGACCAGATGAATTAATTGCTTCCTGCAAAAGCTCACATCCCGCTCGCTCCTCTTTTATGTCCTATGGGAGGGTCCAATCGTCTCTGAGGTGTGGCCTTACTCCTGAATCAACCCTGCTTTCTCAATTGTTCTTGTCTTCTGGTAGCTCTGACCATGTGCAGGCTAGGAACTGGTTCCACAAGCTCCCCCGCATCACTGCTGTCCAAACCCGAAGGCAGCTGCTAACTACCAGCCTGCCCTGGCCCCATCTCTGCCTCTGATGCAGAACCCTTCTTTGGGTCTTCCTCAGCCTCCAGATCCAGCCTAGATTCTGCCCCCATCTCCTCACTACTGTCCAACTCTGCTGCCAGCTCCGAAAGCTGCTTGTGGGCCCCAACAATTCCCACCGCACTCCAGGGAAAGGATACTGCAAAATCCCCATTCCCTCCCCACCCCACTAACCTGTTTTCCAGCTCAGTTCTCCTGTGCATGGCAACCAAATAAGACCCAGCCAATCAGCTGGGACTCAGGAGATAGAGAATAGAGGGGGATGGGGCCAGTCAGAGGTGGTATTTGCCAGTTCTCCAAACTACTCAAAATTTCCACTACCGATTCTCCAGAATTGGTCAGAAGCAACTTAATACCACCTCTGTATACAAGGATCTAGTCAACTAATCATTAGCATCATCTTGTCCCTAGTAGGGCTCAATAGAATTCAAGGGAAGGGGTCTGGACATGGATTGCTTGTGGCAATGTAAGGATTCTAAACGCATGATGCATTTAACTCCACCCTCAGTTCTGCCTGCTCTTTTCCTATACACAGTGAAGAATTTTCCTTGCTATTTCTCTTCAGGTTTTGTGCCCCTCTTCCACATCACTTGCAGTCAGAGAAGTGCCTGTTCTTTCAAAGGTTCCTCTTTAGAGAAAGCAGCCATTCTTGAAAGGATGGTTGTTAAAGAGAGATCTATCTGTGAGGGATAATAAATCACAGCTTCAACAAGCCTTCTTCTTTCTATTTTGCTGCACATCAATCATTTCATCTCCAGATTTTCACCAGCTTGAGATGGGAAAGCCCCCAAAACATCTGTCTTCAAAATCAATCATTTGTTTCTGAAGGTTTGTCTACCCAGGCCGGTCTCACACCTTTCCTGAATGGAATGCATGAAGAGTTAAGGCCGGTAGAAAATAAAAGAATCTCTTAGGAAGGAATGGCCCTTTAGCAAAATAATAACAATAACAATAATCCTGCAATGCAAGTCTTTCTTTTGGGCAGGGCAAAAGCAAAAATGAAGAGCAGGCCATAAACAAGTATCTTTTTAAAAAAAAAATTGCTGAGAAAAGGCATGCTGCATTCTCTAACAAGGCAGAACTGAAGATGGAAATTTCTGGAAGGTACCTGAGAAAACCACAGGAATGAAATAAGCTGCAGTAATATCCTTTTAAAAAAAAATATCCATGCATAAAATCTCACATTCAGCAGTATTCCTCTTAGTAAATTTAGAAAAAACATCCAGTCTTACAATGCTTGGGAGACCCCTCTAGTCAGCATCTGCAATATTAGACAATGGCTTGACCCCGTAGAACAAGGGTCTTCAAACTTGGGAATTTTAAGTCTTGTGGACTTCAACTACCAGAATTCCTGAGCTAAGATGACTGGAGGATGAATTCTGGGAGTTGAAACCCATAAGTCTTAAAGCTGTCAAATTTGAAGACCACTGCCGTAGAAAGTAGCATCGTTCCATGTGCCTTTACAGTTCTAGAATTGGGGGATGGATTTATTTATTTATTTATTTATTTATTTATTTATTTATTTATTTATTTATTTATTTATTTATTTATTTATTCGAACTTTTATACCGCTCCCTCTCCCAAAAAGGGACTCGGGGCGGTGTACAGCCTACTAAAAACACATAACTGACATCAAAAATAAATATAATTTAAATACAGTTTAAAAATATATTAAATACATTGGTCCGGCTGTATCCCATCCAATTGAAAATTTAGAAATGTAAAATCAGGGATTAAGTTAAAAGTTAAAAATATAAAATTAACAGTTAAAACCCAATTAAATTTAAAACCCGAACCCATTACTGGGCCAGGCCAGCCTGTCTAAAAAATAGGGTTTTCACTGCGCGCCGGAAGGTCAGGATATCCATCATGGCCCATATCTCCGGGGGGAGATCATTCCATAGGGAGGGAGCTCCCACAGAGAAAGCCCGCACTCTTGGGGCCACCAGCCGACAGCGATCAGGCGGCGGCACCCCAAGCAGGGCAACCCTGTGAGAGCGTACTTTATCTTGTTAGTTTCTAATTTTAATGGAATTGAGAGAAGCTTCTGTCCATTTATAGGCAGGGAAAGTCAAACCTTACCTGAGAAAGATTTAAGAAAATATATGGACAAGACAGGATGATGTTGTCAGGAACAGGAAAGAACGTGGAAATGGAGATGGAGAAGGTATCTAGAGATGGAAACTGCCATCATTTTTTTTAAATCTGCAATTTAAACACAAAAAAGAGAGGTCCATGCAGTTCTGGCCAATATGATACTTTAGTCATGTAGTGGCAGATTATAGAATATACTATGGAATATGTATCCAGCTTGCTAATAAAATTTTGTGGGGCTTTTAACTTCTGGAATGCTCAACCTCTGATGAAATTACCCACAAATCTAATGGAAAGTTTCAGGATTGTCTGTCCCTTGGAGACAAATGTCCCTCTTGCTCCCCCTTCTAAGAACAGCTGATAATTTGTAAAGTCATTCCCTCCCTTAGTCTCAAACACCAGAACTCAAAAACACCCGACTTCACAACTCCATTTAAGCCTCCCTCTGATTTCCTTATTTAATAAATGCTTCCCCTGGAAGAACAGAAGAGAAGATGAACAGATGATCAAAGGGAAACTCAGGATGGATTGAGATCAAATATGTTTTGTGTTAAGTGACAAAGGCAGAAGAAAGAATGAGGATTATCAGATGAATCCTTTGTAACATGTCTTTCAAGTGTGATGGCTCCCTCCCAACTTCGTGATATAAAAATATAATTTGAAGCAAAAGCATGAGGATAAGAGAATAACATTTTATACCATCCCAAACAAGTGGCTGGCTAATCTTTTCTTAAAAGCTTCCAACCACGGAGCATCAACAACTTCTGAAGGCAAACCATTCCACTGATTAATTGTTCTCACTGTCGGGAAATTTCTCCTTATTCTAGGTTGGTTGTCTCCTTGATTAGTTTCCATCCATTCCACCCATTTCAGGAGAAGAAGCAAGAAAAAATAATAAAAACTTTTAATTCCTGAAATGATACAATTCCAGTGCTACATTTGTTTTACTTCCATGCTGTCGCTTTGTTTATTGATTTATTGCTCTTGTTTTGCTCTGAACTGTGTTTTCATTGTATGTTTTATGAGTTGATTTGGATCTGGGGGGCACCTACATTGAATTAAATAAATAAATTATAGAGGCTATTCTTTTTCTGTAGTGCAGTTAATGAGTATCCACTTGAGATCTTAAAATATGTTGATAAGTGGGGCAATTCTTATCAAAGGGCCTAAGAGTTTTTGTTTTAAAAACAAGTTTGCTAACTCATGAGCTAGCTGTTTAATATACAGTAGGTGGATGAGAAAATCAGAACTGATGCTTGCCAAAGAAATCTGAGATTTAGTAACTAATTAATTGAATAAATTTGCAATGTTGCTATCATATCTTATTTTTTAACCTATTATAGTGTCTGATAGTCAGAGGTACATTGTCAATGTATATGGAGCTTCTATTCAAACTTAATTGGTTGGGGAAGGGAATCTTCATAAACACCTGGATGAACAGATAAGGAATAGATTCCCACATGCATGGATACATTTCTCAATTATCAGGGCTGGAACAATGTATGAGAACTTCTGCTCATTTATGGCAGGTAAAGCTGAAGCTGATACTTTAATGTATGATCCAAATATTCAAGAAAACACTTGTAGGTTATAAGAAGAAGAGGCCTGATTCAAAATCCTCTTGTAAACCAGGATTCAGCCTTGTGAATCCTTTCTCCATACCTACCAAACAAAAGCATTGCCTGATGTTATCTTTGTTTAGATCATTTTATTAAAAAGAAAACAGTGGGAAGCTAGTTACTGAATTAGTTTATCTTTACTAGAGCTGCGGGATTGCTTCTGAGCCCTAGGTAGCCCCATAAACATTCTTACAAAATTAGGGGGAAAAAAGGAGATATTTATTTGGCAATTGTGTCCAGTTGTTAAAGAAAACACAAGAGAAAGTTTGGATGCTAAATAACAACCGAGAGAGGAGGAGATTGACAGCATCTTGCCAACTTGCCTTCTGTTGAAAGCAATAGCAATAGCACTTACACTTATATATTGCTTCACGGTGCTTTCCAGCCCTCTCTAAGCAGTTTACAGAGGCAGCTTCTTGCCCCCAACAATCTGGGTCCTCGTTTTACCCACCTCGGAAGGATGGAAGGCTGAATCAACCTTGAGCCAATTAGGATTGATCTCCAGGCTGTGGGCAGAGTTAGCTTGCAATACTGTATTCTAACCACTGCATCATCGCTCCCTCCCTCCCTTCCTTCCTACTTATCAACAATACTTATGACTTATATACTGCTTCACAGTGCTTTACAGCTCTCTCTAAGCAGTTTACAGAGTCCGTATATTGTCCACAACAATTTGGGTCCTCATTTTACCCACCTCAGAAGGATGGAAGGCTGAGTCAACCTTGAGCCTGGTGGGATTTGAATTTCCAATTTGCAGGCAGCCAGCAGTCAGCAGAAATAGCCTGCAGTACTGCACTCTAAACACTGTGCCACTTTGGCTCATAATAAAGAACTTTCCTTCAGTAAATCGGTAAGCTTTCCTAGACATTTCTTTTCAAGTGCCATCAAAACTCATTAGTTCAATTTTTTTTAGTACTACTATATATGTCGGCAAATGGACAAGACGGAGAAGAAAGAAAATTAATAAGGTTGGATTTTGCATCCAGTGATTAGTTTAGAACCAAGAAATGGTTCCTTTGAGGGAGTTGGTTATGAAATGGAGCTTAACATTTGAGATCAAAATAGATCTAATGAAAACTCAGATGCTAAAAAGTTGACCTATTTGTTTACCACAGACCAAAGATAGAAGGCCATAATACTTTCACATAAAGTTTGAACTATGGAGCCTTAAAACTGCTCCTCTATTTTTTTTTTCTTCAATTTCAGCAAACTCTAAATTCTTGACAATTTTTTCTTTCTCCTGGATTTTCTGTTCCTTAACTGGAAAATATTTGCCTGGCAAATGAAATGAGTTTGCCATAGTTTGAATTACAGATGCTTACGAACAAGTATTTCTGGCATCTCTTGGGTAGCTTGTCATAGGTAATTAATGTGTTATGCTAATATATCTCAGCCTCTTCTTAGAATTTCCATAACTTAATGAATGACATTTAGTGGAACGGTCTTTAGTCCACAATAATCTGGGTTTCTGATCCATGGGAGTTAAGAAGTAATCAACATCCAATCTGTCTCTGTAGTTAGGAAGTCATCAGCCAAAAAAAAGTTCTCTAGCAGGAGTTTTAATATATAAGCCAATATCCAATTTACACTGAAGTATTCTGTTAAAACTGCCCTATATTCCCACTATACTCAACTTACAGACCCCTCACATCCCAGACATAAACTGTTTCAACTCCTACCTTCAAAACGATGCTATAGAGCACCGCACACCAGAACAACTAGACACAAGAACAGTTTTTTTCAGAAAGCCATCACTCTGCTAAACAAATAATTCCCTCAACACTGTTCAACTATTTACAAAGTGTGCACTACTATTATTGTTAATCTTCTCATCACTCCTTATCACCCATGCCCTCCCACTTGTGACTATGTGACTATAACTTTGTCACTTGTATCCTTACGATTTATATTGACTGTTCTCTAGTATGACTTGATTGCTTATTGTACCCTATGACTATCATTAAATGTTCTACCTTATGATTCTTGGCTCTTGATGAATGTATCTTTTCCGTTTATGTATACTGACATCTGCACCAAGACAAAATCCTTGTGTATCCATTCACTCTTGGCCAATAAAGAATTCTATCTATCTTTCTATCTATCTATTATATAGTTGTCACACTTGCTATGATCTTTTTAATTTGAAACTAAGGCTGTGGTTCTTAAATGGGTGTTCTCCAGATGTATCCAAAGTTGCTGCTGTTTTAACCATTCAGTCGTATCCAACTTGACAACTTTATAGACAAGTGCTCTCCATGCTATCCTGTCAAACACAGCTTCTTTCAGTTGTTGGGTGTTTATCTTTATATCAGCTTTGATGTTATCAAGCCAGTGTGTTCCTTGTTTACCCCTTCCATGACTTTCTTGTAGCATCATTGACTTCTCCAATGAATTTGCACGCATGTTATGGCCAAAATAAATCAGACGTAGTCTTACAATTTTAGCTTCTAGTGATGTGTCTGGTTTTATACAATTTAACACCTTTCTGTTAGTTACTTTGATTGTCCATGGAATGTGCAATAATTATACACCAGTACCGCAGTTCAAAAACAGTCAAGTCTTCTTCGAACCAAAGTACAACTCCCAGAATTCTCAGCCAGCATGTCCAACAGCTTTGACCACTGAGCTCTTTCTCACCTAAGCAGAGTCTATCAAGAGTATATCATTCAAGACAGAAGAACCATAGAGTATAATGGGAGAAATGATAGCATCTATTCTGGTCAAAGGCACAAGATTCTCTTTCACTGCCTGATTCCTCTCATTTCTCTGAAGGTCCTTAGGAGAAAAGAGAAACAATGTGAATTGATAATTTTCACATTAGGCTGGGGAGGATCTTAGCTCCTTCACAATTACTTCCCACAGATATTTTCAATGAGGCCTTCAAAGGGAACTATTCTGACTACTGTTAGTGGTCCCTAGTTAATTTACATGGGGAATAGAGAGCTTTTCCCTCCCAAATGTTCAAGGAGGTACTTAATTTCTTTCTTTTATTGATCACCCAGATTTTCTTCCCGAGTAAAACCTAAGCAATTACAACTATAAGACAACAGTGGTAAAACTGGACATGCACCTTCAATTTTGGCTGTTATTACAGTTCGTGATTCACAGAAAGGCAGAAATTGATCTAATGAGAGATGCTTCCTGTCCAAGGATGGTGGCAAGGTGAATCCAAGAAGTTTGGGGGAAAAAAAAAGTAGGAATAATAAAAGAATAGAAATATGTTGTAGAGAGTTCTATGGATGCTTTGATCTTAACTACACAGATCTGCCTGGAGCTTTTTGTAATACCACACAAGGGAACTTCCTCGAGGTCATGGTTGAATCTGAATTTTTTTTTTAATGCAATTAATGTAATTTAGCAGTGATTTGTCCATTTTCTGCAACAGGAACAGAAGCAGCCATTGGATAAGGGTTGGCTTGAAAAGGGTTAATGGATAAGAGATAACAGATTAACAGAGTTGGAAGGGACCTTGTAGGTCATCTAGTCCACACACACCCCAAAGTGGAAGACCCTACACCATTTCTGACAAATGACAGTCTAATCTCTTCTTGAAAGTCTCAAGTGATGATGTTCCCACAAGTTCTGTTCCATTGGTTGATTGCTCTCACTGTCAGAAAATCTCTCCTTATTTCCAGGCTGAATCTTTCCTTGCTCAGTTGTCATCCATTATTCCTTGTCTGGCCTACAGGCACTTTAGAAAATAGCTTGATCCCTTCCTCTCTGTGGCAGCCTCTCAGATATTGGAAGACTGTTATCATGTCTCCCCTGGTCCTTCTCTTTACTAGACTAGCTAAGCCCAGTTCCTGTAACTGTTCTTCATATGTTTTAGTCTCCAGTCCCCTAATCATCCTGGTTGCTCTTCTCTGTACTTTTTCTAGAGTCTGAACATCTTTTTTATAATGTGGGGACCAAAACTGGATGCAGTATTCTAGATGTGGTCTTACTAAGGCTTTAAAGAATGGTATTAGTACCTCACTTGATCTTGATTGTATCCCTCTGTTAATGCAACTTAGGATTGCATTAGCTTTTTTTGACTAATATATATTTTGGTTAAAATATAATCCTTTATGGTCTTTGACAATTAATAAGCTGCTTTTTCCTTATGGATTTGACTGGATTATTTTCCCTGTAGTTTCTTTCACAAAAAAGGCATTATATAAAATAATAATTAAATTAAATTAATCATGCACTAAATATAGACCTTTAAATTAATCATGCGCTAAATATAGACAGGACTCATTTATAGACCAAAGCCTATTTTAAATGATCATTGTTGCATTCAGGACCATGGACAGCAATCTTATTTTGAATACTGGCTGCAATATTATAAGAATTTAGAAGGATTGGGGATCGCCTAAATCTGGAATCACTTCTGACAGCCTGGTTGTAAACATCCTCCCTGTTGGTCCACTCATATACAATTAAATGCTTTATTATTTCCAAAGGGGCAAGTATCCAGTGTGCAATTAACCCAGGGGGAAGAGGCCCATGAAGAAAAAGGAATCCCAATATCCACTAGTAAAGAAAATAATATTTTAAGTGTGACAGGTATCACGTATTGCAAAAGATGTAAGACTTCACAACCACTCTAATGAGGGTTCCTGTGGTGGCCCTTGTTTATTTGCATTCAGTGATTTTCACCAAAAAGTTGCTGTCATTACTAGGTAAAAGATGTCAGCTCCCTCACTCCCATCTCCGACCCCTCATCCAGAGTTTCAAAATCAAATTTCATTCTCTCGGTTCCTTACCTTGTTAAGAATAATAAAGATTTTGCAGCCAGCCCAGAGCTGCTATGTTGAAGGGCAGACAGCTTGGATTCCCAGCACTGCATTTAAGAGCTGTTCATGCCAAACAACAATTCATCGTGCCTACATAACACCTCTCATCCAAAATACTTTTAAAGCACCAGTCAATCATTAAGGTTTTCTCTAGCCTTGTTTCATAGCCCATCTGCTGGGTCTTTTGCAACTGAGAAAATCCAACATGAGAGAAACTAAGGGAAGTGCTATGGAAAAGGCAAAGCAGCATGCAGGGGGGCTTTGTGGTGAAGCTATTGAAATGACACTTAAGAAAGTACAAGGTGTGGGTTTGCAACTGGACTCCTGAAGTGACTTGTAGGGTTTTTAAAGACTGAAATCCTTCCTTTCCATGGAGTCCATTTTCCCAGCTGAAAACAGGGATGGGAGAAGAGAAGGTTGCCAGGAAGACCACAGATGACTTTGGATAATAAGTTCCCTCTTGATTCTTTGCAACAACAGATTAAGTGCCTCTCAGGTTATTATGCATGCAATCATAAAGGAGAGTACAACACTGAGCAGTGGAGAATGATCAGCCAAGAAATTCCCAGTTCAAATCTTTAGTCATTCACCTAATAGTATCAATAGAAGACAATATTTAAAGTACAGGGTTGAACTTTAGGGTCCTTGGCGCTCTCTGAGCTTGGTGGTTTTCTTGCAGATGTTTCAATACCAATGTAGGTAACATCATCAGTGCTAGAAGGGAGTGGGGCTTACTCTCTGTTTACTGTACTAGTAGTTTGCCTGTAAGCGTTGACTTCCTTGATTAGGATATTATTTACTGCTTGATTGTTGGTCTGGTATTAATTCCTGATTACCTGAGTATTGATTGCTGGGTTCAATCTTTTTGTTCCCTTTTTAACCTTTCGACTATCTCCTCTGAATGGTGTAGAGAGCAAACCCCCACTCTCTTCTATCACTGATGATGTTACCTAGCTGGGTGATGAAACACCTCCAAGAAAACCACCAAACTCAGAGAGCAACAAGGATCTCACCAAATAGTTCTGGGGAAGTTACCGGCATTTTCCTTACATGGCCCTTTTCATTATGAAATGGTTGCTTTTGAATCACCATTAAAATGTCAGGGAAGACAGGATACAATTGGGCCAATGGGAAACTCACAGTCTATGGGCTGATTCCCAAGTGCCATCTTCTAGATGTGGCCATCCAAGTAGAATCTGACTAAATCTAATGAGAAGAGTATCATGGGTGATGGTAGTGAAAGTTACTTTCAATTATTTCCTCTCCAGTAATATGCAGAGAAAGGAGGGAAAATACAGCTTCTTTTTCTGCATTTAGTTTGATCTAATTTTAGGTGAAATCCATCACTGCAAAGGCTCAGGCAGGAAGCAATCCTTGTTAGCTATGAATGGGAAGCATTTTGAAGAAGAGGATTTATCAATCCTGCCTCGAACTGGATTTAATTATATTATTTCTTTTCTAGTTTTTAAACAGTGGGGATTCTGAATAGCTGCGGGAATGTGCACAAAATATTTGTTTTCTAGTTCTGCAGCGCTTTCCCAAAATATTGTAAAATCCTTGACCTTTTCTTTAGTTCTGAAAACACACTGAAAGCACAACGAGGAACCAAGCAAGGCAACAAATTCAGTACTCATGCATGAACATGTCTGTAGCCATTTTGGAAGCTATAGAAAGCAATCCAGCAAACGGAAGAGTAATTACATTATTCGATGCATAAGATCCAGAGGTTATTCTTTTTCAGTTTTATTAACTGAAAACAGCAATAAAGCTATATAAAATTGTAAAATATCCGTATACCTCCTGCCATCGAAATACCATTCTACCGTGATCTCTCTTTCTCTCAGGTGCAGGCAAGTATACACACACCCACAAACCCAAACCAGAACTGTAATGAAATAGATCAGCTAATAACGAACATTTATTGGTTTTAGGAAAGACTTACGACACTTAAACTGTCACTTGGATGGATAACACAAAAGTATAAAATTGTCTTCTTGGCCTAGCCATTGTTATCTCAGTGAAACCTGTCATGTTCTTTCAGCAGTTGTATTTAGACCCTGCTTTTTGTAGCTACCTAGAAACGTAGTTCTACGCTTTGTTTCTATTCAGTGTCTCCTTAGAGAACATCACATTATCATAACTCCGTCTGTTCTTTTCTACATGGAAGGGCATCTTGCCAAGATTATTTGAGCATCACAGTCTTTCAATGAGTAGATTGCGGGCAACATAGGGTACACTAAATATCTGAGCCACGGTGGCGCAGTGGTTAGAATGCAGTACTGCAGGCTACTTCTGCTGACTGCTGGCTGACTGCAATTTGGCAGTTCAAACCTCACCAGCCTCAAGGTTGACTCAGCCTTCCATTCTTCCAAGGTCAGTAAAATGAGGACCCAGATTATTGGGGGCAGTTTGCTGATCCTTTAAACCACTTAGAGAGGGCTGTAAAACACTGTCTAAAACACATGTCTGAGTGCTATTGCTAAGTGCTATTCTTTCATGGCTGTGCATTGTAAGGGTGAATAAATGTTGCTTCAAAGGAATCCAGCTTGACCAGGATGGATAATAGCAATAGTGTTTAACAGTGCTTTTACAGCCGTTAAGCAATTTACAGAGTCAGCATATCCCCAACAATCTGGATCTTCATTTTACTGACCTCGAAAGGATGGAAGGCTGAGTCAACCTTGAGTCGGTCAGAATCAAACTCTTGACAGTGAGCAGTGAGTTAGCTTGCAATGCCGCATTTTAACCACTGAACCACCCCAATTCAATCTTGTTGTTGATTTATTTATTTCTAAAATGTATAGCCAATCTTGCCTCAAAGTAACTTTGGGTGGCTTACAATTTGATAAGCCGAGGGGACTTATGGCTTCCGTAATTCTGGGCTTCTCTGATATATATTGCATTAGTTATTGGGTAGTGGTTAAGACACCAGGCTGAAAACCAGAAGAATGTGAATTATAGTTCCACCCCAGCAGCAGTGGGATTCACTACCGGTTCGGTGATCATGCGCATGCATGTATCTAACACACACACACACACACACACACAGAGAGAGAGAGAGAGAGAGAGCTTTCCATACACCAGCTGAGGCCTGTAGCACCAATCAGCTGAGGGGATAAAGAAGAGAAAAATGCAGGGGCAGGTGGGAGAGCCAATCCTGCACTTTTCTGTTCTTTCTCCTTTCAGCTGATTGTCGTGTTTTCCTCCTCTCAGTTGATTGTCAGAGGCTTTACTACCGGTTTGGCCAAACCGGTCCAAACCAGTAGCATACCACTACTGCACCCTGGGCACAAAGGCAGCTGGGTGACCTTGGACCAGTTCCTCAGCCTTAGGAAGGAGTGGTAAACCACTTCTGAAAAACCTGGCCAAGAAAAGTGCAGGGACTTGTTCAAGCAGTCTTCAAGAATTGGGCATGATTGAATGGGGAGAAACAAAGATACTGGCCTCATGTTTCCTTTCTCGGTTCTTTCAGGGAAAAGGTTATGATGGTTAACCAAGTAGGCATGACACGGGGCGTCGATGCCTAAAGATATCAATTATGTGGGGGAGGGGAAAGGCATTGTAGTAATTAGTCCCACATTTCTGGAAACTTTGCAGCTTTGTTCCTAAGCCGCTAAGCTCTGTTTCTTCCTTTCATGTCGGCTTTGATAAGGTCTAAGTTTCATCCATCACATTGTTTCAATTCTCTTTGAATTACTACTCCAGATTTTCTTTCTCTCTTTCATAATTCTTTACTTCCATTGTAATTGCTGCCACTTCTGGAGAGGTCACCCCCTAGAAGAGAAAACAGAATAGGGTCACTCAGTTGCCTTGGCAACTCAGGAATACTTTTTTATGTTTTCCCATGCTAGGTTTCAAGTATTGACATGTCCCAAGTGCTATGTTCTGCAAAACAAAATGACAAAGCGATGATTTTTACCAACAACCCTTGAAGAAAATAGAGGAAAGCAAATAAGGTTGCTAAATAGTTTGAACCCTACATACACCACGTTTCTATTAGTTAATGTTTCCTTAGCATCAGAACACTCTTTCCTTAAATTCAGTTTTGGTGGGATTTCCAAACAGCTATTACCACCTGTTCCAATTTCTTCTCTAAAGTTTGCTTTTATGGGGCGGGGGGAACCCATCATTACAACCTGCCAATGGAAAATTCATCAAAAGGACTTTGTTTCTTGAAATCAATTTAGAACACAGAAGATTCTGCATCAACCTAAATGAAACTGATGTGAAAAGATGCAATAAAATTTTGCAAAGGCCACTTACTTTGACACTGATGGACAGATGTCAATACTAATCATATGGTCAGTTCTGCTTTTTTACTTTGTTTTGCTGGGAAACTCTTTCCTCTCAAACAATGTTTTTCTTCCCCTAAAGTCATAGATAAGGACCAGAAATGTGGTCCAACCTTTCGAATTGACAAAAGGTTTATTCAATGGATAAGAGCAACAAGGGTGATTACTGGACTGGAGGCTAAAACATATGACGAATGGTTGTAGCAATTGGGTATGTCTAGTTTAATGAAAAGGAGGATTAGGGAAGACATGATAGTGGTGTTCCAGTATCTGAGGAGCTTCAACAAAGAAGAGGGAGTCAAGCTATTATCAAAGCATCTGAAGGCAGGACAAGAAACAATGGATGGAAACTAACCAAGGAGAGAAGCAACCTAGAAATAAGGCAGAAATGTTTTTTCCCCACAATCAACAAATGGTGTAGCTTGCCTTCAGAAAATGTAGGTGCTCCATCACTGGAGGCTTTCAAAAAGAGAGTGGACAATCGATTGTCTGAAATGGTATATGGTCTTCTACTGCATGAGCAGGGAGGGATTAGAAGACCCTCCAGGTCCCACCCAACTCTATTATTCTATATTCTATGTTCTCAGTGTTGTTCCATCATAGTTTAGGACTCACATACTTCTTCCATGGATGCCAATTTTCCAACTTGCTTTCCAGGAGGGGAATATAGCTTTGGGATGTCAGTCAAACATCCTAACTCCCAGCTAATAAAATGCTTGAAAAGAAGCTGAAGTTCACATTCTTAGAACTGGCTGGGGGGAAAAGCCAAAACTTCATTAGAAGTCCTTGATTATTACAGAGTGTGAAATTGCATCTTCTCTTGTACACAAACGTGGAGAAGGGAGGTCAGGAATTAAACATTCAAACAAAGCCAAGAGGATTAATTCTTCCCCAGCAATAACTCTTCACACTCAAGGGTTTTCCCTCCATCCTATCCCCTCTCTTCCTGGATGAAAAAAATTGCTAAAGTTCCCAATAGTATCGTCTACCTATATTTGAAGAGTATAAGCTCCACTCTCTCTGCCTACCATAGACCCTCCTTTTCTTCCGCTGTCTATGCCAAATGAGCTTTCCTTGCTTCAGATATTTCTTAATCATGGTTTCTTAAAGGATTATGGCAAAGCTGTTGGGGATTATTTCTTTTATATATATATATATATATATATATATATATATATATATATATATATATATATATATATATATATATATATATATATATATATATATGTGTAAGGTTTTTTTAAGCTGATAATTTTAAATAATAAATAAGGGAGACTAGTATAGATCTATTTCGAGCTAGTTAGCTCTCTTCAGCTAGCCATACCCTTACTGGGATTCGAACCAGGGAAGTATTACATGTAAGGCAGTTGTAATTGCCTCTACACCACTGGCTCTCTCCTTATCAGCTCAGGCAGGGGAATAAGTATATACTTTGTATTACAACACCCTGTTAAGCCCCAATTAAGGGAGAAAGCATACTGCTTTCTTTTCTGTCTTTCGGCTCATCACCAGAGACCATACTGACAGAAAGCTATTTGTTTCGTTGCCTTTTGTTTACATGTGTGTAAGGTTTTTTTAAGCTGATAATTTTAAATAATAAATAAGGGAGACTAGTATAGATCTATTTCGAGCTAGTTAGCTCTCTTCAGCTAGCCATACCCTTACTGGGATTCGAACCAGGGAAGTATTACATGTAAGGCAGTTGTAATTGCCTCTACACCACTGGCTCTCTCCTTATCAGCTCAGGCAGGGGAATAAGTATATACTTTGTATTACAACACCCTGTTAAGCCCCAATTAAGGGAGAAAGCATACTGCTTTCTTTTCTGTCTTTCGGCTCATCACCAGAGACCATACTGACAGAAAGCTATTTGTTTCGTTGCCTTTTGTTTACATGTGTGTAAGGTTTTTTTAAGCTGATAATTTTAAATAATAAATAAGGGAGACTAGTATAGATCTATTTCGAGCTAGTTAGCTCTCTTCAGCTAGCCATACCCTTACTGGGATTCGAACCAGGGAAGTATTACATGTAAGGCAGTTGTAATTGCCTCTACACCACTGGCTCTCTCCTTATCAGCTCAGGCAGGGGAATAAGTATATACTTTGTATTACAACACCCTGTTAAGCCCCAATTAAGGGAGAAAGCATACTGCTTTCTTTTCTGTCTTTCGGCTCATCACCAGAGACCATACTGACAGAAAGCTATTTGTTTCGTTGCCTTTTGTTTACATGTGTGTAAGGTTTTTTTAAGCTGATAATTTTAAATAATAAATAAGGGAGACTAGTATAGATCTATTTCGAGCTAGTTAGCTCTCTTCAGCTAGCCATACCCTTACTGGGATTCGAACCAGGGAAGTATTACATGTAAGGCAGTTGTAATTGCCTCTACACCACTGGCTCTCTCCTTATCAGCTCAGGCAGGGAAATAAGTATATACTTTGTATTACAACACCCTGTTAAGCCCCAATTAAGGGAGAAAGCATACTGCTTTCTTTTCTGTCTTTCGGCTCATCACCAGAGACCATACTGACAGAAAGCTATTTGTTTCGTTGCCTTTTGTTTACATGTGTGTAAGGTTTTTTAAGCTGATAATTTTAAATAATAAATAAGGGAGACTAGTATAGATCTATTTCGAGCTAGTTAGCTCTCTTCAGCTAGCCATACCCTTACTGGGATTCGAACCAGGGAAGTATTACATGTAAGGCAGTTGTAATTGCCTCTACACCACTGGCTCTCTCCTTATCAGCTCAGGCAGGGGAATAAGTATATACTTTGTATTACAACACCTTAAATAAGGAGAGAGCCAGTGGTGTAGAGGCAATTACAACTGCCTTACATGTAATACTTCCCTGGTTCGAATCCCAGTAAGGGTATGGCTAGCTGAAGAGAGCTAACTAGCTCGAAATAGATCTATACTAGTCTCCCTTATTTATTATTTAAAATTATCAGCTTAAAAAAACCTTACACACATGTAAACAAAAGGCAACGAAACAAATAGCTTTCTGTCAGTATGGTCTCTGGTGATGAGCCGAAAGACAGAAAAGAAAGCAGTATGCTTTCTCCCTTAATTGGGGCTTAACAGGGTGTTGTAATACAAAGTATATACTTATTCCCCTGCCTGAGCTGATAAGGAGAGAGCCAGTGGTGTAGAGGCAATTACAACTGCCTTACATGTAATACTTCCCTGGTTCGAATCCCAGTAAGGGTATGGCTAGCTGAAGAGAGCTAACTAGCTCGAAATAGATCTATACTAGTCTCCCTTATTTATTATTTAAAATTATCAGCTTAAAAAAACCTTACACACATGTAAACAAAAGGCAACGAAACAAATAGCTTTCTGTCAGTATGGTCTCTGGTGATGAGCCGAAAGACAGAAAAGAAAGCAGTATGCTTTCTCCCTTAATTGGGGCTTAACAGGGTGTTGTAATACAAAGTATATACTTATTCCCCTGCCTGAGCTGATAAGGAGAGAGCCAGTGGTGTAGAGGCAATTACAACTGCCTTACATGTAATACTTCCCTGGTTCGAATCCCAGTAAGGGTATGGCTAGCTGAAGAGAGCTAACTAGCTCGAAATAGATCTATACTAGTCTCCCTTATTTATTATTTAAAATTATCAGCTTAAAAAACCTTACACACATGTAAACAAAAGGCAACGAAACAAATAGCTTTCTGTCAGTATGGTCTCTGGTGATGAGCCGAAAGACAGAAAAGAAAGCAGTATGCTTTCTCCCTTAATTGGGGCTTAACAGGGTGTTGTAATACAAAGTATATACTTATTCCCCTGCCTGAGCTGATAAGGAGAGAGCCAGTGGTGTAGAGGCAATTACAACTGCCTTACATGTAATACTTCCCTGGTTCGAATCCCAGTAAGGGTATGGCTAGCTGAAGAGAGCTAACTAGCTCGAAATAGATCTATACTAGTCTCCCTTATTTATTATTTAAAATTATCAGCTTAAAAAAACCTTACACACATGTAAACAAAAGGCAACGAAACAAATAGCTTTCTGTCAGTATGGTCTCTGGTGATGAGCCGAAAGACAGAAAAGAAAGCAGTATGCTTTCTCCCTTAATTGGGGCTTAACAGGGTGTTGTAATACAAAGTATATACTTATTCCCCTGCCTGAGCTGATAAGGAGAGAGCCAGTGGTGTAGAGGCAATTACAACTGCCTTACATGTAATACTTCCCTGGTTCGAATCCCAGTAAGGGTATGGCTAGCTGAAGAGAGCTAACTAGCTCGAAATAGATCTATACTAGTCTCCCTTATTTATTATTTAAAATTATCAGCTTAAAAAACCTTACACACATGTAAACAAAAGGCAACGAAACAAATAGCTTTCTGTCAGTATGGTCTCTGGTGATGAGCCGAAAGACAGAAAAGAAAGCAGTATGCTTTCTCCCTTAATTGGGGCTTAACAGGGTGTTGTAATACAAAGTATATACTTATTCCCCTGCCTGAGCTGATAAGGAGAGAGCCAGTGGTGTAGAGGCAATTACAACTGCCTTACATGTAATACTTCCCTGGTTCGAATCCCAGTAAGGGTATGGCTAGCTGAAGAGAGCTAACTAGCTCGAAATAGATCTATACTAGTCTCCCTTATTTATTATTTAAAATTATCAGCTTAAAAAACCTTACACACATGTAAACAAAAGGCAACGAAACAAATAGCTTTCTGTCAGTATGGTCTCTGGTGATGAGCCGAAAGACAGAAAAGAAAGCAGTATGCTTTCTCCCTTAATTGGGGCTTAACAGGGTGTTGTAATACAAAGTATATACTTATTCCCCTGCCTGAGCTGATAAGGAGAGAGCCAGTGGTGTAGAGGCAATTACAACTGCCTTACATGTAATACTTCCCTGGTTCGAATCCCAGTAAGGGTATGGCTAGCTGAAGAGAGCTAACTAGCTCGAAATAGATCTATACTAGTCTCCCTTATTTATTATTTAAAATTATCAGCTTAAAAAAACCTTACACACATGTAAACAAAAGGCAACGAAACAAATAGCTTTCTGTCAGTATGGTCTCTGGTGATGAGCCGAAAGACAGAAAAGAAAGCAGTATGCTTTCTCCCTTAATTGGGGCTTAACAGGGTGTTGTAATACAAAGTATATACTTATTCCCCTGCCTGAGCTGATAAGGAGAGAGCCAGTGGTGTAGAGGCAATTACAACTGCCTTACATGTAATACTTCCCTGGTTCGAATCCCAGTAAGGGTATGGCTAGCTGAAGAGAGCTAACTAGCTCGAAATAGATCTATACTAGTCTCCCTTATTTATTATTTAAAATTATCAGCTTAAAAAAACCTTACACACATGTAAACAAAAGGCAACGAAACAAATAGCTTTCTGTCAGTATGGTCTCTGGTGATGAGCCGAAAGACAGAAAAGAAAGCAGTATGCTTTCTCCCTTAATTGGGGCTTAACAGGGTGTTGTAATACAAAGTATATACTTATTCCCCTGCCTGAGCTGATAAGGAGAGAGCCAGTGGTGTAGAGGCAATTACAACTGCCTTACATGTAATACTTCCCTGGTTCGAATCCCAGTAAGGGTATGGCTAGCTGAAGAGAGCTAACTAGCTCGAAATAGATCTATACTAGTCTCCCTTATTTATTATTTAAAATTATCAGCTTAAAAAAACCTTACACACATGTAAACAAAAGGCAACGAAACAAATAGCTTTCTGTCAGTATGGTCTCTGGTGATGAGCCGAAAGACAGAAAAGAAAGCAGTATGCTTTCTCCCTTAATTGGGGCTTAACAGGGTGTTGTAATACAAAGTATATACTTATTCCCCTGCCTGAGCTGATAAGGAGAGAGCCAGTGGTGTAGAGGCAATTACAACTGCCTTACATGTAATACTTCCCTGGTTCGAATCCCAGTAAGGGTATGGCTAGCTGAAGAGAGCTAACTAGCTCGAAATAGATCTATACTAGTCTCCCTTATTTATTATTTAAAATTATCAGCTTAAAAAAACCTTACACACATGTAAACAAAAGGCAACGAAACAAATAGCTTTCTGTCAGTATGGTCTCTGGTGATGAGCCGAAAGACAGAAAAGAAAGCAGTATGCTTTCTCCCTTAATTGGGGCTTAACAGGGTGTTGTAATACAAAGTATATATATATATATATATATATATATATATTGGTCAAAGTTTAGTGCAAGCCTATGCCTGGGATTTTGCTAAAACTTGGAATTTGCAAAACAGGTACAAGGAGTGTGCGAAGACATTCCAAGTTCATTTTATTCAATAGCTCACACCTTTATCATATCAATTATCTTATACATTTTTCTCAATGTGCCTTCTTCCCAAACACTGCGATAAATGCCATCACGACTGCAAAAAAGTCTTCCCTTTAAATCAAGGGTGTCAAACTCAAGACCTGTTGGCTGAATCCAGATCTGGCTTGCAGGGAAACAGCAAAGAAACCAGCTCAATTTTCGCTGGCAGAGGGTTGCAGGAGGCTGTCGTAGCTGAAAATGAAGCTCAGGAGCACATTTTCACTGGTAGAGTGCTTGGGCCAGCACAGGTGCCCCCAACATGAGTGACATCGAGCTGGCCACACCCCTGACCACACACACCCTGCCCTCCCCAAGGTCAAATGCAACCCTGGCCTTCAATGAAATCGAGTTTGTCACCCCTGCCTTAAGTTGATGAAAAAGTAAAATTATCTCCATGCTCTCTCAATGGCCAATTTGTTATGATTACCTTCTTTTCTCCGCCATCTCCATGGTCATATGACTTTTGATCATGTGACCATGGAGATGCTACAAGGGTTGTAAGTGTGAAAAACGGTCATAAGTCTCTTTTTCAGGGCCATTGTCACTTTGAACGGTCATTAAATGAACTTTTGTAAGTTGAGGACTTTTGCAAGCTGAAGGTATCCTTACCCTTGCACTGTAGAAAAGAATGAGGAAATCTACAACTAAGTGAACTTCCGTGAAATACATAAGGGCGGGGGGAAAAAGCCCACTCAGGTTGGCCTTTGAAGGTATATATTCTACTCACACTGACCTTTTCTGATGTATATTTAAAACTCAGCTTTCTCTTTGCATGTTTTCAAACCTGGAACTGCTTGAAAAGCCCAATTGCATTTTTTTTCAAGGCACTTCATGCTGATGTTTTAAAAATTCTGTGAACTTTTGCTTTAATTTTTTCCTCTTTCTTTTTGTTAAGGTAAATGGCATTTGCTTATTGTAGAACATCTTGCAAAGCCTGGATGTGTAAGGACATAAACATTCTCCACTGTGGGTGGTTTCTTTTGGCAGGTAAAATTCACATTTTGGGCTCCTTTTATTCCTGTGTACAATTGTTTTCTTTTGTTCTGCCTACTTTTGCCCGATTTGAAAGGTGAGCATAAGGAAGCAAAGGGGCCTTTTCATTCACAGTTCAGTGGCTTAAGGGCTGAACTCGCACCGCAGATAGGCATAGCTGTCTCTTTATGTCCGTTTCCAATAGAGCTGGGTCTCCAGAATTTGGAATACTTCAGAACTTTTGAAATGATGTCTGGAGATATTCCTTATGGTGTAGATAGTGACTTGACACTTATGGGCTAATCTGCCCTCTCCCCATAACTTGATTGCTTTTGTTCTGAATCCTGACTCATGGTTTACTATGTGTCTTGGGCTGGTAACTTGGTTTGGGATTGAGATTCCACCATAAACAATGAATCATGACTTGCAACTCAGTGCTAAGCCGGGTTCCTCAAGCATAAATTCTACTGAGTTTACTGGAATTCATTTGCTCCTACTGATGAGTATTGTGGAAGTCTGAAGAGATTCTCAATCATCCAGGTCGTGGTTGTCCGAAAGGTGCTTTTTCAGGAAGCAACTGGAATTTCTTGGCTTTTATTTCTTTGAAGATGTTTTGCTTCTCATCCAAGAAACTTCTTCAGCTCTGACTGGATGGTGTGGAATGGAAGGGTTTATATTCCTTGCAGACAGCTGGTCATTTGCATCCTTTTAGAGGGTCATTGAGGCCACTTGGAGGTTTATCTATGTCCTCAGGGTCACCTGAGTGGTGCTACTGGTTCCTTAGTCTGCAGTTTTTCTTCTGGAAATCTATTCTTACTCCCATACCTTTTAAAGGGTGTTCATCCCAAATTGCATAGCTAAACATCGGTATAGATTCTCCATCATCCAGGTCATGGTTGGTCCAAAGGTGCTTTTTGTGGAGGCAACTGGACTTGGAAAAGGATGCAAATGACCAGCTGTCTGCAAGGAATATAAACCCTTCCATTCCTCACCATCTGGTCAAAACTAAAGAAGCTTCTTGGATGAGAAGCGAAACATCTTCAAAGAAAAAAAAACAAGAAAGCCCAGTTGCCTCCTGAAAAAGCACCTTTGGGATGAAGAGCATTGTGGTATTTTAGGACCATCACAAAGTTAATGGATGGGGCAGTGGCATTTGAGATTTGAAGTCAGCAAAGGGCAATTTCAAATTGGCGGTTTGAGAGTTGAAGGTAACAAAATAGCAGAGTTGGAAGGGACCTTGGAGGTCTTCTAGTCCAACCCCCTGCTCAGTCAGGAAACCTACATCACTTCAGACAAACAGTGGTCCAATCTCTTCTTAAAAACTCCAGGTTTGCACCGCCCACAACTTCTGGAGGCAAGTAGTTCCACTGATTAATTGTTCTGACTGTCAGGAAATTTCTTCTTAGTTCTAGGTTGCTTCTCTCCTTGATTAGTTTCCACCCATTGCTCCTTGCAAATTTGAACTGAATTCATTCAAGAATCGAGAATACATAAAAATGACTGCAGTAATAAAATGCATATTTTATAACAAAGTAAACCTTCAACACAACACAACAATAGATAGTTGTGCCAAAGTTCCTTCTAAATATTTTAAGTCTAAGAACAGAGAGTGAAATAAAGTTGAATACCGTGGTTCATACATACATACATACATATATATATATATATATATATATATATATATATATATATATATATATATATATATATATATATATATGAAAACCTTACACACACACACACACACACACACACACATATATATATTTTCGGAGGTTTTCGCGGGTATTTGTATGTGGATCTTTGGTTCTTCGGGTTTTCTCCCGCGTAGAATTGGAAATATCTAGGCGATGTTTCGATGAAGTCTCATTCATCATCTTCAGGCTTGTGTCTTCGGCCTTGTGCTTCTCAGAGTAATGTGAGCTTGCAGCTGTTTCTTCCCAATAATGTGAGCTGCAAGCTCACATTACTCTGAGAAGCACAAGGCCGAAGACACAAGCCTGAAGATGATGAATGAGACTTCATCGAAACGTCGCCTAGATATTTCCAATTCTACGCGGGAGAAAACCCGAAGAACCAAAGATCCACACACACACACATATATATATATAAACCTTACACACACACACACACACACACACATATATATATATATATATATATATATATATATATATATATATATATATATATATATATATATATAAACCTTACACACACACACACACAAATATATAGATATAGATAGAAAGAGAGAGAGAGAGAGAGAGAGAGACATAGACATAGACATCTTACAAAGAAAAACATTGCTGAGCTTTGCAGCTTAGAGGAATTTCCTCTAATGGAAATGTTTTTTTGAGCATAGCCTTGAACCTTGCAGAGTCTTAATTGAAATTGCCTGCAATTGAAAACACCTGATTATTATGACATCATGTAATCAAGAGTAGGTTCATCTCACCTGACTGCCAGGAAGGTTCCTTCATCTGCCTCCATTTTTTTTGGTTCTCTCAAACCTACTCAACAGACCTCGGAATGGCATTTTCCAAAGGTGAATTTTAATATTCACATCCCTGGATGATATAAACAGAAGAGCTCAACAAAGAAAAAATGGCAGTGAAGAGGCAGCAGGATTCTCTTCAATGCACCAAGAGGCCTTCAAGCTTCTCTTTATCTTCTATCACTTTGTTGCCCAAGTGAGAAGAACCTTCTGCAGCTTGGATGGAAACATCTTCAAGCAAAGTGCAAAGAAGAGCAACTAAGATGGTTAAAGGCCTGCAGACTGAAACATATGAAGAAGGGTTGCAGGAATTGGGTATGTCCAGTTTAATGCAAAGAAGGATTAGGGGTGACATGATAGCAATATTCCAGTGTTTGAGGGGCTGCCACAAAGAAGAAGGAGTCAATTTATTCTCCAAAGCACCTGAAGGCAGGACAAGAAACAATGGATGGAAACTAATCAAGGAGAGAAGCAACCTGGAATTAAAGGGAAACTGCCTAACAATGAGGACAATTAACCAGTGGAACAACTTGCCTCCAGAAGTTGTAGGTGCTTCATCACTGGAGGTTTTTTTAAAAGAGATCAGACAGCCACTTGTCTGAAATGGTATAGCATCTCCTGCTTGAGCAGAGGGGTGGACTAGAGGACCTCCAAGGTCCCTTCCAGCTCTATGCTGATTCTTCGATAATAATATGCCAGAGAAGACAGAAAAATCATGTTTGTTGTTGCAGCTTCCCGAATTTTGAGGTGAGCCATGCTTTAGAGGGCAAGTGGCATTTTAGCAAATGGTGTGGAGATGCTGGATGAAACAATTAACGCTTTTAAAAATCAAAGCAGTTCATTTCACCACTCATAGATGTTATAAAGCAACAACAACAACAACAAAAACAGTAAGGGGACTTTAAACTATACACTGAATGAGGACTCCTGCCCTGGACATGCGGACTGGACTTGAAGACCTTCAAGGTACCTTCCAGCCCTTGGACTCTATGATCCCATAAGTACAGTGGCCATCTTGTTTCCTAATCAACTTTGAGTGCTGGCTTCATTTGAAGCTGTGTCAGAAGGAAACAATGCTTGAAAGGGTTGGGAGAAATATTATTCTGGGTTCAGTTCCAAATGGGGGGATAAAGACACTGGGAACATGGAGGCTGTTTGGAAAGATGGTTTAATGGTGGACAGGATCACTTGGAGCTCCTGAGTGAAAAAAAGGGAAGAAATTCTGAGAGTCCCTTGGTTTTATGCCCTCTGTTGGGATTTGAATTTGAGCTTGTATTCTGATTGGTTGTCTGACTCCCTTGCAGGGGCAACTCTATAGGCTGTCCTGAGTCCCAGGTTTGGTTGAGCCTTGCTGGATGATGTAATGAAAGGGCAATTCAATGGCTCTGCCTGAAGGAGGTAGATCTTTGTTATGTAGAGTGGACTGATCCAGCCCTTAATGGCCCATTAATAAAGTGGGGTGGGCTGAGTTTCTACTTCTCTTTTAGGGGAAATATTCTGCCTTTTTCGTATATCCTAAAATACTTCATTTTTCTAGGAGAGGGGTGGGTTATAACTTCCAACAAAAGAATTGCCTGGCCCTAGTACGCATTAGTGATGAAACAAGAAAGTTCATTTGGGGAAACTCAGCTTCCCAGCTCTGTGAAACTCTCTTTCCTGCTTCTTAGTAGATATTTCAAGGAGCACTGGAGCTAAAATATTTAGGAAGTCTTAATAATAGCCTCTGAAGTTAAGGGAGTAAAATGTACAGCACACATTTGTAGCTGAGGTCTCTGCAGCTTTCTCCTTTGGAAGAAAAAGCAACCCTTCCCTTATGTTTTGTTTTAGACTTCTATCTATCTATCTTTATATATATATAAAATCACATAAGTATTTAATGGACTATCTTAAAAGATTGAAAGAGTCTTTAAACTGTCAAAGAACCATTCTTATCCAGGGCTGAGCCAAGGTTCTATTGGCTTTTTATGAAGCTCCTTCCAGGATGGATGGCATTTTTACAGCCTCCGCAATGGTTCTATTGATGCAACAGGCCAAAATGGGGCTACTAAATAGTTTATAAAAGAATAGGATCACTCTCCCACCTCTATCTTTGTAGCAAGTGATGGGTCTTGTGATTTTGCTGGTTTGTAGACCCAAAGAGCATGGGCTGATTGAGATGGGGAGATGTTTTCTCAAACTGTTTTCTTCTTCTTCTTCTTCTTCTTCTTCTTCTTCTTCTTCTTCTTCTTCTTCTTCTTCTTCTTCTTCTTCTTCTTCTTCTTCTTCTTCTTCTTCTTCTTCTTCTTCTTCTTCTTCTTCTTCTTCTTCTTCTTCTTCTTCTTCTTCTTCTTCTTCTCCTTCTCCTTTCTCCTTCCTCCTCCTTCTTTCCTCCTTCCTCCTTCCTTCTTCTTCTTTCTTCTCCCTACTTTATCAGAAGGCCACTGAATAACATAATTGTGCTCTCTGTTTCACTGGCAGAGTTTTACCCTACAGCTAGTCCTTAACTTACAACAGGCCTGTCGAACTCAAGGCTCATGGGCTGCATCTGGCCCATGGGGTGCTTAGATCCACCCCATGAGACTGCTCTGGAAACAGTGAAGGACCGGCCCGTGGCTCTGGCTACCCTCTTGTGCTCTGTTTTCGCTGGAAGAGGGTTTTAGGAAACCATTGCAGCTTAAAATGGAGCTCGGAGAGGCCACAGGTGGCTCTCCAAAGCTCTGTTTTCGCTGGCAGATGGTTACAGGAAGCCATTGCAGCCGAGGGAGCCTATTTTTGCTGGCAAAGTGATGCCAAGTTGGCCACACCCATCCTGGCCACACTCACCCACTCCTCCCAAGGTCAGACAATCCTGAGGTGGCCCTCAATGAAATAGAGTTTTATACCCCTGACTGATGACCACAGTTGCGATCTGGATTTCCATCGCTAAGCAAAAGTGGCGGTTGAGTAATTCACGCTCCATTTTATGACCATTTTTGCCATGGGTGTTAAGCAATCACTGCAGTTGAAGTGAATCCCATGGGCGTGATTCTGGCTCTCCCCATTGACTTTGTCAGAAGCTGGCTGGGAAGTCATAAATGGCGATCACATTAACCCCGGGACATCACAATCAATCCATGCTCGTTGTCAAGTGCCTGAATTTTGATCACATGACCATGGGGGATGCTGCAATGGTTGTAACCTAAGGACTGGTTATAAGTCACTTTTTCAGCACTATTATGACTTTGAACAGTCACTAAATGAATGGTGATAAGTTGAGGACTATCTGTAGCGTCCATAGCTAATGCTGCTTGAATTGCATCAGCTGAGGATAAGCTGCATTATTAGCGTCTTTAAAATCTTCCATGAATGTCCTTCATGTATTTTGAGGGCACCCTTTTGGTTGTTTAGCATTGGAGGGTGGGGGACTTCCATGATCTCATTGCCATCTTGGGAATTTCATCATTCTTCATGCAGAGAACATGACCTACACGTTGGAATTCTCTGAGTGAACCAATGTTATGTAGTTTGCAGGATAAACTCTTTTGGAGTACTTCTTTGTTAATAAGCGTCGTCAAAAGAGCAAATCTTTAGGATCCTGTGAGGGCATCTTTGTTGGGATATGTCAAGTCTCTTGTTAATACTTTCTGTCCAAGTTTCATGGGCAAAAATGGCTGTCAGGATCACTAGAGAGGCAAGGAAACAGAGTTTAACTTTTAACCAAAGACAATGGAGCTGCCTCAAACATCTGATAATTATTTTTTTTGTCTTTAAGAATCAGGAAAATGAATTTGCCTCCTGTTTTTATTTTTATTTATTTGCTTGTCAAATATGTACAAGATAACAAGTATAAGTATGAACATAAACAAGAGCAAAGGGAATAAATACAGATAAATGGGGACAATAAGACAGGGGTGGTAGGCACAGTGGTGCACTTATGCACTCCCCCTTTAAGGACCTTTTAGGAATTGGGTGAGGTCCACGGTAGACAATTTGAGGTTGAAGCTGTGAGGGGTTGAGGCTGTAACAATGGTGTTGGGTAGGGCATTCTGGGAGTTGACCTCTTTGTTGCTGAAGTTTATTTTCTGCAATTGAGTCTGGAGCAGTTTACTGTACCTTGAGTTTGTATTGGTTGTTTGCCTGTGTACTATTGTGGTTGAAGCTGAAGAAGTCATTGACAGGTAGGACATTGTAACAGGCAATTTTGTGTACTATACTTAGATCGGACCTCAGGCGGCATAGTTCCAGACTGTCCAGGTCCTGAATTTCGAACATGGAGGCATAGGAAATTCTATTGTGAGATAGAATTTCAAGCATGGAGGTGTAGGAATTCTACAGCGGAGTGAAGTACTCTTCTTGAGAAATACCTCTGAACCTGCTCAATTGTGTTAATGTCCAATATACAGTGCAGGTTCCAGGCGGTTGAGCTGTATTTAAAAATTGGTCTGGCAAATGTTTTGTATGCCCTAGTTAGCAGTTCAATGTTACCAGAGAAGACGCTTCACAAAATTAGATTAACAACTCTTAAAGCCTTTTTGGCAATGCTGTTACAGTGAGCTCTGGGGCTTACATCGTTTGAGATGAGTACCCCTAGGTCCTTGACAGAGTGAGGGTCGTCTATGAGATTGTTTCCTCCTAACTTGTATTTGGAGTTCTGATTTATTTTGCCAATATGTAGGGCATTTCTGGGTACCACCAGAATCTTTTAACTCCAACCAATGGAAACATTTAACAAAGAACCATAAACATGTATTTTGAGTCCATTCTAGAACTGCCTTCCATCAAATGTTTCTAAAAAGACCGAGGATGTCCAAAGTTGCTGGCACTTTTTCAAGGAAATGAATCAACATCACCAAAGTGTGTTGATGGGCTTGTCTTTTGAACAGTTGGAAAATAACAGTGTTGTTGTTTTTTTTAAGGCACAAGTCTCTCTTTTAAAATTGTGCTTCCATGCTGAGGTATGTGACATATTCCTATTGGTGTTATAGCTCTAAAGGGCTCCCTTTGTTTTGCAGCTTTCTTGCACATCAGAGATCTGATTCCCACAGATAAGACCCAGAGTGCAAGAGTGAGAGAGTCTACCAGCATTTGAATGTGTGAACCCAATTGATCAAAAAGCATTTGTGCTGGAGGATAGAAAAACATTTCGGACAGTTGTAAATTTGTTGTATTTGGAGGTTGGCCCCACTGAATGCTCTGAACACAAGAACTAACATGTTGGTGAGAATAGACTAGACTAGACCTTGGAGGACTTCTAGTCAAACTCCCTGCTCAGGCACGAAACCCTATACCAAGGGTTTGGTACTTGACAGCTTTAAGACTTGTGGATTTCAAAAATTCCTCCTCCAGTTATGTTAGCTCAGGAATTCTGGGAGTTGAAGTCCACAAGTCTTAAACTTGCCAAGTTTGAAGACTCTTGCCCTATACCATTTCAGACAAATGGTTGTCCAATTTCTCCTTTAAAACTTCCAGTGTTGGAGAATTCACAATTAACGGATTAACTGTTCTCATTGTCGGGCAATTTCTCCTTAGTTCCAGGTTGCTTCTCTCCTTGATTATTTTCCACTCATTGCTTCTTGTCCTGCCCTCAGATGCTTTGGAGAATAGTTTGACTCCCTCTTCTTTGTGGCAGCTCCTCAAATATTGGAACACTGCTATCATATCACCCCTGGTCCTTCTTTTTCTCAAGCTAGACATGCCCAGTTCCAGCAACCGTTCTTTATATGTTTTAGCCTCCAGTCCCCTAATCCTCTTTGTGGCTCTTCTCTGCACTCTTTCTAGAGTCTCACTATCTTTTTTACATTGGGGCAACCAAAACTGGATGCAGTATTCCAAGTGTGGCCTTACCAAGGCATATAAAATGGTATTAACACTTCATGTGATCTTGATTCTACACAGGGGTGGGATTCTACCAGTTCGCACCTATTCGCTAGAACCGGTTGTTAACATTCTAAGCAGTTCGGAGAACTGGTTGTTAGAAGAAATTACTGGCCTAATCCTGTAAGAAAGGCAGGAAGGAAACATTCTGGTATTGCTTACAGAAACTGCCTCTCCGTTAACCCTTATTACATTCTTGGCAGGACTAGACTTCCTGTCTCAGGAACGTCTCTGGAGTTTTTTTTTTCCTCCTTTGCTGGTACTTTGCTTGTGTGGAGTGACCATTCAAAGTTACAATGGCACTGAAAAAAGTGACTTATGACCATTTTTCACACTTATGACTGTCGCAGCATCCCCACAGTCATGAGAGGCCAGGCGAGGAGATGCGTGCCTCGATGTGAGTGATATTGAGTTGGCCACACCCAGCCATGCCCACCACCTAAGCCACGCCCACAGAACCGATTGTTAAAAATTTTGAATTCCACCCCTGATTCTACCCCTTTGTTTATGCAGCCTAGGACTGTGCTGGCTTTTTTGGCAGCTGAACCCCACTGCTGGCTCATATTTAAGTGATTGTCCACTCAGACTCCAAGATCTCTCTCACAGTTACTACTATTGAGCGAGGTACCACTAATACCGTACCTGTGCATTTGATTTTTCTTGCCTAAATGTACAACCTTACTTTTTTCACCATTGAACTTCATTTTGTTAGATAGCGCCCAATGTTCAAGTCAGTCAAGATCCTTCTGAATCTTAAGCCTATCTTCTGGAATGTTGGCTATTCCTGATAGGTTGGTTTCATTTGCAAATTTAACGAATATCCCTTCATCCAGATCACTGATGGATGGTTGTATTTAAGGGGTGATAGGTTTGTCGGCTACTTCTTGCAACCATTCCTTGATTATTTTTTTGTCACATAGCTGGATGAAATAGCAAGGAGGTGTTTAACTGCTGAAACATACCCTTGCATTTTCACCACAGCAAGCCCTCAAAATGCCTTCTACAATAGGAAAGAAAATCCATTACTCTTTGGACAGAGTTGTTGATATAGGGGGACTGAGCCATTTGGGAGCTGGCTGGCTTGCTATTTTTTCTTCTTCTCTTAACTTTGCAGTCTTCTTCTAGGTTTCCATTTCTTAGGTCCAAACCTTGTTCTTCATTTCTGCTGGTCCCCAGCTGGGAGTTCATCTTCTCATCTTCCAGCGGCCCCATTGTGTTGTCATTTCTATTTTCCCTTTTGCTGTGGCAACTTGATTTTCACACTCAGTATGCTACACACCTCCGGAGCATAATAAACCATTTCTGTATTTGAAAGCAAGTTTTTCCTCCAACAATTGGCAGGTGTGTTTTTCTGTTTGTTCCCTTTGATTTCTTAATAATACATAGTCACCTCTGCATTGAATGGCTCCTTGGTTTAAAATGTGATATTACAGCATCTCAATTGAAGAGGTGTGCCTGTTGCCTACTTAAAGATCCTTTGGGGGCATTAGCTTACCATATTCATTTATGGATGTATTATTTCATCACTGGAGGCTGGGAAGAAAAGAATGGACTGCCATTGGTCAGAAGTGCTGTAGGGTCTCCTACTTAGGTAGGGGTTGGACTGGATAACCTACAAGGTCCCTTCCAACTCTGTTGATCTGTTAATAAGCCAGACATTTTATTCTGTTTAACCTTTTCACATGTCCTGGTTTTTCTTCTCAAAAATAATTGTTTAATTCTTTCTAACTTGGAACCCAATTTAAACCTGATTGACAGCTCACAATAAATCAACCTGCAACATGGTTTGTTTGGGGCTTAGCATGTTGTATGGAACAATTTGGGTTCATTCAACAGCGAAACCATGGTTTGGGCAAAGTTGCTTCAACTGAACTTGAGGAAGGCTTTCAGGCTGATTGAAATCAGAGGCAGCCGTGATTTATCTCCTCTACCCATTTTAGCTCTAAATATAACCTGACCTGTACCTAATACTTTAGGATACTTGGTTTTGTTCTGTTTTTAATTACAGATAGTTCTTTGAGTTACAGCCATTTCTTGCAACCTTCCCAGCTGGTTTCCAACAAACTAAGTCAATGGGGGAGTTGGATTTGCTTAATTTGACCATGGGTTTCACTTACTGACCATGGCAATTCATTTAAAAAAGGTGGAAAAATTGGGTGCAATTCATTGTCTCTTTTTAGCACAGATGTTCTGGTCCCAATTGTAGCTATAAGTTAAGGACTACCTGTAAATGTATTATGTGTGTGCTTGTTCTATCATGCTCAAAAATCAGATTAATCTAGAACACAAGTTATGTAGTAGAGGAGAGAAAAAATGACTCTGGTTTCTATTATTTAAAATTATGTAGGACAGCCATATTGGTACTAATACAATCCTATTTTCCAGTGGTAGCTGTGTACTATTTGTCTATTCTTAAATCACAACATTTGGAAAAGTTCAATTTTGAGTAACCCGTGCCCTCCTTATCTATCATAATTTCCAAAATACAAAACTATAAAAATTCAAGGGAAAAAAATATCTCATCCTTCCCAATCCTTCTACCCCCTCTCCCCACCCCCACAAATTTCCCCTCATCTCCTGAAAACCATCAACACTAAATAAACCTGTCTTCTATTAGTGCAGTTTAATTCAATTTTCCCTCGAACGCCTTAAACAGCGATTGCGATTCCAAATACTTGATAGAAAGGGTATTTATTATTATTATTATTATTATCATGATTCCATACTTGTTTATGATTTGGGCTGTTATCATTTCATTCCGTTTCTAGTTTTTTCCATTCCACGTAACTGTGGGTAGTATATAGCAATAACTTTCAGTAAGTGCTATAAAACCTAGTACAGGACTTTAACAGATTCTATAAATCCAAATGTTAAGGCACTAAAATACAATTCTAATATACTACCAGTTCATAAAAAACTGCCTGTTGGAATAAAAACATTTTACAGTCTGTTTCTCTTTTCCTTGTACCTCTAGTTGTATTGTGACTGGAGTGCAGCCATCTGGTCCTTGATGGATTGGGACTGGGATCTAAGTATGATAGATTAAGTTGTCCATGATGAGCAATAAGGGAAGAAACACCTACTTAAAACTCTCTCTCTCTCTCTCTCTTTCTCTCTCTCTTTCTCTCTCTCTCTTTCTCTCTCTCTCTCTCTCTCTGTGTGTATTTGTGTTGTTCGCTATCTGCCCCACTGTTGACCAGACCATGAATCATCTATGCAGAAAACTTAAGAATGGCTATACTATAATAACAGAATATTGCAAATCAGTTTGTGTTTAACCTGGGGGTGGGATTGAGCCAGTTCTGACCAGTTCTGGAGATAGTTTGAGTAGTTTGGAGAACCAGCCAATACCACCTCAGACTGGTCCCACCCCCCTTCTATTCTCTGTCTCCCATCGAGTCCCAGCTGATCGGCTGGATCTTCATTTGTTGCCGTGCACAGGAGAACGGAGCTGGAAAGCAGGTTAGTGAGGTGGGGACTGGGGAGAGAATGGGGATTTTGCAGTAACCTTCCCCTGCCATGCCCACCAAGCCATGCCCACCAGGCCACATCCATAGAATCAGTAGTTGGAAGGGACCTCATAGGTCATCTAGCCTAATCCCCCACCCAAGCAGGGGACTCTACACCATTTCTCACAGGTGGCAGTCCAGTATCAGCCTTCCAAGTAACAAATCCTCTGAATAAAAATCCAAGGCATCCATCTTCTTTTACAGTTGGTTTATTCGGGATATATTAAATTTACAAGAAACTGATGTAGTTCCAACTCTGACTAGATTGGAATGCCATCTAGACATAACAACCCCCCCCACTTTTCTTCATAACTCCCCTCTCACCAGCTAAAGAGTGGGAAGCCTGAAGTAGCATTAAATTCTTTTGCAGAAAGCTAAGAAAAAAAATAGACAAAAGCTAGAATAGAATATGGCTACACTTAAGTCATCTTCAGGGTCGACATCCAATCTCTTCTTGAAAGCTTCCAGGGATGAAGCTCCCACAACTTCCGAAGGCAACTTCTGTTCCATGGGTTGTTTGCTCTCCCTGTCAGAAAATGTCTCCTTATTTCTAGGTTGAATCTCTCCTTGTTCAGTTTCCATCCATTATTCCTTGTCCGGCCTTTGGGACCTTTGGAAAATAGCTTGTCCCCCTCCTCTCTGTGGCAGCCCCTCAAATATTGGAAGACTGCTCTCCTGTCTCCCCTGGTCCTTCTCTTCACTAGTCTAGCCATGCCCGGTTCCTGCAACCGTTCATCGTATGTTTTAGCCTCCAGTCCCTTAATCATCCTGGTTGCTCTTCTCTGCACTCTTTCTAGAGTCTCAACATCTTTTTATAGTGTGGTGACCAAAACTGGATGTAGTATTCTAGGTGTGGTCTTACTAAGGTTTTATAGAGTGGTATTAGTACCTCATTTGATCTTGGTTGTATTCCTCTGTTAGTGCAACAAAACTCATTTGTTCTCCTTGTTGTTTTGGTAATAGACTTGGTTTATCTCTGGCAGGAACTACTACTTCATTCTCAAAAGGTGGAGAATCAAGGGGTATATAGAAGGCTTTTTGATATCTGTCTTGGCAGTGTTTATTTATGGTATTATTATAAAACTTATATCATACAGTGTATTATTTCAACACTGGCATTTATGCAATACCAATTAAAAATGGTTAAACACACTAATGTTTAAGTCATTTAAGCCAATCAATGTTGGTGTCCCCTATTTCTCTACTGCTTTTATCCCAGGTAGTAAAAGTAAAATAATTCCTGTTATTTCCCAGTCATCCAACAATACCGGTAAAGCATTCAGGGATCTGGATCTGCATTTGAAGGAGTGTGAGATGGGTGGTGTCAACAGTTAATTCATTAAACTGTCAACTTCTGATCTCCTTAAATTTATTCTCTGGCCTAGTCCAGTTTAATTTTACTAGATCAATTGACTAATCACCCCCAAGTGAAAGACTGGGAAGTGATATCTTTATTATCTTAGCCTTGTTTTTCCCTTTGTCTTCTAAAGATCAGCGTGGGCAAAGCAGTCTCTCTTAAAAAATGGTCTAAATATTCAGAATAACAGAACAACCAAGCTGAAAGGGACTTTAGAGGTCTTTTAGTCCAACCCCATGCTCAAACAAGAAACCCTATAATGTTCCATGTTGGCTGTCCAATCTTTAAACCTCCAGTGTTGGAGCACCCACTACTTCTGAAAGTTGTTCCACTGGTTAATTGTTCTCACTGTTAGGAAACTTCTCCTTAGTCCTAGGTTTCATTGATTCCTATATGGTGAGCCATTTATTTTAACGGAACCAGAACCAGAAGTATAATCAACACCCTTTTAGAAATGTGCGTCTTTCCAAGTCTTTAAACTCTTGTTGTGAGAACCAATTTGAATGTTTCCTTCATCCAACTGGGATGTCTGGGAATGTTGAACTAGGATGCTGTTTTCCATGTTGTTGCCTCTCTCTCTTCTTTGTTTCTTTCTTTACCCATAAAAGAGCCCACATCTATTGACTTGGATCCAGCTGGGCCGCCATGGAAGATAAAAACATAAATAAATGTTTCCTGCATTTCAGAGAGGACTCTGCCGAGCTGTAGAGATCAATCTTTATTAAAGACCCCAAATGTTTTCTTATTCTTTATGAGTCATTAATTAGCTGGAGTCATGTTGTGGTAGCATTCAGCTACTGGCGGTGAGGTCTTACTTGATAATTTCAAAAAGAAAAGCAAAATGAAGTTAGTCACCTGAAGCTGCCTTAAATAGTAATCTGATCTCATTGAAGGTTAAATGTTGAAACTTCATTATGTTGCTCCTTCCATCCAACCTTTTTCATCTGATGTGAGGACTTGTCTTGTCTTGTCGGCTTTAGAAAAACAATCCCATGACTTCTTTTTAAAAACTTCTGATGGCCTCTGTGCAAGAAAAAAGAGGTTAGAGGACATAAAGTTGAGCTTGACATTTTTTTTTACATCATCAGGCACAGGTGGTCCTCAACTTATGAACAGAACTGAGCGCAAAATTTCTGTTGATGAGTGAGACATTTGTGAAGTGAGTTTTGCCCCATTTTATAACATTTGAAATGTGAATCACTGCAGTTGTTAAGTTAGTAGCACAGTTGTCACATTGATTTTGCTTGTGAGAAGGTCGCAAAAGGGGACCCCATCCTCCTGGGATCCTGCACCTGTCATAAATATGAGTCAGGTGCCAAGAATCCGAATGAGGGTGCTTCAACAGTCACGTGAAAAATGGTCATAAATCACTTTTTTCTGTTGCAAGTCATAAGATATTTCTTTGTTGTAAATTGTGGTCTACCTGTATTCATTCCACAAAAAGACTAGAGTTATGGTTTATTGAAATGGGTTACTGTAACAAAAAGTGGGACGCCATCGCTCAATGGCTAAGACGCTGAGCTTGTCGATCAGAAAGGTTGGTAATTTGGCGGTTTGAATCCCTAGTGCTGGGTAACGGAGTGAGCTCCTGTTACTTGTCCCAGCTTCTGCCAACCTAGCAGTTCGAAAGCATGTAAAAAAATGCAAGTAGAAAAATAGGCACCACTTTGTTGGAAAGATAACAGCATTCTGCATGCTTTCAGTGTTTAGTTCTGCCAGCCACATGACTATGGAGACATCTTCGGACAGCGCTGGCTCTTCGGCTTTGTAATGGAGCTGAGCACCACCCCCTAGAGCCGGAAATTACTAGCACGCATGTGTGAGAGGAACCTTTACCTTACTGTAACAGAATCTTGCAAATCTGACTGAGTTTTTACTTCCACTCACTGTTATATCATATTGAGTCAAGAAGTCTTACTCACTTCTGACGTCTGGTCATCATGATACAAAAAGATGTTGAGACTCTCTAATGCAGTTCTAGTTCACCTCAACAAAGGGATAGCAAGAAGATGAAGAGAAGTGATAGGACCATTTTATCCTGGACTGGTGAGGCCACACTGCATCCAGCTCTGGTCATCATGCTATAAAAAAAAAAAAAAGATACTGAGTGCAGAGAAGAACAACAAAGATGATGAGGAGTCTGGAGCTAAATCATATGATAAATGATCCTGACAATGAGAACAATCAATTAGTGGAACCTCTTGCCTTCCAGAATTGTGGGTGCCCCATCAATTGAGATGTTAAAAAACTGACTGGACAACCACTTGATGGGGATGGTATGAGGCCTTGAGCAGGTAAGTTGAGATCCCTTCTGGCTCTATGTTCTATACATAAACATTCAGGGACAGAATGCAACTCACAGGGAACCAACAGAATAGAAAAATATGGTTTAATGGTTCATTAGTTCAGAATGCCGCCGCGCGGATGATCATCGGCGCCCCTCGGGACGCCCACATAACACCTCTTCTCCACCGGCTGCACTGGCTTCCTGTGGCCTTCCGGATTCGATTCAAGGTGGTACTAATAGTATTCAAAGTGCTCCATGGCTCGGGACCTGGATACTTACGGGACCGCCTTCTGCCACCAACAACCTCCCGCCGCCCAGTACGCTCCCACAGAGTCGCCATGCTCTGGGTTCCACCACTAAATCTCTGCCGACTGGCAGCCCCGAGACTACGTGCTTTCTCTGTGGGAGCCCCATCCCTCTGGAATTGTCTCCCCTCGGAGACACGAGCCATGTCGGATATCCTCACCTTCCGGCGCGCAGTTAAGACCTTGTTGTTCAAGCAGGCCGTTCTAGCCAATTGAATCATTCGGGTTAAATTAAATTTTAGATAATCTTTCTGTTGGGTGTTGTTCTTAACCATTTTAGATTTTTATTTATTTCATCTCCGTTACCTGTACTGCTTTCGTTGTTGAATGTGCACCGCCCCGAGTCCCTTTTTGGGAGAGGGAGCGGTATAGAAGCATGAACAAATAAATAAATAAATAAATAAATGGAGCATAAGAGCTTTCATTTTAAAAAAAAGGAGAATATTGGAGGAATAGATGATGTGCTGTGGTTCTGCAATTTAATAGGAAAAGGGGCTTAGTGATGGGGAGGACAGGATTAAAGATTGTTTTAACAGTAAGCTATGCAATCAATTTCTCCTTATCCGGTTGAATTGTTTTTCCTTCTCCTCTCTTACTTTGTAGGATTACTCATATATTAATTGCCCCAATTCTTTGTCTCCCACCCTCCTTTAACTACTTCCTTTGCAAGGAGTTGAAGTTACTTTGCACCAGAAGCTGTAGTGGTGCAGGGGTTAGAATAGAATATTGCAGGCTAATTTAGCTTACTGCTAGGAGTTTGATCCTCACCGGCTCAAGGTTGACTCAGCCTTCCACCCTTCTGAAGTCGATAAATTGAAGATCCAGATTGTTGGGGGCAAGATGCTGGTTCTGTAAACTACTTAGAGAGGGCTGTAAGTGATATATAAGTCTAAGTGCTAGTGCTATGTTTCTAGCTGAACAACTGCAGCAGGTATTTAGCAACCTACTATAGTTGTCGGTGAGAATAGACTAGACTAGACCTTGGAGGTCTTCTAGTAGACCAACCCCCTGCTCAAACCTTATACCCTATACCATTCCAGACAAATGGTTGTCCAATATCTTCTTAAAAACCTACATTGTTGGAGCACCCACAACTTCTAACGGCAATTCATTCCACTGATTAATTGTTCTAATTGTCAGTGAATTTCTCCTTAGTTCAAGTTTGTTTCTCTCCTTGATTAGTTTCCATGCATTGCATCTTGTGCTGCCTTCAGATGCTTTGGAGAATAGCTTGACTCCCTCTTCTTTAGGGGAGCCTCTGGGATATTGGAAGACTGCTATCATTTTACCCCTAGTGGTCCCTCTTTTCATTAAACTAGACATGTAATGCTGGTGGCTAACAGTTTGTATCTAGCCAGTGAAACAGGAAAGGGTGGAGTGTTACTCCATTAATTCAAGGCTGATTCCCTGATTCTCAGCATCGAAGCAACAATTGCATACAAAAGGAATGCAAGAAGCAGGAGAAATTGGGATGGGTGGGATAATACTGATATAAATGCACCTGACACTCTTTGGTAGCAGGTCTTCATGACATCCCAGACAAAAAGAAAGAGAGAGGAGGGGGGAGGGAGGGAGGGAGGGAAGGGCTGGCTGTGAATAAATCTGTGCACTTGAAATGCCTTTGACATCCTAGGATTTGGTGGCAAAGTTCTTTTTCTCCCTTGAATTCAAGATGCAGCTAGTGCCAGGTGTAAAGCTCGTAATTTGCATTGATTTCATGTCTCCTTGCAGCCTTTATGCAAATGTGTGCAAAGCCCGAGTACAGAAATCAATTGACACAACATATGTAATGCAACCATTTACCAGTGACTAAAAATGTGTATAAATTTGACATTAAGCACATGTTTATACACAGTTTCTTCTGTTGAGATTGACAAGGCTGGGTAAATGACGTGCCCTCAGCTTGTTATTATTTATTTATTTAGTGTATGATGAGAACAGGATAACAGAGAAGTAAACATATATATATATATATATATATATATATATATACAGTATATATATATGTGTGGATCTTTGGTTCTTCGGGTTTTCTCCCGCGTAGAACTGGAAATATCTAGGCGACGTTTCGATGAAGTCTCATTCATCATCTTCAGGCTTGTGTCTTCGGCCTTGTGCTTCTCAGAGCTTCTCACTCTGAGAAGCACAAGGCCGAAGACACAAGCCTGAAGATGATGAATGAGACTTCATGGAAACGTCGCCTAGATATTTCCAGTTCTACGTGGGAGAAAACCCGAAGAACCAAAGATCCACATACAAATACCCGCGAAAATCTCCAAAAACAAATATATATATATATACATACAGTATATGTATGTGTATATATATATATATATACATACAGTATATGTATGTATATATATATATATATATATATATATATATATATATATATATAGTATATGTATGTATACACACACACACACACACACACACATGTGTGTGATGGCCATTCACTCAAAGCCAAGCTACACTAAAAGCCCCCAATACACGAAACACAATGTTACCAACTAATAAAGACAAAAAACACTACAAAGCAGACAGAAGATATTAGAAACACCAATCAAGCAGAACACAGCCAACTCCAAGACCAATAAACGCAGACCAAGACTCCCAACCAATCAGGATGAAGAAAAAACCATTCAAACAAAGCACGAGGCTAGCAGGGGGGGTTGGGAATGGGGGGCACTGTTTTGCGGTGGTTCTCCTCCTTCCTCTCCGACCGTTCGCAATTTGTGTTGGCAGGGAAGCCGCTGGGTGAGATCATCCGTGGTTTTGGGGTAGAGTTTCATCAGTACGCTGATGATATTCAGCTGTACATTTCTACCTCAGGCCACCCCAATGAAACTGTTGAAGTGATGACCCAGTGCCTGGAGGCTGTGTGGGGTTGGATGGGGCAGAACAGGCTTCAGCTCAACCCAGCTAAGACCGAATGACTGTGCTTTCCAGCACCCCGATACAGCCAGCTAATTCCATTGCTGGCTGTGGGGGGGGGGGGAATACTTGCCCCCACAGACAGGGCGCGCAATCTGAGTGTCCTCCTGGATGTACGGCTGTCGTTAGAAGGACATATAGTGACCGTCGCCAGGGGGGCTTTTTATGAGGTCCGTAGGATCTACCAGTTGTGGCCCTTTCTGGATCGGGATGCGCTTCGCACAGTCACATCCGCCCTCGTTATCTCCCACCTAGATTATGCCAATGCTCTCTACATGGGGCTCCCCTTGAAGAGCACCCGGAAGCTCCAACTGGTGCAAAATGCGGCCGCGCGGGTGGTTTTGGGGGCTTCTCGGAGCTCCCATGTTACACCACTTCTGCGCGAGCTGCATTGGCTCCTGGTGGTCTTTTGGGTGCATTTCAAGGTGTTAGTTACCATCTTTAAAGTGCTCCATGGCTTGGGACCTGGGTATTTACGGGACTGCCTACTGCCACCATTAATCTCCCGTCGGTCAGTGTGCTCCCATAGAGTGGGTCTCCTCAGGGTGCCGCCGGCTGGACGGCTGGTGACTCCGAGAGTGTGGACCTTCTCTTTGGGGGCACCCTCCCTCTGGAACGAATTACCCCCAGAGATGAGGATCATCCCTGGCCTTCTGACCTTCTGGCGCACGTTGAAAATTTATTTATTTCATCAAGCCGGTCTGGCCTAGGCTTTTATGGGGTTTTAAATTTGGTTTTAATTGGTTTTAGTCCTTATTTTTAAACCCTTGTCTCATTTTTATTATTCAGCCACCTAATTTAATCTTTTTAATTGTTTTTAATTTATTGTATTATTGTATTTTTTAATGGCTGTACACCGTCCCGAGTCCCGCAGGGAGAGGGGAGCGGTATATAAATCTTGTAAATAAATAAATAAATAAATAAATAAATAAATAAATTTAAAATAGAAATGGCTGTGAAAGCCTGACACACACACGACGAAGACAAATCCAATACACAAGCCTGATGATGGCAGATGAGATTCTGCCGAAACATCACTACAACTTTAAAAGCACAATATTCTAAGTGAAACGTCCATAGGGACATGGCAGTGGTCTCATAACTGGATGTCCAATTCAGCTATCCGGGCAGTCACAAAATGAATTATTATTAAATTGAGGACTAGTTGTACAGAAGTTTGAAACCAGATCACAGAACCATGGGTGCAGCACAGACACACTTCACCTGGGCTGCCAAATCTTTCTGTACCCAACGTTGCTCTACACCCTAAACAAATGTGCTATGGGAATATTTGGAAAGAGCCACGGTGGCGCAGTGGTTAGAGTGCAGTACTGCAAGCTGCTTCTGCTGCCTGCTGGCTGCCTGCAATTTGCCAGTTCAAATCTCACCAGGCTCAAAGTTGACTCAGCTTTCCATTCTTCTGAGGTGGAAGATAAAATGAGGACCCAGTTTGATGGGGGCAAGAGGGTGACTCTGTAAACTACTTAGAGAGGGATGAAAAGCACTGTGAAGTGGTATATAAGTCAAAGTGCTCTTGCTAAAACAAAAGCATCCAACCTTGGCAACCTCAATTATGGACTTCAACTCCCAGAATTCCCCAGCCAGTCATGGTAGCTGGGGAATTCTGGGAGTTGAAGTCCACAGGTCTTAAAATTGCCAGACGTGTATTAAATCTTTTTTCTTCAAGCAGCTGTACACGTCCAAGAAAAAGATTGAATCTCATCAGAACCATCAGAGATTAAACCCTGAGGATTTACGCAATCTAAAGACAGCAAGGAATCTTTGCTTCCACCATAATACAAGTAGCCTTGAGGGATCCTTAGCTCTCTCTGACTTGGCTGTTTTCTTGCAAGCATTTCATGACTCAAACTAGGTAACATCCTCCATGCTAGAAGGCAGTGAGATAGAAAGCAACTCCACTTCCTTCTAGCCCTGAGACGTTACCTAGTGTGGTAATAAACATCTGCAAGAAAGCCACCAAGCTCAGAGAGCAACAAGGACCCCTCATTCCACCCTGAGGTACAAATATTTTTGTTCTCATTGTTGGTAGGACAGAGAGAAGCTCAAGTTCTACCAAAGGCTCTTGATTACTATCAAGCTGCTAAGCTAATCTGTTGCTTACTGATCGGCTTTCAAAGTCATAATTTTAGGGGGTGCATCCAGAATTGCATCACTTTTCTTCAAAGAGTGCATTTCAGCCTAGACCCCCATGCATATTCCTGCAGTTTGTGCCTCTTCCTTCCAAATCCTTCAGGTGAACCCATGCTCCAGCTTATGGATGGTTTGACGTATCATTGCTCTTAGGAAAACTGCAGGCAATCATTTTGAGGTGCCTCTCAGGGCTCTTAAGATAACAGATTAACAGAATTGGAAGGGATCTTGTAGGTCATCTAGTCCAACCCCCTGCCCAAGCAGGAGATCCTACACCATTTCTGACAAATGGCAGTCCAGTCTCTTCTTCAAAGCCTCCAGTGATGAAGCTCTCACAACTGCTCTTCCCTTGGTTGATTATTGGCACTGCCAGGAAATTTCTCCTTACTTCTAGGTTGAATCTCTCCTTGATCAGTTTCCATCCATTATTCCTTGTCTGGCCTGCAGGTGCTTTAGAAAAGAGATTGACCCCCTCCTTTCTGTAGCAGCCCCTCAAATACTGGAACATTGCTATCATATGTCTCCCCTGATCCTTCTCTTCGCTAGACTAGCCATGCCCAGTTCCTGTAACTGTTCTTCATATTCTCTAAGCATTGACCCCTCTCAACCCAAGTCTGTTTAGCTCGACTTCCATTGATGCCTTAAGTACCTTCAGACTAAGCAAGGGGTGGATAACCTTGAGAAAGGAAGATGTGTGCAATCAGGTGGAAAAACTGATTCCTGAATTCTTTTCTTGCTCCTTCCAACATATCTTGAGACGGCTTTCTTGATCCCTTGCTTTATTTACCGCCTTTAAAAACCCACTTTACAATAATTTATAAATAAAAGTTCACCCTTCTGAAGTACGAGGGCTTCATGCTCACTCAGAAAACCAGCTGATTGAGTCCGGTATTTGCCAGAACTTAATTAAAAGCTTAAATATCTCATTAGTGTTAACTGTGGGCCATTCATGTGGCGATAAAAGTTCCTTTATCCCAGGGAGAAGCCTTTGTATTATTTTTTCCCCCTTGGTCTCCTTCCAAAAATGTGGGGGGGGGAACCCCTCCTTTTTCTCCCCCCAGTACAGGCTATTTTTCTTCTATTTAATTGCTCCCCTTGACATGAAATCTGAACATAAATGCTGTGTATAAAAATTGGCCATGTTCCACTTTGCCTATTTCTTCCCATTTCTTTTGCTGAGAGCAGAATACAATGACACTCCTGTTTAGACACAACACAACACACATACACATGTACACACGTGCATACACATACACAACTTTTAAGATAATCTTCCAGGGTCTTTCAGTTACGCGATAGGTTTCCCTTTATCGGATGTTTTTCTTAGAGAGGCTGACCAGACATTTGGAATTATTTTAATTTCGAGTAGAAGATTGGACTTCACCATCTAAATTGGCAGTTTTCAACCCCGGCCACTTTAAAACAGGGTGGCTGGGGAATTCTGGGAATTGAAGTCTTAAAGGGGCCAAGACTAAAAAGTGCTGATCTTAAATTGTCTCTTCCAATTCCACAGTTCTCTTTGCTGCCTGTGGCTTTTCCATTATTTTCAAAGGAAAAAACCTTCCTTAGGAGCTGTACCCCAGTGGTTAAATGCCATGCCTAAAAATACTCACCCGGTTCCCTCACTGTGGGCACTTATATACTGTATATATTTTTCTTATTTAGCAAGGCATTTCACTTGAATTCAGCCTATTAAGAGAATTGTTTGTTTGTTGTTTCCAAAACTTGCATTCAGTGCTTTGTTGTGAGTGCTTTTCTATTTGTTTCTGCCTGGTGCACCTGCTCTGAACTTTGACAGGTGAGAAAGGCAGTATCACAACCCAGGACTGCAAATGTCATTGTCCATTCTTCTAAACACAATGGGCACTCAGGGTGGAAAATAGGCATTAAATATGCTGCTGCCAAGACAGAGCAGTACATATATTGCTGGATTCATTTTCCCCAGTCCTTTTAACCTACTGGCCTCTCACACACCTCTAGCTCCACAGTCTTCTTCAAACAGACTTTCATAAACTCACCTCCCTTGAAGTCTTTTCGTCTCATATATTATTTTCATTTTCATTGTAGTTGCCTCTCTGAGGCACAACAGGTATATATACATCTTATACCTCTTTGCATGGTAGTTTTCTGGGGAACCCATTGCCTCAGCCCTTCTTTGTTCTGAGATCCAAGAAAAGAAAGGAAATCTGCTAATTTTCTTTTTAATATGGTCAATTTGCTTCAGGGGTTCCATCATGCAGGGATATCTTACTTGGAACACAAAGTATTGTTGATTTGATTTTAATAGGATTTTGAGATAAATAGACAGACAGACAGATAGATAGATGATAGATAGACAGATGATAGGCAGATGATAGATAATAGATTGAAGATAAGTGATAGACAGATAGATAATAGATGAGACAAGATAAATGTAGATAGATAGATAGATAGATAGATAGATAGATAGATAGATAGATAGATAGATAGATAGGTGATAGATAGATAGATAGATAGATAGATAGATAGATAGATAGATAGATAGATAGATAGGTGATAGGTGATAGATAGATAGATAGATAGATAGATAGATAGATAGATAGATAGATAGATAGATAGATAGATAGATCTAGTTTAATGAAAAGAATCACATGATAGCAGAGTTCCAATATCTCAGGGGCTGCCACAAAGAAGAGGCGGTCAACCTGCTTTCCCAAGCACCTGAAGGCTAGACAAGAAACAATGGATGGAAACTAATCAAAGAGAAATCCAACCTAGAACTAAGGAGAAATTTCCTGACAGTGTGAACAATAAACTAGAGGAACGGCATGCCTCCAGAAGTTGTGTGTACTCCAACACTGGAGGTTTTTAAGAGGAGATGGGACAGCCATTTGTCTGAAATGGTACAGGATTTCTGCCTGAGCAGGGGGTTGGACTAGAAGACCTCCAAGGTCCCTTCCAAGTTTGTCAGTGTGTTATTCAGATAGCTAGATGATGTATATATAAATATAGACAAAAGAACTCTTTGCATCCAAAAAAAACAAACAAAAACCCTGATATTCAGATATCCCATTTTGTGTCAGTCAGGAAAAAAAAAGTAAAATGGGGCTTTTGATACTTGTTTTGTTAGTAAAAGAATGAGGTAGAATCCTTAGTTTGTAAGTTATAATAACTGGACATAAATGGAAGCATTCAGATTTGTTGGACACACAACCCTGTGTGTGTGTGTGTGTGTGTGTGTGTGTGTGTGTGTGACAGTTGGAACAATCTACTTGCACATTTCACAGTCCTACCTAACAACAACAACAAATATATGCAAGGATATGGAAAGAAGTGAACTCTGAGTTTTTCTTTTTGTTAATATAATTAACTATATTTACGGACTTTAATAGTCGCTATCTTCAAATTCGAAGTGTTGAGAATTGGTAATCAACCCCCAGGACTTAAAATGATCCATTTTGAACCCCAGCTCATCAGATGCTCTCGCTCTCTCTCTCTCTTTTAATTTGTGTGTATTTGTGAAACAAACAAAAGGCCGAATGCACATCTTTCCATTGTACATTGTCATAGTTGTGTCAAGGGGGCTTTATCATACAGATACAGATTAACAGAGTTGGAAGGGACCTTATAGGTCATCTAGTCCAATCCCCCCGTCCAAGCAGGAGACCCTACACCAATTCTGATAAATGGCAGTCCAGTCTCTTCTTGAAATCCTCATCTTCAAAGAAGATGTTCTGATGCTCCTAGGCATCTTAGCAACCCTTCCTTTCTGTGACACTGAGATCATCTCATCTCATTTGTATCTTTCCCCCTAAAATTCCTTCTCCTTTCTTCTATATTTAAGGAAGGCAATTTACCAAAGCTCTCAACTCCTTCATATCCAGTTATGCTTGGTTAATGTAGTTGGGAGATCCTCGAATTCCCTATTATGCTGTTTTGAATGTAACCTACTTAACTTTAATCATAATTTGGGGGATAGTAATGCTTCCCCATTATGTCCTTTCTCTTCTTTTCTCTCCTTACTTGCCAAATTTTTATTCCAGAAGAGGGGGAAAAAATTGAAGAAAGTACCATTTATCTAGGTTTCTGAGAGGGCCCCATCAATCTGTAATTGAATCATTGTAAAAATACTTGATTTTACATCCTTTACAAGGAAAAAATTATAGCATGTTGCATTTTTATATTTTAAAGCCGTATCTTCTTTATTATTTTCTAAATTAATGGTCTTATGTCTAAGTGTAGTACCCATGTAGTATGGTTGTATGGTTATCTTCATCTTTTCTACTACTTTCTCCTATTGGTATCTTATGATTATATTACTTCATTGTTTGTATATATACTGAGAGCTTATGCATCTGAGACAAATTCCTATGCACACTTGGCCAATAATAGCAATAGCAATAGCACTTAGACTTATATACTGCTTTACAGTGCTTTACAGCCCTCTCTAAGCAGTTTACAGAGTCAATCTATTGGGCCCTCATTTTACCCACCTTGGAAGGATGGAAGGCTGAGTCAACCTTGAGCCTGGTGAGATTTGAACTGCCAAATTGCAGTCAGCCAGCAGTCAGCAGAAAGAGCCTGCAGTACTGCATTCTAACCACTGTGCACCATGGATGGATGGGATGGAAGGAAGGAAGGAAGGAAGGAAGGAAGGAAGGAAGGAAGGAAGGAAGGAAGGAAGGAAGGAAGGAAGGAAGGAAGGAAGGAAGGAAGGAAGGAGAAAAGTAAGAGCAATAGCAATAGCACTTAGACTTATATACTGCTTCCCAGTGCTTTACAACCTTCTCTGAGCAGTTTACAGAGTCAGCTTCTTGCCCCCAACAATCTGGGTCCTCATTTTACCCACCTCGGAAGAATGGAAGGCTGAGTCAACCTTGGGCCTGTGAGAATTGAAATAGCCTGCAGTACTGCACTCTTAGCTACTGTGTAACTGTGGCTCAGTGTTCTGTTTAGTTGTTCCGAACAACTAACGTATTCTGTTTGATTCTGTTTTCTAGTCCATATGTAAATACACACAAGGACACACTGCAATTTTAGTTGAATAGTTTTTAGATTCATTTTATGGCATATCATTGAATTGCATAGTTTATTTCTTTCATTTAAAGGGCCAGGTTTTTGATGCACCTGGCCTGAAGGTATATCTCTTGAATATACAAATCTCCAATCCAACCACGTCCTTCCATGATTTGGTGGTAAATGAGCAGGCAAACCTGGAGGCTGTGAAGATTTGGATAACTGAAACAGATTTAAACTGAGTTGAGTCACCATTTGTCCACTGGGGTTCTCCATGGGCTCTCGTGGTGACTCTTGATTGGCTGGCACTACCCATGAAGGAACAAGTTTTCCAACTTGAGGGATTCTCTAAAACAAAACAATCAATCCATGATTGTGTTTTCAGCAAGATAACTTTGCTGGGTGGAAAAGTAACTACATTCAGATCAAATAGGAAATGTGATGGAATCCTTGGCAGAACATTATGACCCATCAGTCAACACTTTGAAGATAGGATTTCTCATATCCATCGTGATCTGGATATCACAGTAGATCAGCCAAAGGAAGCATTCAAAACACCATCTGGTCTAATTTTGTTCAATGACTTTCAACTGCTAAGGCCAGAGGACATGGATGAAGCAATTGATCAATTGCGTGCATTTTTCTTGCATCTTGTAGTTCATCAAAGCTTCTCCAAATTGAATATTTTCAGGTATGTCGAGACTAAAGCCTTAGTAAGACCACACCTAGAGTACTGCATCCAGTTTTGGTCACCACACTATAAAAAGATGTTGAGACTCTACAAAAAGCACAGAGAAGAGCAGCCAGGATGATTAGGGGACTGGAGACTAAAGCATATGAAGAACGGCTATAGGAACTGGACTTGGCTAATCTAGTAAAGAGAAGAACCAGGGAAGACATGATAGCTGTGTTCCAATATTTGAGGGGCTGCAACAGAGAGAAAGAGGTCAAACTATTTTCCAAAGCACCTGAAGGCCAGACAAGGAATAATGGATGGGAACTGAATAAGGAGAGATTCAACTGGAAAGAAGGATAAATTTTCTGACAGTGAGAACAATCAACCAATGGAACAGAAGTTGTAGGAGCTTCATCACATGAGACTTTCCAGAAGAGATTGGACTGCCATTTGTCAGAAATGGTGTAGGGTCTCCTGCTTGGGCAGGGGGTTGGACTAGATAACCTACAAGACCCCTTCCAACTCTGTTAATCTGTGTGACTATTAAAAAAATAATTTCACTGACTATGGTCGGGAATTATAGCATTTTTGTCCAAAATACCTGAAGCTCAGACTGAGGAAGGCTGGTTTCTTACATATAATAGAAAGGGAGGCTCTTCTTTGACCTTGGAAGTTGACATAATGAAGTTCTTCATTGGTTGATTTTATGCAATACTCAACTAGTTCTGTTAAAGAACAATGGGATAAGCTTGGTTATAACTTAGCTTAGTTGTTGTTTGAAACAAAGCTATTTAGTTATAATACAATATTTTGTAAAAATCTGAAATGAGTACATTGAATAACCAGAGGTGGATTCAAATGTTTAACAACCGGTTCTATGGGCATGGCTTAGGTGGTGAGCGTGGCTTGGTGGTCATATGACTGGATGGACATGGCTTGGTGGTGATGTTATTGGCTGGGTGTGGCCAACTCAATATCACTCATATTGAGGCATGCATCTCCTCGCCTGGCCTCTCATGACTGTGAGGATGCTGCAACAGTCGTAAGTGAAAAATGGTCATAAGTCACTTTTTTCAGTGCCATTGTAACTTTGAATGGTCACTCCACACAAGCAAAGTACCAGCAAAGGAGGGGAAAAAAACTCCAGAGAAGTTCCAGAGACAGGAAGTCTAGTCCTGCCAAGAATGTAATAAGGGTTAACGGAAAGGCAGTTTCTGTAAGCAACCCCAGAATGTTTCCTTCCTGCCTTCCTTACAGGATTAGGCCAGTAATTTCTTCTAACAACCGGTTCTCTGAACTGCTTAGAATGTTAACAACCGGTTCTAGCAAATAGGTGTGAACTGGCAGAATCTCACCCCTGTGAATAACTGGATGAACAGAAATATAGATCAACACAGTCAACAAGTCAAGTATCACTTTTCAAGTATCTTACTTGGCATTAAAATGTTTATTTATTTATATCCCACCTTTATTGTTTGTATAAATAACTCTGGGTGACAATCACATCCGATACTCCTTCCTCCTCTTATTTCCCTCACAACACCAACTCTGTAAGGTGGGACTGAGAGAGGCGGATGAAAACTTTCAAACAAGGGAAATGTTGCCTGGAGATTTCCTTAGCTAAACTTACTTGGCTGAAATTCATTTTCTGCCTCTATTTTCATTAGAACCCTGCTTGTTATTGCCATAGAAACGACCAAGGTCAACCTATTGTAATGGTATTTTAAAACATTTTCTATCTTCTCCTGAGCCATTTTAGGGGTTATTTTATGGAGAATATTATACATATTCTCTGTAAATAACTAAATTATTGGTACAAGTTGTGAATGACATGATAGGAAAGGAGACCTAGATAGAGAACAAGAGGAGGAAAATCACTATCATGTCAGTCTGTCGTCTTCCACAAGCATTCGTGTTCGTTGGACATAAATTTTGAATTCTTTTTTTAATTCAGAGAAAGAGACACGAGGTAGCAGCCTTTCCGAGAGAAGCAGAATGGAAAGTAATTTGCATTTCCATATTTTATTGCATGCATGGGAATTCACGTACTCGAAAGATGTTGACACTGCTAAAAGGGATGTATATGTATGTGCAAGTCATTTATATATATTGTACATACCACATTTATATAGTGCTGCAATCATGCAGAGACATCGGGGCTCACAATAATTGCACTAAAAAATAAAAATACAAAACTCAACAGTCAAAAAAACCCAATGTAGCTTCCAAGTAGCATCTGGCACCAAATCCTAACTAGAAATGTTCTGTTTTCAAAATGTTTTGGCAGGTGGATTTGGGGGCAAATATACTTCTTTTTGGTGGGAGGCCATTCTAGAAAGCTAGTTCAGACTGGTTAGATAAATGCATGAGGTTTATCGACCACTGTGAGTCATAATCTCTTACTAATGGTTTGTTACTGCAATCTCCATACAAATAGCTCATTGATAGAAGAGAATGTTTGTAGTTTAGAATTGAACTGTGGAGTCCTTGGTGCTTGGTTGTTTTCTTGCAGACATTTCATTACCCAACTAGGTAACAGTATCAGTGCCAGTAGGAAGTAGAGTTTGAGCCACAGTGGCACAGTAGTTAGAGTGCAGTACTGGAGTCTGCCTCTGTTCAAATCTCACCAGGCTCAAGGTTGACTCAGCCTTCCATCCTTCTGAGGTTGGTAAAATGAGGACCCAAATTGTTGGGGGAAATATGCTGACTCTGTAAACTGCTTAGAGAGGGCTGTAAAACACTGTGAAGCAGTATATAAGTCTAAGTGCTATTGCTACTGCTTTCATTTTATAGTCTAATTGCTTGCCTTGTCACTGTTGGTGGATGTGGTCTTAGTAATGATTTAGTAATTAGTTTAGTAATAACCTAAGGCTAAATGTCTACTTCAGAGCTGTCTATACTCACCAGAATAATCTCTTCTGGTTTTCAACAGCTCCTACCTTGTCTTGACTGACTTTCTGTATGTACATGAAACCAAATTTCCATATTTCCATAGGATCCACATTTTGAAATACCAACATATTGGGACCAACACAGTAAATTTTCTCTTCCATGTTCTGCTTCTTAATTTCCTAATAGCAATGTGGAGTTTTAGTTATCTTTGCTCTATTTTACTTGATTTTATCACAACTGTTTGTTTCCTATTTGTGGTTATCTCATCGGTTTTGATTCTGCCCTGACTAATTACAATGGCAAGATTTGTCCTTTGTGTTTCTATTCCTGTGGATTTTCTATCCTAAGGCAATGAAATTTTCAAGGATTCATTCGATCACCCCCAAAGGCATAAGACCTGCCAGGTTTCAGTCTTGGAAAACAGCCTCCGCTTTATGGACATTTATAGATACTTAATTCCAGATCTAATTAACGTTGGAAGGAAGAATGAAAAACACGAGCCAATTTGACATGAGTTGTAAACTAAGGCTGGCTGAAACCCTATTCTGCACGTTGACTGAGATGTTATCGTTAAAGGCAACTAATGTATTCATCACCACAGTTCGTTTGCATTATCTAGGTGCAAAATCAAGAAGGATTTAATGTCTTTTCTAAACCACTTGCTTTCAATCTTAGCTCCTATTTTGCAAAACCTCAGTATCCCGAACCCAAGTTTTGGGAGATCTCAGTAAAGAAATGTCTACAGCTTTCCCCACCTCTAGAAGATTTCTAGAAGACAATTCAAAGGCATGGTGGACTGGGAACAAATGAGAAATCCCAAAATAGAATAAAAGAAGATGGATTACAGACCAAAGCTCTTTCTTTTATTATCTTTCTTCCCCAGGGGGTTTCTGGCAATAAAACCACTGAATCTAGAGCATGGGTGTCAAACTTGTGACGTCACGTTGTTGTTACATGATATATCATGATTTTTTTCCCCTTCACTAAACCGGGGATTGGTGTGGCCAGCGTATGATGCATCTGGGCTGCGAGTTTGACATGCCTGATTTCTAGAGTAATGTTCCCTATGAGAGGACAGGTTGCCTAAAAAATAGCCAGCACTTGGGCTCCTGTGGGGGGAGGGAGGAGGAGGACGATGGCCATGGAGTGTTTGTATCTGTATCGCTTGGCTCCTGCTGAGTCTTTTGGATTTTGGATATATGTAAAAGAACCCATGATATCTCTTTTTTGTAAAGAAATGATAATCATGAATTGGAATCACCAAAGCATGTTTCTGTTATAGCAAGCCTCTCCCATTAGCACATCCTTCCTGTTTGAAGGCCATCCATAGCCCTTGCAATATCATGAAGCCAGCCAATTCCAAACCGGAACTAGCATTTATATAGTCCATGGACAGTTCCTGATTTCCACCGCTTTCTATCAAAGTTAAAATCAACACTTTTGGTCCTCTAAATTCTTTTCATTGTCTGCTATATTAAAATGTGTAACTACTGATCCCCTCTCCCCTTGTATGCACATACTCTAAGGCAGAAGTGTCCAACCATGGCAACTTTAAGACCTGTGGACTTCAACTGCCAGAATTCCCTACCCAGCCATACTGGCTGGGGAATTCTGGGACTTGTAGTCCACAGCAAAGGTGGGCTGCACTTTTGTTGAGAAGGGGTTCGCTGGTCATGAACACGTGTTTTGGGGCTGAAATGCGGGTTCAAACAAGCAGCTAATAGACTCAGGCAGCTCCAGTGAGTACAGCAGGGTGGTGTGGAACTCACCTGGCAACCTGGGTTAGTTAGTCAGTTAGTTAGGAAAAGCATAGCACAAGGGTAGGTGGACAGACCCAGCCAGAGATCGCAGTTAGGGGTTTTCTCAAACCCCTCCAATCATCCTGCAACCCACCACTGGTCCACAGGCCTTAAAGTTACTAAAGTTGGACATCCCTGCTCTAAGACTTGGCCTTCAAGCTGAATGTAACCTGAAATACAGCTATGGAACCAGCATATTCTACCAATGAACACATGTTTGGTCTTAATCAGTAGTGGGATCCTACCTTAGTTGCTACCAGTTCGGTGGGCGATCACGCCCCTAACGTACGTCTCCCCCTAACAAGCCAATCAGCTGAGAGGATGAAGAAACAAAAAGCTAGGAGTGACCCTCCCACCCTCCCATGTGCTTTTCAATCTTTTATCCTCCTCTCAGATGATCGGAGCCCCCCCCCCCCCTTTTTAACTACCAGTTCAGTTGAACCAGTCCAAACCGATAGCATACCACCACTGCTCTTAATGGCCAAAGCCCAAGAAGGAAAGGACATCCTTGGCCTCTTTCATTATCTTCTCCCCAACCACCCTAAACGAATGTGCTTACTGACATGCAGATCGATTGTCTCGTTTGCAAAGACCAATGAACGTAACAGATGCAACTCTAGGGCTGCAGTCTATTAGTTCTGCGGCAGTCTATTCCTTAAAGGTACAATATATACTTAGCAATATATGTCTTCCAACCGGTGATAGATGAAACCAGAGACACAACAGTCCCTTCCCGTACATACCAAATGCCATTTCTTGAAACCTTACCTGCTAGTCTCCAGGATATTTATCTGTTCCCCCAAAAGCTCCAAGGCATCAACTGCATGATACGGTCATTTGTTTTGCAGTAACCCCTTCCAAGCTCACATTTTTTAAAAAAATAGGTTTTGGGGTTTTTTGGTGGTTCCGATAAAATGGTAGAAAACCGCCATGGATTTATAACAGTTGTAGTGTCTTAAGTCCTGTGATCATTGCTTGTGATTTTCCCAGCCAAACCAAAGTCAATGAGAGGTAGCCCGATTCATTTAACCACTTAAATCAGATGGTCACGAAAGGGGGTTATATGACAAGGGACACTGTGACCGTCATAAGTATGAAGCAGTTGCCAAACATCAGAATGTTGATCACGGGATCATGGGAATGCTGCAATGGTCATAAGTATGAAAAACAGCCATAGGTCCATTTTTTTCAGTGTCGTTGTAACTTTGAATGGTCACCCAACAAATTGTTGTAAATCAAGGACTACCTGTACAGTTGAAGATGAAATGTGCATAATTTAGTGAATATTTTACTAATCCAGTGATACGGGAGAGGGGGGGAGAATAGGAATAGCACTTAGATTTATATACCGCTTTATAGTGCTTTATAGCCCTCTCTAAGCAGTTTACAGAGTCAGCCTCTTGCCCTCAACAATCTGGCTCCTCATTTTACTCACTTCGGAAGAACGGAAGGCTGAGTCAATCTTGAGTCAGTAAGAATTGAACTCTTGGCTGTGGGCAGAGTTAGCCTGCAATACTGCATTCTAACCACTGTGAAGGGAAGAAGGAAGGAAGGAAGGAAGGAAGGAAGGAAGGAAGGAAGGAGGGAGGGAGGGAGGGAGGGAGGGAGGAAGGAAGGAAGGAAAATAGCAATAGCACTTAGACTTATATACCACTTTATAGTGCTTTATAGCTGTCTCTAAGTAGTTTACAGAGTCAGCCTCTTGGCTTCAACAATCTGAGTCCTCACTTTACCCACTTTGGAAGGATGGAAGACTGAGTCAACCTTGAGCCAGTCATAATCAAACTACTGGTAGTGGGCAGAGTCAGCCTGCAGTACTGCATTCTAAGCACTGGGAAGGAAGGAAGGAAGGAAGGAAGGAAGGAAGGAAGGAAGGAGGGAGGGAGGGAGGGAGGGAGGGAGGGAGGGAGGGAGGAAGGAAGGAAGGAAGGAAGGAAGGAAGGAAGGAAGGAAGGAAGGAAGGAAAATCGCAATAGCACTTAGACTTATATACCACTTCGCAGTGCTTTATAGCCCTCTCTAAGCAGTTTACAGAGTCAGCATATTGTCCTCAAACAATCTGAGTTTTGAGCAGAAATGGACAAATTGACAAAGGAATTAAAAACAAGGATGAATCAGATTATTACAAAGTATGGGGTAAGTTTTATGGTTGGTTAGAAAAAAGAAAGGATCAAGACAATAAGGAATGATTAAATGTATATACAATATATAGAACGTATATATAGAACGTAAACATGTATTATTTTTATATGTGATTTAGCAATGTAAGACAAATATATGGGTTAGGAGGATTGTACCATATTCAATGTTTTTAATGTTTCTTTTTGGTTTTGTTTGTGTTTGACTGTTCAATAAAATTTAACATTAAAAAAAAAGACAGTCTGAGTCCTTTTTTTATCCACCTCAGAAGGATGGAAGGCTGAGTCAACCTTGAGCCTGGGGAGATTCGAACTGCCGAATTGCAGGCAACTGGCTGCAGCAGAAGACACGACGGTGACATGCATGTGTGGGTCCAAAATTAAACTCAAAATTTCTCAGCCTTCCTTTATTTTGCCAAAAATTATACAGGCTCAAAGTATAATGTCTGGGAGAACCATGAACATCCCCATGAATTGGGACAAATGAATACATTTACCATCTACACAGATTCTATTCTTCAACGTGCCATTTCTTGGGTCTGTAATAGGTGATTGCTGAACAGTTTCATGTTGATGGTCTTTAAAATATTGTGCTGGATGTCAATGCTTATCTCTATGCCTGTCTCCTCTCTTTCCCATATAATTACGTTGTGTGCTTCTATCCTTTGTATTCATGTTCCACTGACTTTGATTGAGGGGTGTTAGGGAATATTGCTGTTTAGAACAGAAACAGAGAGCCAGATATCGTATTACGCATTATTTCTTGGTTGAATCCACATTAGAGTAACATTGCAATTTTGTTTGGCCCCTCTATTCTCTGCCTCCCATTGAGTCCCAGCTGATCGCTGGGTCTTCTTTTGTTACCCTGCACAGGAGAACAGAGCAGGAAAGTAGGTTATTGGGATAGGGAGGGAATGGGGATTTTGCAGTAACCTTCTCCCAGGAGTGGGGAGGGAATGGGGAAAGTCTTGGTCACTATCTTTAAAGCGCTCCATGGCTCGGGACCAGGTTACTTGCGAGACCGCCTCCTGCCACCATCGGCTTCCCACCGACCGGTACGCTCCCATAGAGTTGGTCTCCTCGGGGTGCCGTCGGCTGGCGACCCCGAGGGTGCGGGCCTTCTCATTGGGAGCACCCCCTCTCTGGAATGAATTACCCCCGGAAGTAAGGGCCGCCCCCGATCTCATGGCCTTCCGTCGGTTACTCAAAACGCACTTATTTCGGCAGGCCGGACTGGCCTAGGAGTTTTTAAATTTTAACCGGGTTTTAATCTCTTTTAATACTTGCTTTACATTTTAATTAGAGCCATATTATATTTCAGTTTTTAAATTTTAATATTATTATGTTGTCTCATGTATTGTACTTTGTATATGTGTTCTTATTGGCTGTTCACCGCCCTGAGTCCCTTCGGGGAGAGGGGGGCGGTATATAAATCGAATAAATAAATAAATAAATTTTGCAGTAACTTTCCCTTGCCATGCCCACCAAGCTATGCTCACCAAGCCACATCATGTTCCCAAGCTGAGAAATTTTGAGAACCGGTAATAAAAAAAATTTGAATCCCATCACTGGGCTAGAAGACCTTCAAGGTTCCTTCCAACTCTTTTATTCTGTATTCATTTATTTTAGAAGACAACTGTTGGTTAGGTGCAAATTGACTCTATTTTAGGGGTGGGATTCTACCAGTTTGCACCTATTTGCTAGAACCAGTTGTTAACATTCTAAGCAGTTTGGAGAACCGGTTGTTAGAAGAAATTACTGGCCTAATCCTGTAAGTAAGGCAGGAAAGAAACATTCTGGTGTTGCTTACAGAAACTGCCTCTCCGTTAACCCTTATTACATTCTTGGCAGAACTAGAGTTCCTGTCTCAGGAACATCTCTGGAGTTTTTTCCCCTCCTTTGCTGGCACTTTGCTTGTGTGGAGTGACCATTCAAAGTTACAATGGCACTGAAAAAAGTGACTTATGACCATTTTTCACACTTATGACTGTTGCAGCACCCCACAGTCATGAGAGGCCAGGCAAGGAGATGCCTGCCTCAATGTGAGTGATGTTGAGTTGGCCACACCCAGCCAATAACATGACCACCAAGCCATGCCCACCACCTAAGCCACGCCCACAGAACCGGTTGTTAAAAAATTGAATCCCATCTCTGCCCTACTTCATATTAAATATCCCATAAAGCATGAGTTGTTTTGGAAACTTCCTTAAGTAAGGATGCAGTGCCTATTTTTCTATGCTGAAATACATATATTTAGAACCACAATTACCCTCCAGGAATGAGAGTAATTCTTGCCTATTTGTGAGTCTGCACAGATATGTGCAGAGACTTGTTCCTTAAGCTATTAGGCAGTTAAATGGAGCTCTGAAAATGAAGAATGGTACAACCAATAATATTTGGGGCAATAGATTACTACCCCAAGGGCAAAGTGATCAGAATTTTGAGCGAGAAAAGGATGTGTCATTAAGCACATTTGCAAATCAGTCTCCTAAAACGTGGAACTTGAGCAAAGGCAGGTATAAATATTAACAGAAAACAGGGGTGCTATATTTAGAAACCTTTGAATGTCTTTTTTTTTCTCCCCTTTCTTTAAATGGAATTTTCATACCGAGCAAGTCTTTACAGCTTGTGAAAAGATTATAACACCCTTTAATGCACTGGACATGATAGAAAGTCCGACTCAGACAGAAAAGAATTTCTGATAATTACACTTGGATTTCTTCTATGGACATTGTGAGAATGGCCAGTCAGATATTTTCATAGCTGATTTTAATCACATTTCTTGTGCTGTTCAATATCAGCCTTTGACAGCATCTTTTGGATTCAATTGGAAAGAAAGCGAGAAAAGTGGACTATGGTATGCAAAAAACAAAACAAAAACCCCACATTTTCTGTCTCCATGGCATCCTCTACCTCAAGACATACAGCTAGCCCCTAATTAGTTAATTACCTAATCAAATGAAAATGTTAATATTAAATATCTGGAACAATATATCAGCATTAATCCCCCAAACCCCTGGCTTTTTATTTTAATTACATTCCCCTTTCCTCTCCTGTTTGAAATATATATATATATATATATATTTATATATATATATATATACTTATATATTTATATATATATATATATATATATTTATATATATATATATATATACTAATACAAAGTATATATATATATATATATATATATATATATATATATATATATATATATATATATATATATCATTTAAAATGAACCCAAGTCTTGTAAAAATAATGGGCAGTGTACCAAGCTGTCTAGAACAGTGAAATTCAGTCTCCCCCAATCTCTTGTAACGTACCATCAACTTCCTTTGCTTTGCTCCTTCCTGATTTACTTTTGAAAGTTTCCATGTTTTTCCCCAATCAATGAAAAAACATATCACAGGCTGATCTCTTAATTCTGAACTTCCTTTTAGGTAAATCAGTAAAATATGATTATTGGTGTAATCACAGGTCGTAACATAGAAATGTCATAAAATACAATAAAATGATTATAAAACCATGAAATTAGAATATAGAATAACTAGCTCTATACCCGTGCTTCGCTACAAAACTTTGTGATCAGGCTTAGTTTTTGGGGAGAAAAATAAGGGGAAAAACCTGCCGGTGCCTGCTAGCATTGGACCAGGTTATCTGCAGGACCGCGTTCTGCCGGTAATCTCCCACCGATCTGTGCGTTCCCACAGAGAGGGCCTTCTTCGGGTGCCGACGGCATCCATGTGCCGTCTGGCAACTCCTAGAAGTAGGGCCTTCTCTGTGGGGGCTCCCGCCCTCTGGAATGGTCTGCCTCTGGAGTTATAACACCGACCTGAGAGCTTTCAGACATGCATTGAAAACCTGGCTCTTTGAGCAGGCCGGCCTGGGCTGAAATGGGATTTTTAATGTAATTTTAGTATTCGAGTTTTAAATTGGGATTTTAAAATTTGAGGTTTTATTAATTTATTGGGGGAAGGTATAATTTTAGGCAGCCTTAAGATATTTAATTCTCTTTTAACTTTTATAATTGTAAAAAGTTTTATGGTTGGCTGTACACCATCCTGAGTCCTTCGGGAGAAGGGCGGTATATAAATATGTTAAATAAATAAAATAAATAAATAGCATCCATCGGTATTCATCTGGCTAGCGTCCTGTCAGTGTGTGAGAAAGTTGAGGGCTGTTTGGAAACTGAAGCAGTATTTGCTGTGTGAGCAAGAAGGAGACAGCAAGGAGTCTGGGCATGACTTAGCTCAACTGTTCTGTACTAAAGCTGCTTGGTGCTGTGAAACTGAAACTGAAACTCCTCTCCTCTGCTTGTGTTTTGCATTTGGAACAGATTTCTTTTCAGGTGGGGGGGAGGAGAACTCCTTAGCATCAGAGCGCGTTAATAGTAATATAAGAAATACTAATGCTCTGATGGTCATTTTGAAAAATCCTTTCTTAGCAAGCACCTAGAAGCCAAGAGGAAGGCAGGACAATGGATGGAAACTAATCATGGAGAGCAGCAACCTAGAACTAAGGAGAAATATCCTGACAGTGAGGACAATCAACCAGTGGAATGTCTTGCCGTCAAAAGTTCCATCACTAGAGGGTTTTTTTTAGAAATGCTTGGACAACCATTTGTCTGGAATTGTTCTCTGCTTGAGCAGAGAGCTGGATAAGAAGACCTCCATTCTGTTGTTCTGTTTCTGAGGTATTTAGATGTAAAAAGATTACCACAAAGCAAAGCCAAAGCTACAACTAAAATTTTAAAGCATTTTTTTTCCTAAGTTTAAATGGCAGCCGAGCAAAAGTAATAACAGTTGGAAACACATTTGGAAGAACATCACTTGAGACTTTCAAGATGGTGTAGGGTCTCCTGCTTAGGCGGAGAGGGGGGTTGGGCTAGATGACCTACAAGGTCCCTTCTAACTCTGATTATCTGTAACTTCTGTAACATTCACTTTTTCAAGGTCACAACTCTTGAGTTCGTCTACCATGAATAATTTGGTGCCAGGGGTGGGATTCAAATTTTTTTACAACCGGTTCTGTGGGCATAGCTTAGTTGGTGTGCATGGCTTGGTGGTCATGTGACTGGGTGGACATGGCTTGGTGGTCATGTTATTGGCTGGGTGTGGCCAACTCAACATCACTCACATCGAGGCAGGCATCTCCTCGCCTGGCCTCTCATGACTGTGGGGATGCTGCAACCGTCGTAAGTGTGAAAAATTGTCATAAATCACTTTTTTCAGTGCCATTGTAACTTTGAATGGTCACTCCACACAAGCAAAGTGCCAGCAAAGGAGGGGAAAAAAAACTCCAGAGAAATTCCAGAGACAAGAAGTCTAGTCCTGCCAAGAATGTAATAAGGGTTAACGGAGAGGCAGTTTCTGTAAGCAACACCAGAATGTTTCCTTCCTGCCTTCCTTACAGGATTAGGCCAGTAATTTCTTCTAACAACCGGTTCTCTGAACTGCTTAGAATGTTAACAACCGGTTGTAGCGAATAGGTGCGAACTGGTAGAATCCCACCCCTGCTTGGCGCCAATCTCACTGTAAGTGAGAAAACAGACATCCTTTTGGATAAGACTCAGCGCCAAACATTTGGAGTAGCAATGCAGTTTTGACCACAGGTAAAGCTCCTATGGACATGGTGATTTACTTCTGCAACATCACAACATACAACAGTATTGTATGGTGAGCATGATTCTGCTCTGCTCCTTTTGGCGAGCCAGGAGACCAGGAGCTTCCTACTCTTGGGTTCATAGTTTCTTTTTTTCTTTTTTCATGGCAAAATATAATCAGTGGGTAGCACATATTTTTGTGACATCCCTTGCTTTCTTTTCTCACCTTCTGATACCTTTTATGTACAAGGTCAAATACGTTGCTTCAGCTACTGCTAATGTCTCTTGACCTTCTGCAACCAGTTGAATGACTGAGCATAATGCATAAGAAAATAAGCAAGAGAGACTTACTGCCCTTTGAGTATAGAATAACACAGGAAGTGTCCTTCCCTCTTTAAGCGGTGCCATCAAGGAATAGTTGGAAGCACATCTTCCTTTTTTTGCACCGTTCTTTGGTCCTTACCACAGCTTCCTGCATTCTGTCTCAGGTTCGCTTTCTCCTCCAACCCAGCTTTTCTTTCCCCTAACTTATCTCTCAGGGAAAAAAAAAACGATCAGAAGTTGAAATCTCTGGGGATGCTTTGATCTCTGCTTGCCCTTGTAAATCATTCAACAGAGCAGCCACCTTACAAAACTCGCTTCCTTAAATGTTTCAGTACATTTACTGCACTCTCCGGGGCCCTTGCCTATATCCCTCAAAGTAGCACATGAAACGGAAGCCTCTCTCTCTCTTTTCTCTCTCTTCTGAATTCTCTCTGATGCTCAATCTGCAATCACCTTAATTGCTGCTTATCAACAGTAAATCAACAGTCCTCTGGATGCACCTGAAATTAACTTGTCCTTTTATTCATTCTATGGGCATTTGCAAGGAGGAAACACACACACAAAAAACCCCCACATACATTCCTATCCTTCAGCATGCACAGACAAGCAATTGCAGTTTTCTCCTTGTTCTAGCTGTGATAGTGGAGTTAGGAAGCCACGGCTCAGACAGAAACATCCCTGAATTAAATCTTCAGAAATGACTCCCTTTGGTACGTGAAGGCAGTTTCCATCTGTTCCTTGTGTTGCTAACAGCCGGATCTGTAATCAGTTTGCTTGCTTTTGACCATGTGAGAATGAACTCTTACAAAACAGAGAGGTCAGAAGGAGAGACAGAGAGAGAGAGACTGACTCAGGCTGGGAAATAATGAACATGTTAATTAAGAAAATGAACTTTTTTGTAAGTCTTGGAACACACCGCAAAGCAAAATAGAGATATGTCGGACTTTTTCATCAGACTGCCTCCTTTCCAATGATCAGCTGTGTGAACTGCTCCCTTAAATACTTCTTACTGAAAATTTTAATTATCTGCATTTCTCATACTTCCCGTCTCAGCCTACAACTTATGTTGTTTGTTTGGATGTCCTACTAAATGTGAATCTTTCTAACTAATACGTTTCTGTGGATTAACAGATGCTGTGCTACCTATTCAGGCTTTTCTTTCCTTTTTTGTATCGTTAGATTGTAATTGGCTTTAAATTCCAAGCGGCTCATTGCTAATGATATTCAGTCCATTTTAATTAAAGGGACACTGTCAAGTCCTTCCTTTATAGTTCCCCCTCCCACTTTTGCGGGTGTACTCTCAGTTGTAATACCTTTTTTTCCTTTTTTTTTTTGCAAGCTTGGAGGTAATAATTAAAATAATTCTCTGCTGATTTTGTCCTTTTCAGTTGGACAAACTTCGATCCATTATTTTTGTTTAAATAGGGCTGAAATTAACATGGATGCTTTCTTTTTTTTAATCCCTTGACTATTTTTCAGCTGTTGGCAGTGCGTCTTTTTCCTGATTTTGTTCTCACCTTTCCACAGTTCCTTGTTCTCTAACAAGTCAGTGACAGTATGGACAGCCTTGCAGACAGATAGAATCAAGATCATGTGAAGTGTTAATACCACTCTATAGTGCCTTGGTAAAACCACACTTGGAATACTGCAGCTTTGGTTGAGCCTTTAGAAGAAGTTCATGGAAGACTAAGGAAGATGATTAGGGGACTGGAGGCTAAAGCATATCAAGAACAGTTACAAAAACTAGGTATGTCTAGTTTGATGAAAAGAAGGGGTGACATGATAGCAGTGTTCTGATATTTGAGGGGATGCCACAAAGAAGAGAGAGTAAAGCTATTCTCCAAGCACCTGAAGGCAGGACAAGAAGTAATGGATGGAAACTAATCAAGGAGAGAAGCAACCTAGAACTAAGGAGAAATTTCCTGACAGGGAGAACAATTAACCAGTGGAACAACTTGCCTCTAGAAGTTGTTGGTGCTCCAACAGTGGAGGTTTTTAAGAAAAGACTGGACAGCCATTTTTCTGAAATGGTATAGTGTCTCCTGCTTGAGCAGGGGTTGGACTAGAAGACCTCCAAGGTCCCTTCCAGCTTTATTTTATTCTGATTCTGGATCATGGTCTGCATTACCTACGTGAAGGGCTTCTGGCAAGAGATGGGCTGCACTTCACAACAACAGCTATCCTATGGACAGAAGGTTTGATTGGAAAGGCAGAAATGGCTAAGTGGAGAAGTCATACAGGCCTAGGCTTCTGCAGCAAGCCAAGACTGTGTCAAAATTATGATAGTGCATGGTGAAGATCATGACGCCAATAGCAGCCTTACACTTTCGCATCCCAGTCTCTGTTATTAAATTGAATTGAACAGAATTGAATAGTTCATTTGGCCAAGTGTGATTAGATATACAAGGAATTGGTCTCCAGTATAGATGCCCTCACATGAAAAACAACAACATGATAATAACACCATTAAAAAGGGAGATAAAGCAGATTAGGATAAATATTAATATTACAGCCATACGACATGGATAAATGTTAGGTGTTAGACAGTACTGTGAGAATTAGAGAGTTCAGCAGATTGATGGCAGGAGGGAAAAAACTTTCCCTGTGTCTAGTGGTTTTGGCATGTAGTGCTCTATAGTGCCATCTTGAGGGGAAGAGTTGAAACAGTTTCTGTCCAGGATGTGAAAGATCCACAGATATTTTCTCAGCCCTCAGTCTGACTCACGCAATATAGGGATCCTCTATGGAAGGCAGGTTGGTTGCAAATGCAATTTATATGCCATGATACGTGGTTTATTGCTTGCCTCTTGGCCACGACATGGCTTGTAGTTCAACTTTGAAATTTAAACTGTGGATCCAAATCTTTCATTTCTCAGGAACTGGAAATTGTGGATCACTGTAACCCAGCCAAGATTGAACAATCTGTTTTCCTTGATACATAGGATTTGGTGAGAATTTATCAAACATTTAGGTTGCCTTGAGCTCCTTGGGGGAAAGACGGACTATAAATATAATGTAATGGCAGAGATAGTTTTATTTCTTGAAAGTTTTAAGGATATCTGAGCCAGTGACCCAATCATGGCATGGCTGGGCCAACGGGTTCTTCATAATTAAGGCAACCCAGTATTCTTGGGGGTAATATATTTCAAAGCAGACTTGTTTAGATTTGGAAGGTGGAAGCAAACTGAACCCCATCAAGGCAAAAATAATGTGAAAGTGACAGGATCTGCATAGCAGGTCAGCCTGTAAAAACAAAGCAAATGTTTTCCACATGACAGTTTCTGCCAATAATTGCTTCTAATTACTTTCCAGGCATCAACGAATCTGCCCTGTGCCTGGTACATCTTTGTCCATTCAACTCTGTTTTATTTGAGGGAAGGTTTTTTTCTCCATCTGGAAACAAGAACTTGTTGCAAGCAAACTGCCCGCACAGGTTTTAAATTGCATGATTGTGTCCAGAGACATAAAGAGGTTTTTTCATGCCCCTGATGGAGTCTGACTCTGAGGGAGAGAAGGAACAGCAGACAGGGAGTGGAAGTGTGGCTCCAGAGGTTGTGGAGGAGGCTGGGGAAGGGCAGAGGCCAGCTGGACAGTCAGAGAAGGAGCCAGGCCCATCCCCTTTCCATCCTAGGGCAAGAAGGAAGGAGATGATAAGGAAGAGATGTGGTCTGCTGGGGAAGAAAGGGCCTTAATCCTCTTCATGGGCTGCAGCTGTGACAACTGGATAAGAGGACAGACATGTGTACAGGACAATGTTGGAAACAAAGCTTGGAAATATCTCTATTTATTGTTCCTCTCTGAGTTTGGCATCCTTCCCAGTGTGTGTTCTGATATCTGTGGATGTCTTCGAGCCCTTATCTTGCCTGGTTTCTGTTGTTTTTTACTCTTTATAATTTATAGGCATTTTTAGTTTAAACGGCATTTTCTCCTTCTTGTAACTGCTCGTGTGGGAGTTTTTTGTCTCCAGTCAAAGGTATTTGGAGCTTGGAAGCAAAGTGAAGGAATAAAAGGGGCTTTACCTGTTTTTGTGACTGTGTTTATTTTGTATCCCACCCTGGGTCATCACAGGTTTTGTCTTTTTCATCATCTCAAATTTCAACGGTTACTCAGATATTTATTGTAGCGAAAGTACCTTGGCAAAGTAAAAGTGGGAAACAACCTGGAGAATTGCTCAGTGCATCAACTTTATGTAATCTTCCATCTTTTTCTTGTTATGGTGATTGTTGACTGCAGCAGTTCCTGCGAGCAAACTTAAACAATGACCGTATGCTTCAAACTGGGGGAATATTTGTACTAATCTTGCCCAAATAGCATGGAGCACCATGCTAAGAAAAACAGGCTGGGAAGCAGTAAAAAATTGATTGTCATCTGAATGAAGGAAATGCCATCAGCAGGGATAACGGGTCTTCTGTTTTTAAATTTGATTTGTCTTTATTTAAATAGAAGAGGGAGGAGAACGTGAGAAGGGGAGGGGAGAGAGGACAAGAGAGGAGAGGAAAGGAAAGGAAGAAAAGAGGGAGGAAAAGAAAGAAAAAGGAAAAGAAAGGAAGGGAAAAGAAAAGGAAAGGGTGAGAGGAGAAGAGAGCAAAACATTCATATATTTATCCATCCATCCATCCATTCATTCTATATACATGGTCCCCATCTCAACAAGTGTTATATTATCACTATTTAGCTTTACCAAAACAAATACACATGCAAGGTTTTATTTGCTTTTTAGGAAAGATCTACTGTATGTTTTTTAATTTATTCCAAGGCAGAAACATTTATCTTCCATCAGTGTCCCTTAAGTATCTCCATGCCTAAGCTTTGTTCCCAGTCATTCTTTCTATGTCCACCTGCAAACATTGCCACATTGTGCCTAGGCTTTGTGTCTGGAAGCAAGCACTCAGCTTTTCATAATATTGAAAGTCGAAAGCCCTCTGACTTTTAATTGAATAATGGTTTATTCTGATGACAAAGCAAAGATGCATTTCTGAAAAGAGGGCATTACACCACCCCTTCCTCCCTACCATCCCCGGATGCTCTCCTCCACCTACCACTGCATAATTTAGCAATTTTGGTCGTCAGTGATTTAATACTTACAAGATGGGGAGTGACAGATTTTATACATTATAAGCAATAATGTTTGTCACTCCTTGTCTTTCTCTGTCGGGGAGTAAGAAACTCTGGTGATGCACTGGAGGAATGAAGAATCCATCCACGATGTTTATTTTCTCAGCATTTTTCATTAGCAAAGAGAAGAAAGAAAACGATGTTCAGGCATGCATAAGTGCATCAACATGCTTACTGTCCCTGTCCTATTGTTTCTTTTATATTTTATTTTATTTTATTTTTCATGTATTCATAACTATGTTTTACTTATACCTATTATCTTGTAAGCAATTGACAAATAATAAATAGATAAATAAATAAATATGCATCACTTTATAGAAAGAATCTGAGCAAGCTTCTAATTGTACAGCTCTATAGAAAATACAGGTAGTCCTCAAGTTACAACTGTTAGTTTAGTGATCATTAGAAATTACAATAGCATTGTACAATGGCCAGACTTCGCACTTGTAATCAAGTGTGACTCAATTAACATTCACCTTGCTAGGTGATGGAACTTCTGGTCCCGACGTAGTTGTATGCGTTTGGTTTTCCAAAGCACCTGAAGGCCAGACAAGGAATAACAGATGGAAGCTGAACAAGGAAAGCTTCAACCTGGAAATAAGGATAAATTTTCTGACAATGAGAACCATCAATCTATGGAACAGAAGTTGCCTTCAGAAGTTGTGGGCGCTTCATCCCCGGAGGCTTTCAAGAAGAGACTGGACTGCCAACTGTCAGAAATAATGTAGGGTCTTCTGTTTGGGTGGGGAGTTGGACTAGATGACTTCCAAGATACCCTGCAACTCTGTTAATCTGTAAGTTGGTCTTCTTTAGTCTAGTTAAGAAATCAAGGAGGGCTTTGTTTTGTCCACACAGCTCAAGCCTTCATGAAAAAAGATGAATTTGGAAAAATGCTTGCTTTAACTTTTGCGTTCTGTAAGTAATCATGATCAGGAATCCATTCCTTGACAAAGTCTTTTCTTGGGTCTTTTTCAATTCTGAAGTTTTCAAGTCCCAGAGTTTTCTAGCCAACATAGCCATAGAAGATAGAATAATAGAATAAGATCTAATAATAGAATTTGAAGGGATTTTTGAGATCTTCTAGTCCAACCCTCTGCTGGAGCAGGAGACCCTAAACCATTTCAGATAAATGGTTGTCCAGTCTCTTTTTGAAAGCTTCCAGTGATGTAGTTGAAGGCAAGCTGTTCATTGATTGATAGTTCTCACTGTTAGGAAATTAAGCCTTGGTTCTAGGTTGCTTCTCTCCTTGGCCAGCTTCCTTCTATTGTATCTTGTTTTGCCTTTTGCTACTCCCAAAAATAGCTTGACTGTCTCATCTTTACAGGAACCTGCTATCATGTCTCCCCTAGTCGTTTTTTTCATTAGAGTAGACATACCCAATTTCTGCAACCATTATTCTGAGATTTTAACCTCTAGCCTTCTAATCATCTTCATTGCTCTTCTCTGCTCTCTTTACAGAGTCTCAACCTTTTCTTTTCTTTTTATTGTGGTGACCAGAACTGGATGTAGTATTCCAAGTGTCTTACTAAGGCTCCGTAAAGTGGTACTAGCCATATTCAGAGGATTCTGGACATTCAAACTGATGCATCACATTGTGGTGGCTGTGAAGCTAATCACTCAAACTTTTGAGGGGATGCCAAAGTTTTGCGTTTGAAACTTGGGTAAATGACAACATTTATTCATTGCAGGGGAAACCAGATCCATCTTCCTGACAGCTATAATGATGAACTGAATCGAATGGGATGCAATCAACTTGTTAATCTGCGTTAAAGTTAGCTCTGGGTTTCATTTTGTGTTGTCAATATTTGAAAATGAATAATGTAATTTCATTTATTAATTATCCAGCGGGAGATTAGATGATGAATAGATAGATAGAATGAAAAGTGAGTCATTTATTGTTTGCATGATAAGCCAGAACGAAATTGCTGCTATCACACGAGATTGTATTGTGTCCACAATGGGCACCCTTATTAAAGGGTGATTAGGTGGGAAAGAAGGATTATATCAAAAGATTAATCATTAGGCTGGTGATATAAAGAGGAGAGAGAGTACCCTAGTAATAATTTTCTAGTGGCAATGATTTGTAGTATTTCTCTAACTTCACAGAGAGTTTCCAAGTTGGCAGGAGTTATGATGTCATTGTGGTCCAGAGTATCTGACTGATTGCTATGATTGTAAAGAAGTCCCAGTGTCATCAGGAAGGGCAGATAAGAAAGAGAAGATACTGATGAAGTAAGATACTGAGAACTAGGAACAGAGAAAAAAAATCAAAGGAAAGGTGATACAGGAAAAGAATACAGGTAGTCTTCAACTTACAAGGACCACGATGGAACCCTTAATTCCCATGGCAAAGCAAAACAGTTGTGAAGTGAGCTTTGTCCCATTTTACAACCTTTTCTTGCCACTATTGTTAAGTGAATTACTGCATTTGTGAATTTGTGTTCAGTGTGTGAGAAAAGGACAAGTCAGCTTTAAAGCTGATGTAGGCCTCTCCTAATTGAAGATCGCAAATTAACAATATATTATAGCACAGGTTGGGCTGATTTTGCAAGCATAGCAAAATATTTGCTATCTGTAACTTCTGTTAGACAATCAATTTTGGAATTATTTTGGATCACAAATGTCTGGGACCCTGAGAAAAAAGGGAACTGAAAGTAGCAGATGGTAAGCGAGTTGGGATATTCCTACAAGTAGGTGTTTCCTTTCCTTCCCTTCCTTTCCTTTCCTAGTCTAGTCTATTTATAAAAAATAAGTTTTTTAATTTAATTCTAATTTAATTCTGTATCCTGGAGTTGGAATATACCTATAAGTGGGTGTTGATCGATGGACAGTATGAGAAAGTAGGGAAGTACATCCAGTAAGATTACATCCAGTAAGAAGAAGAAGGGTATAAAAGAAGGGAGTAGATCTCAAATCATGACCACTGATGGTAGCTATTCCTTGCTGGACTTAGCTATTGTCTCTGGACCTCATTGCAATGGGTTTTATTGATATAAGTGATGTTATGATGGCTTTTCATGTTCCAAATTGCTCCTGAAATAAACCTCTGATCTTAAAGTAAGATTTATTGCTTGTGGATTCTCTGTGTTCCTCTTTTCTTGGGATAATTTTATAACAATGGCTTCCCCATTGACTCTGCTAGTCAGAAGGTCACAAAAAATAATCACACAACCCTAGACGCTGCAGCCATCATAAATATAAGCCCGTTGTCAAGCTTCCGATCTTTGATTGCTTGACCACGAAGATGCTGTAATGGTCGTAGGTGTGAAAAATGAAAGTCAATTTTCTCAATGCCATTGTAACTTTGAAAGGTGATTAAATAATGTTCCAAAGGTGCTTTTTTTCAATAGGCAACTGGACTTTTCTGGTTTTTCTTTGAAGAGGTTTCCCTTTAGTTTTTTTTTTAAGTTTACTTTATTGTCATTGCACCTCATATAACGAAATCAAGCACCATGTTCAGTGCACATCATGACTATGAAAATAAGCACAAACACACATCCTTCACCCTCCACACATTGAATTGAAAACCCTTCTCATCCATGAAGCTTCTTCAGCTTCATTTCTGGGACAACCATGACCTGGATGACTGAGAATCTCCACAGACATTAAATGAATGGTTGTAAGTCAAGGATTACTTGGGTTTGTAGCTTAGGGTTGAACTGTGGGATCTTTGGTGCCCTCTGAGCTTGGTTGTTTTCTTGCAGACCAGAGGTGGTATTCAGCAGGTTCTGGAGAACTGGTAGTGGAAATTTTGAGTAGTTCAGAGAACCGGCAAATACCACCTCTGACTTGTCCCACCCCCATCTATTATTTGCCTCCCGAGTCCCAGCTGATCACCTGGGTCTTCTTTTGTTGCCCTGCACAGGAGAACAGAGCTGGAAAATAGGTTAGTGGGGTGGGAAGGGAATGGAGATTTTACAGCATCCTTCCCCTGCCATGCCCACCAAGCCATGCTCACAGAACCAGTAGTAAATTTTTTTGAATCCCACCACTGTTGCAGAACTTTCATTACCAAGCTAGGTAACATCATCAGTGCCAGGAGAGAATGGGGTTTGTTCTAGCACTGATGAAGTTAAACACTTTGATAATAAAACCTCTGCAAGAAAACAACCAAACTCAGAAAGCACCAAAGACCACACAAAGAAATGTCAGGCTAGCTCCGTTTTTCTCAATCTTGGCAGCTTTAAGCTATGTTGGTAGCTGGCTGGGGAATTCTGGGAGTTTAAGTCCATCAAGTTTAAGGTTGCCAAGGTTGAAAAACACTGACAATAAGTGTGCAAGTGTCTGGTGGAACAGCGGGTGAACAGGGTGAGAAAAATGAGCCAGGAGAGAAAAGAGTTGATCTCAACCAGATATACTTGTAAGGAACCATACCCAAGATAGAGATATAAAAGGAATTCACTGTGGATTCCCAGTTAGGAGTAGAATAGACACAAATATGGACAGCAATGACCAAATTCCATTATCACCTATGAAATTCCACTCAAAAATATGTTTAAAAGAAGAGGGAGAGAGGGAGAGGGAGAAAACTAGGGGAGGGAAAGGGTCATTCATAAGTGTATATTTTAAAAGTATACATTAAAAAGAAAACAACCAACAGCAACAGAATATAGGTTCACTGGTTTATAAACCATGAAGAATTTGTTGGTGAAATGACTTGGGGGTTATGCTACATAAGGCTGAATACACACTGACATTTTGCTAGCCGTATTGTAACTTCTTCCGAGCAGATCTGAACACCAGGCTGGCAACAGATGTCACGTCCTCATATATTGCTTCTGTTCAATGATGTGGAACGGCCACAATCAATAGCCAACTGCCATGTAGATAATAGCTGTTATCCTTTGTTTTAAATTACTTGGTTGATTATAAATTCCTATGGCCTCATGAATAATTCAGAGGAAATATGTATTACGTCACGCCAGGGTGCTGATGTTCTCCAGGACTAATTTTGTGATTTGGCCCTTGCGATTGGTGTTCAGCAAAGGCTACTCTCTTACTACTTTTAAGCCTGATGTTCCTTGCAGGTTCTTCAATCCTGCATTCCAGTGGTGGGATTCAAATTTTTTTACTACCAGGTTCTGTGGGCATGGCTTGGTGGGCGTGGCAGGGGAAGGATACTGTAAAAACTCCAGTCAGAGGTGGTATTTGTTGGTTCTCCAAACTACTCAAAATTTCTGCTACCGGTTCTCCAGAACTGGTCAGAATCTGCTGAATACCACCTCTGCAGCATTCTATAGAGCAAGAGTCTTCAAACTTGGCATGTTTAAGTCTTGTGGACTTCAACTCCCAGAATTCCTAAGCTAACATGACTGGAGGAGGAATTCTGGGAGTTGAAGTCCACAAGTCTTAAACTTGCCAAGTTTGAAGACCCCTGCTATAGAGTGTCCTCTCCGTTCAACGTAATTGACCCTGGAATTGCCAACTTCCAAAACTAAGTCTATGTGTCCATTTTCAAGAGCCACATTTTAGAAAAAGATGTACCACAAATGAAGTGTCTTCAAAAGGTAGCCACCAAGATGAGAAGGGGCTTCACTTCTGGTGGGTTGAGATGGAGGCATTAAAGGCTTGCAGTGTTCCAGTACCTTATTTCTCAACTTGATGTTCTCCTTAAATACATTGAATATCTTCTACCCTTCCTGGCTGGCTTTCCATCAAGCTGGGGGGAAGCTATTCTAGTCCGTCACACCCAATGACTCTCATCGTAATATACTTCTTCTAATCTTATTCAATGGTTTACATTGTTCCCTAGCCAGAAAGCATGACTTGCTTGCCTGCGGACACTAATGGACTTTGCCATTCATTGCTTTGACAATATAAACAGCTCTTAAGTGCCAGCTGCTAGAGGGAACAGCAGGCATCACAAATCTAGGGGGTTCCATTAAAGGTAGTTCAAGAGAATTGCATCAGTGGCTTTCGCTTGTTAAGGCTACTTTGTTCTCTATTAATTCACACAGCTCCTCAAAAAACATGACACATGAGTGTCATGTCCACCCCGGGCTTTTGAAGCTCTCCAAAGTTTCGGCAGGGGAATGTCCTGCTATTTTCCACCAGATGCAACCGGCTGAAGTTGCCAGCTGGTTGCATTAGAGAGAAGGCAAACCGAGATGCCAAGCTGGATTTGGCAGACTTTGCTCAATGTGTGCTCATGTAGGCATGAATACCACAACGGGTGCTCCAAAAACGGCCCTGGACAGCAATGATGGCTGCAGAGAATTGAACGACGCTATTGTTTAGCTTCCATCAAACTACTCTCTTGGTGCTACACCAGCTACAAAAGCACTATATCCTAATTAACTTTAAATGTCTCACTCATAAAGCTGTCAGTGTCTAGCTCTAATGTCTGTAGTTTTAATAGTGCATTTGATTAGGAGGTAATTTTATTCACTCAAAGCCAGCCGGCTTATTTGGAGAAGGATCAGTCTAGGTTGTTGGCACACACACACATACACACACACTTGCAAGCATACACAAACATCCTGCTAGTCCTACATAGTATTTGCAGATATATCTATTGCAAGCAGATGGACACTATCTTATTTTATTTGTGGGCATCTTCTGAAAGCAGCTGCATTTTTCCTAGGAATGCACACATAAATGATGCAGCTATTTTAAAGAGTTGCTGAGTGATATAATGTGTACTTTATTGGTTGGTCTGTTTAGTAATAACATTTCTGGACTGCCCACTTTCCTCCAAGAGGAAAGCTCCTAAGCTGCTCCCCAATTTTTATTTTTATTTTGGTCTTCTTCAAATTCAGATTGCTGGGATATTTATTCAATCCATCTATCCTTTTGATGCTTTAGCAAGGTAAGCCCTTTTAAGAGTATCCATAATATGATCTAGATTTTTTTTTTAATGCTCTCACTTTTAACCTTCCTTTTTGCACACTGGAATCCAAGATATTGGTCTCTAAAATGTGAATAGCTTTTCATTTGGGGATAGGTCTGAAATACAAATAAAACCATGGCTCGGGATTTGAGTTGAGAAACAGCAAAATCATGGCCATGTATTTCAAAACCTTGCAGTGGAGGGGAAGTGAATGGCCAGAAGGACACAAGGCTGGATGGCGAGTAAGTGAGGCCCAAGTCAAAACCAAAACCCAAGTAAGCTGGATTCTAGTTTATGCTCTGGAGAACAAGAGCTTGAGAGATAAAATTAGGATGTAGGTAGTAAAGATTTGATGCGGCAGAGAGACTGGTTAGCCATTCAAAGTCCAAACTGCAAAACTAGCTGCTCAGTCCTGCAAGTCTTTTCTTTTCTTTTTTCCTTTCCTTTCCTCCCTTTCCCCCCTTTCTTTTCCTTTCCCCTCCTCTCCTTTCCTTTACTCTCTCCTCTCTTCTCCTCTCCCCTTCCCCCCTTTCCTTTCCTTTCCTTTCCTTTCCTTTCCTTTCCTTTCCTTTCCTTTCCTTTCCTTTCCTTTCCTTTCCTTTCCTTTCCTCTACTCTACTCTACTCTACTCTACTCTACTCTACTCTACTCTACTCTACTCTACTCTACTCTACTCTACTCTACTCTACTCTACTTCCCCTGCTCCTAGCCTAGTCTACTCATAAAAATAAAAAAGTTTTTTAAATAATACCACTATCCCTGTGTATTTAATTCTGTATCCTAAGTCAGCAGCCTTTTGGGCACCAGGCACCAGGCACCAGTTCTGTGGAGACAGTCCTCCCCCCCTGCAGACCAAAGGGAGCGTGGTTTTGTATGGGGGGTTGGGTTGGGTTGGGGACCCCTGCCTTAAGTGTACCAGATTTGGACTGCTGAACACCACATGGTCACTAGATGGCAGCAGAAGGTTAGAAGTTTCTGTGCCTTTTTAAATGCCATCTGGATTTAGATGACCATCCTGTGGCAGGCTACTAATTCTCAGATACCTAATACAGGTCTTCTGTTCATGTTATCATATTTTTAAATGTGCTGTTTTGTAAGTAATGTTTTTATTTGTGAGGTTTTGGGGAAAGTATTGTTTTTTTCCTCTTGACATTTCACCTCTGCTCCATGGCAAATATCTGTAAAAGATAGTTGTGATGTAATCCAGGGAACTGATGGGTGGTAGATGTACTTCAGGCTCTTAGAAAGCAGAATGATGACAATCTGAATGCCATGGCAGCACTGATTACCATCTGCAATGTGAAGGAAGCCACCCCTCCTAGAAGAATGAAATATTTTGAGAAATATTAAAAAAGCAGAATATTGTATTTCTCTAAAGGAGAAACCTGCTCTTGGAAAGTGTCCCCCTCCTTTGTTAATAGCCCCAGCAGGACTGGGCTATACAAGACAAAAGACCTTCAGCTCCAGGGTGATGGGATTAAGACTTGACCCTTCAAGACATAATAGGATTATCTATCTGCACAGCTTACTGCATTGCACAATCTCCTAAGGACATTGCATCACCCTGCAAACTTCAATCAAACTTGACTCAGACAAACATGACCCCACATGGCCCCATGGGAGTCTGACAACAGCCAATAGAATACATGTTCTTGCACAGGAACAGGAAGCTTTAGGGCAAAGCCCAAGATTCTCCCAGCTTGGAACTGAACCAGACGGATATTTCTTCCAACAAATAGATAGGACACATGATGAAAATCACATGAAACAATAACACACCCCAAAGCAACACAGACAGTTCAACAAGTCATTAACAATTTGTTTAAGTCAGTAACTAAGTGGTGTTAGTTTAAGTATAGGCAATTTATCCAAACTCATATCAGACTGCTCTAGTGGTTATGGTGTTTTAATTCTCACTCCCAAGAATGCAATTAATAGTTCACAGTATCTGCCTTGTTATTCTGTATTTTCTTTCCTGATCCGCCAGTAATAGAACTTTAAACTATGTGGGTGGTTTCTCCTTTGATTTTTATAACAATTAGGTAATATGTTCGGATTCAGTCTTTTCTTCTCTTGCCTAATACACCGTGATTGCCTTTTCCCATGATTGTCTTGGTGCAGGCTGCGTTTTCCACTATGACAGTTAATTGTTAATTCTTGGATTCTCGCCAGTTAAATTACACCTGCCATGCTGAAGCGAATAAAGAAAGCAATTTCTCCCAGTGTATATCTAATTTTTTACTTACTAGATCTTGGCTTATAATTATATTTACTATATTTTTGTATTTATCGTATATGTGTGTGTATATGTGTGTGTGTTTGTATATATATATATATATATATATATATATATATATATATAATATGTTATATATTATGATTGATTGCACAGTCAGCTAGATGTTTAGTCTAGATTTGGCAGTTTTGTCCATAGATCAAGTCCTTGCCAAGGATTTTAGAAAGAAAGATGTCTATGGAGATTCTCAGTCATCAAGGTTATGGTTATCCCAAAGGTGCTTTTTCAAGAGGCAATTGGACTTTCTTATTTTTTTCTTTTGAAAACTATCTCCAGTCTACAACACAGTCCTTTCAACAGTTCCAAGAAGGCTCCACACCCATTTGGTGACCCTGAGGACACAGATGAAGCTCCTTTGATGCTAAAAGATTGCAAATGACCAGCTGTTTGCAAGGAGTATAAATCCTTTCATTCCCCACCATCCAGTCAGAGCCTCTTGAAAAAGCACTTTTAGAAAGGCAGGTGTTGTTGTTTGATGGTGTTAAAGGTATTGTCTTGGGATGTAAGCTGTTCCAAGCAAAGCTGCCTTTTGCAATTGACTGGTGGTGATTTTGTCAATACTTTGGGATGGCACTCAAGGCACCTCTCATAATTGGGACTATCTTTGTTTTCTTCTGCCTTCGTCGTTCTATTTCTATTTGAAAGTCTTCTTATTTTGTTGCATTCTCCAGTTCTTTCTCTTCTCTTCTGCTATGTCCAGGTAATACAACATTCAGTATTCAGACTTGTCCACCGTTGTTAAGTCTGGTGTGTTATGCAACAGGTGCCTGTCTGTTTGAGTTCTAACGTTCCCAGCACTTTAGCGTCTTCATTTCTTCACATCTAGTTGGGGAATTCTGGGAGTTGAAGTCCCCAAGCCTTAAAGTAACATTCTAGTTAACGTTACTTTGCTAACCAAGAAGAGGTGGTGGCCTTCTAAGTTTGGGAGTGATTTGTTCTTCCATTCTTCCTAAGGATGGTGAGAGGCTTACTGTATTAGCTCAACATCACTCAGCTGTCTTCTGTGTGGAACCAGCACTGATATTCTTTCAGCTTTTAGCTCAGTGCTTTTCCTGCTGCTCAGAATTATCTTCCTTCCTCTTTTATACTGCATGGGAAAAAAATGGTATTTTGACTAATGAAACTTTTTCGTCGAAAACTGACCTACGTCGTCTACTTTCCCATTCCATCCCTCCTGCTTTCATCCCTTTGAAGGAGTTTGCATGAAAGAGAAAAGATAGGCAAGTTCCACAAAGCACAGTTAAATGTTGTGAAATCCTCTCCCTTGTCAACGTTATTATGATTGACTACCTATATTCTTCCCCCGAGCACAGAATAATTTGCTAAACTGATATTTATGATAGTAGAATTGGCCCTTGCCGGTGCCTTTATCAGAAGAAATCAGGTTGCCAATTTTATTCTTTTGGCAGGTTCTACTAATGTATTTTTTTTCTCTCTCCTTTATGTTCATTAAAGAGGGGTCAGGATGTAAAAATCTCTTAATAAGAAGACCCATTATGGAAGAAAGTCATAGAGCATATTTGTTGCGATTATACTTCAATACCAATTTATGAGATGCGTGGAATATTTAAAAAAAAAACACATTGCAGTAGACAAAGAATTTCATTTTTATTATTCTGGTGATTATTACAATCCTTTAAGGTAAAGCAGCATTAATACCTTCTTATTAAAGCTCGGGGATGATGATAGAAAATATTGGCTTGCAGGAAGCTCAATCAAACAGCTATCATGACAAACCATTTAGGTGAAAATACATCTTGGCTGAATCTTCCCTAGGCCATGGATCGCCAAAATTCATCCCAGATGGTCCTCAACTTACGACCACGATTGAGCCTGAAATTTCTATTGCTGTGTGAGATAGTTGTTAAGTGAATTTTGCCCCATTTAATGAACCTTATTGCCCCAAATCACTGCAGTTGTTAAGTTAATAACACAGTTCTTATATAAATCTGGCTTCCCCATTGCTTTGCTTGACAGAAAGTCAATAAATCAATCAGAATAGAGTTGGAAGGAACGTTGGAAGTCTTCTAGTCCAGCCCCCTGCTCAAGCACATACCATTATACCATTCCAGACAAATGGCTCTCCAGTCTTTTCCAAACAGCTTCAAGTGATGGACCATTTACAACTTCTGAAGGCAAGCTGTTCCACTGGTTGTTCTCCCTGTTAGGAAGTTTCTCCTTAATTCCAGATTGCTTCTCTCCTTGATTAGTTTCCATCCATTGTTTCTTGTCCTGCCTTCAGGTGCTTTGGAGAACAGCTTGATTCCCTCTTCTTTGGGGCAGCCCCTCAAATATTGGAATACTGTTATCATGTCACCCCCTAGTCTTTCTTTTCTCTAGACTAGCCAAACCCAAATCCTGCAATTGTCCTTCCTATGTTTTTGTCTCCAGGCCTTTAATCCTCTTAGTTGCTCTTCTTTGAACTTTTGCCAAAGTCTCGACTTCTTTTTTTGTAAAGTGGTGACCAAAAACTGGATGCAGAAAAATGATCCTCTCGATTTACGACAGGACACTGCAACCATCATAAATATGAATCAGTTGCCCAGCATCTGAATTTTGATCCTGTGATCATGAGGATGCTGCAATGGTCATTAGTGTGAAAAATGGTCAGATATGTCACTTTTTTTTAGTGCCGTTATAATTTTGAACGGTGTAAGTTGAGGCTTGTCTGTATCAGAATAGTACAGAATAACAGAATCAGAAGGAACCTTGGAGGTCTTCTAGTCCAACCCCTTGCTCAGGCAGGAAACCTTACACCATTTGAGACAAATGGTTGTCCAATCTCTTCTTAAAAACTTCCAGTGTTGGAGCATTCACAACTTTTGGAGGCAAGTTGTTCCGCTGGTGAATTGTTCTAACTGTCAGGAAATTTCTCCTTAGTTCTAGGCTGCTTCTCTCCTTGATTTTAGGAAAGTTGGGTTTTGATTCTCATGGATCCATTTATATTTCGTGCGCCACTTTGGTCATCTTATTCAATTTTTTCTCCTTTTTCAAACCGTGCTTCATCTATGCAAATTTGGGTCAGGATCAAAAAGGAGCCAATAGTGGTGAAGATGAACAGACGAGAGCTTTTAAACAGTGGTTCACATGATTCCTTTAAATTGGAATGTCTTCATGTGGTTGGGAAAAATTTTAAGAAAGAGGGGTGGAGATGAGATGCCCATGGAACACAGCCTTGTCAATCTGTTGACTGATTGTTGCACATTTCTTGGCAGTACTATCCATTATGCACAAGCCCAACAAATGTCCTCTGGCACCCTAACCTTTGGGATTATTGAAGTCGGGGCGACATAGGGAGCAGGCCATTTTGGAGTCGGCAGTGACAGCTTGAAAAATGGTCAAACAAGAGAACAAATACCATCCATGGCAGGCACTGTAATGAGTTGCTCCAGGACATTATTGGCTGCAGCCAATCCCATATTCAACCTTCTCTCAGAGGACCCTAGACATTGTACCTCCTGTCTGAATCTACATGTTTCCCAAGTGCCCGTTTCTAGTTTCTGTAACCAACTAGTGAACATTTCTCCATTTGTTTTTTTACAAAGGGAAAAGGAGTTTAAATGTGGAAATTGGGTCCCTTTGCTGCTCTCCTGGACTAAGACTCCGAGGCTAACTTCTAGCAAAGAGCACTCTTAACCAAGAGCAGCTGCAGGGTTAGGAAAAGCTGGAGTTGTCCCATTTCAATTTCAGCCTTTGGGGTGAAGGAGAGGCACAGAGAGGAAGCAGGTAAAGATTTTGCAAAGGGACTGTGGTGTGGTTTGCCAGCAATTTCCCCACTCTAGGAACACTGGCAAAGAGCTGTCTCTTTTGACCGTAAACCCATACTTGATCAAACAAGCATCTGCTCCCTTTTTTGGCTCTTGTTTTCCTTCCTGGGCTCTTAAAATGGTGAGATTTGCTATCATTTTATTTGGTTTTGAAGACTACCCATCATTAGTCTCGGTGACTTGGCGTGAGAATTGTTCCCATGTCATCCTCGGGCTTCTGGGTTTTCTAATGCAGTTGAGCTAGGGCAGCAAAGTGTGTGTTTGTGCATGAATAAGTGTAGGCGATGTTTTCCTGAGTGCCTCAGGTGCCTTAATAATCAGCCAACAGAAACATCTTTTCTGCAGCAGACAAAACTAGTTCTTCATAACCAGCTCCAGCAATTCCCTGCAGAATTGAAGAATACAGAATTGAACGTTTATTGATTTTTTGGGGTAATAATAGTCTAAGCTTTCCTCTGTAAAAATGCATCTTTTCCACTACGGCGCTTTCCTGCCCCTTTCCTGTCCCTGAAGTCTGAAGACCCAATTTGCTCTTTCTCACACCAAATTAATTGGATCTCTGTCTCTGCCTCAAGATGAGTCTTTAATTAATACCTGCACATTGTTTTATGATCAGAGAAGTACTCTCTGCTTCTGCACCACAACGTGAGAACTTTGAGGATTTATTTCTTCCGTTGTGCTGTTGTGCCGGTTGTACTGTTGGGTGTCTGCCATGATTTTCTGAGGCTTCCTGAGTTCATATGACATACATAACTAATCACTTAAGCACCCTGAACACTTAATTCACACAACCCATTGAGTTGGTTATGTATGCATGTGCAATGGTACTTCAGGAATTATTGTTAATTGATTCCAAGATACGTGATTAGTAGCAAAAGTACCAAACAAAATTTTCCCATAAGGAATAATATTGTGAATCACAAGGGAGCTGACCCTGACAAGTTCTAGCTTGTACCAAACAAATGATGAATATTGGGTCAAAATGTTCATGTCAAAATGTGTTGAGTACTAAACAAATGATGAATACTGGGACAAAATGTTGACATCAAAACGTGTTGAGTATCAAACAAATGATGAATACTGGAACAAAATTTTCATGTCAAACTACATTGAATACCAAATTCTATGAGTTTCAAAGCAATTGAGTACCAAGATACCATGGTGCTTATGGCCTGCTGTGATTTGCATACCTTCCTTATTTAGTTGATTTATAAAATAATGCATAATACCTACAAGCAAGTAAGGAAAATATGTTTCCTAAATAAGCTTCAGAATAAAGGAACGATACTGAAGAAAAGTTCAAGTTGCTGGTATATGAAGTATAGGTAGTCCTCAACTTACAACTACAGTTGAGCCTACAATTTCTGTCACTAAATGAGAGAGCTGTTAAGCGAGTTTTGCCCCATTGTATGACCTTTCTTGCCCTGGTTAATAAGTCAATCACTGTAGTGGCTAAGTTAGTAACATGGTTGTTAAGTGGATCACCCTTCCCCATTGACTTTGCTTGTCAGAAAGTCACAAAAAGGGATCACATGATCCCAGGACGCTGCAACCATCATAAATATGAGTCAGTTGTCATGGGTTCAAATTTGGATCTTGGGACCCTGGGAATGCTGCAACGGTTGTGTGAAAAATATTCATAAGTCATTTTTTTCAGTGCCATTGTAACTTCAAACGGTTACTAAACAAATTGTTGTAAGTTGAGGACTACCTGAATGAGATTTCCTCTTTCCTCATCCCCACCATTCCTTTATTTAAAGAAAGTCTTCAGCTTTTCAACTTGGCCTCTGAGTTTTTAGCAGTATTTTTATTGGACATCTTATATTCTGATTCTGAGGCCCATGTATGAGTTATCTCTGTTGTCCATAGGTAGCATGACTCATGTGAGGAATAAAAGATAGATTTTTCTGGACCAAAATCAGCAGGAGGCTACATCTCAGCTTGGCGTCACTTTCTGATTTTCTTGGAGTGGAATTGATTAAGGAATTAATTGAAATAAGAGACAGCAAAATCCTTTGGAGCTGGCTTTCCAACTTTCTCATTCCCTAAACTTTTTCTGAAGCAGATCTGTCTTTAATATCAAACAGCAAATGGTATGGCATTCAAACTTTCTTTAGCTGTGGATCAGTTACGTTTCCCAGCAGCAGATTCTACAAGGTTTGTTGTGTTGAAGGAACTGTGTTGTCTGTTAGGATTTGTTCTATACTTGTATGGGAATTATATTGAATAATCGTTCCAGTTGTTAGGAAAGTCCTCCCTAGTCTAAGTTGATCCTCTCCTTGATTAGTTTCCATCCATTGATTTTAGTCCTGCCTTTGGATGCTTTGCAGAATAAGTTGACCCCCTCTTCTTTGTGGCATCCACTTAGATATTGGAACAAGACTTCAGTTTTGGAAAATGTTAGAGGATGTTCTGACCTAGGCTTCTTTAGAAAGCATAAATCACAATCTTAGTCCCAGCAAAACCTCTTTTATTTCCATGGCTGTGAATTACGTTCATTCACAGCCTGCAAGGCTTCACAAACAGTCTTTCAGGGGAACGTTTATAAACACCCACCTTATCACACTTGGAATGCTACCAGAGAACTAATTGCCAAATACAGGGCAAGGCCAAACTTGACACAGAGTCAAACAGAACTTTTCAAAGCTTGAATCAATCAGGTGAACTAATTGCTTCCTGCAAAAGCTCACGTCCTGTTCACTCCTCTTTTATGTCCTATGGGAAGGGCCAATCATCTGAAAGGTGTGACCTTACTCCTGAGTTGACCCTGCTTTCTCAATTGTTCTGATCTTCTGGTAGCCCTGCGCATGCGCAGGCTGGGAACCGGTTCCAGAAACTCCTCTATCTCTCACTGCTGTCCGAGCCTGAAGGCAGCTGATGACTGCCAGCCTGCCCTGGCTCCATCCCTGCCTCCGATGCAGACCCCTCATCCGAGCCTTCCTCAGCCTCCAAGACTGGCCCAGTTTCCTCCCCAACTTCCATGCTACTGTCCCACTCTGCTGCCAGCCCTGTCAGCTGCCGGAGGGCCATAACAGGGGATCAGGAAAAAGTTGGTGGAAATATGTCTGTATTCCTCAGTGAAAGCTTAATCAACATGGCATATCTTTAGTAACTTTTCACCAATCAAGAACATCTGAGATTCAGAAAGGAAGGGGCAAGAAAGCATTTGAAGGCTTACATATGCAGGCACCAAAGTAATTGGAAATGAAGCACACTGATGTCAGCCGAGCAGGTTTTGAATGACGACAACAATAACCTCCTGTTAAGCTGTCATGTTGCAGCCTATGGCTGATTAATTTACTGGTATCTTCATTGCAATATTTCTTCTTAGTTCTATCCCTCCTCTTCCAATACATTCATTACCAAATCAGGAAAGGGGCTGTGTTCTGCTCACAAATTGCTGATCTAAACATTCCAAATAAATTATCTTGAATAATAGATGGCAATGACTGCATAATTTATAACGCGACCGTCTGAGTCAAAGATGGAGGCATTGTCTTTAGCCTTGGACCTCAGGTCAGATGGGGGCTTGATCTGTTCTCAGTCCAAACGCTAGACATGATCTATACTCTCAAAGGGCTGGATGGATGCTGGATTCATGGAAACAACAAATGGCTCTTTGCGGATTGCCGACTCCGTTCGAATCAGCAAAAGCACAAAACGTTCAGTGAGGAGAGGGTGGAAAATGGGCACGTACAACAGAACGGCAACGAAAGAATCCAAGGCTTTTCAGTGAGATCACAAATGATAAGATGGATGTACTCTGCTTCCGCTTTGTCCTTGAGTTCCATTATAACTCTGTCCAGTTCAGCACATTCTATCCACCCTGGTATTTTGGGGGGTAAATGCGAAAGTGCTATTGTTTTGCTTGTTTGTATGTATGTGTGCAGGTTGTTGACTTGTTGCAATCCTCCAACTCAACGGATTGATCACAGAGAGTCTTCAACTTACGGCTACAACTGAGCCCAAAATTTCTGCTGTGAAATAAGGTTTGCTCCACTTACAACCTTTCTTGCCACAGTTGCTAAGTGAATCACTACAGGTATTCAGTTCATTTTCCAGGGGAAAAAAAACCACAACAACCCACGAAAGTCCAGCTGCATTTTGAAAATTATCTTTGGGACAACCATGACCTAGATGATGGAGTATCTCCATAAACATGACACATAGACATTGCCACAAAGGAGAGGGAGTCAAGCTATTCTCCAAAGCACCTGAAGGCAGGACAAGAAGCAATAGATGGAAACCAATCAAGGAGAGAAGCAACCTAGAACTAAGGAGGAATTTCCTGACAGTGAGAACAATTCACCATTGGAACAACTTCCCTCCAGAAGTTGTGAATGCTCCAACACTGGAGGTTTTAAAGAAGAGATTGGGCAACCATTTTGTCTGAAATGGTATAGAGTTTCCTGCCTGAACAGGGGGCTGGACTAGAAGACCTCCAAGGTCCCTTCCAACTCTGTTATTCTAATTTTAAGACATGTCCTCCAAACAATTCCTTTTGCCTCATTTTGGGTGAAAATGGTTGGCCGTCAGCCTTTTAAGGTACTCCGGACAAGAAGTACTAACCAATCATGAGTATAGAATAACAGAGTTGGAAGGGACCTTGGAGGCCTTCTAGTTCAACCCCCTGCCTAGGTAGGAAACCCTACACCACTTCAGACAAATGGTTATCCAATCTCTTCTTTAAAACTTCCAGTGTTGGAGCATTTACAACTTCTGGAAGCAAGTACTAATGCTATTGTAAAGTTTTACAATAAAGAGAGCATTAGTACTCATGGTTGGTTGATGAATCTTCCTTTTTACACGCTAGAGAACTAGGGAGTATTAACTCTAAGATTCTTTCTCCACCCTTAATTCCTGCTTCGGATTCAGATTTCTTTTACCTGCCCATTACATTGGGAGATGGAAGAAGGAGCTGTAGACTCTAGGCTGCAGCTCCTTCTTCCATCTCCCAAGGTAATTCTCACAGGCAATTACATGGGCTTAGACTCTAAATTCCCCTCAATTTGGGATATTCCTGAACTTTGCTAGCTGCAGACGAGAAAAAAAAGAAAGAAAGAAAGAAAGGATGAAAAAGCTGTTTCAATTACCAGACTGCATATCCTGCACTAGATAATCCCAAAGTTAACTCTTTCCATACTTAAACTGTCCTCTGTTTTCCCCCATGAATTTTCAACAAGCCAGTTACTGATTCCATAAATTCTACCCTGCTTCTCATTTGCTCTGGTGTTACATTTTCCGGCAATATCCTTTTTCAAGAAGCACAGTGGGATAATTCAGCGGTAGCTTCTTCTTTTCATTATTTTGTCCACGCGGTTGTGGATTCCCCAGCCTGAAGTTGCTATATAGCTTTTCGTGCCTTTGGAATTCAGATTCAAAGGCATGGTTTCCCCTTACCCCTGCAAGCTGCAAATACTTAACCGGCAAAGTTTGCATTGTGCCCATGAAATTCAACCCATGCCTGCTGGGGACAAGATAACAAGGTTTTAATTAGAATGCCAAAAGGATTGTCCTGTCCCCCGTTGAGAAAAACCATGGGACATTTAGCAAGGAGATTTTGCTCCCTGCTCCTGTGCTGGATGTCTTCTGACTTCAATCACTCCTTTCAAGGAGTCCAAACGTGCCTTGCAAATCTTTATTAGCCCACATGGCGTCCATCTCTGATGTCCATGTGGCTTTTATGATTGCACTTTCTTTTTTTTTATTTAAGATGGAGAAATGAAAGAAGCACAGCTTGCTTTCCAATCCTCTGCTAATTTCTCTGATTAGTCTCCTGTTCATTTTATTTGCTTGTTTTCTTCGGAGCCTGTTTGATAATCCAAGGAATGCTTCACACATAAGGGTCCAGGATGCAAACTTATTTTTTCATTTCACAATATATAACAGACTTAAGCATAGTTTCAATAGGAAAACTTCAACCATTTGTTCCTATATTTGAGGGGCTGCCACAGAGAGGAAGGGGTCAAGCTATTTTCCAAGGCATCCGAAGGCCAGACTACGAATAATGGATGGAAACTGATCAAGGAGAGATTCAACCTGCCAATAAGGAGGAATTTTCTGACAGCGAGAACCGTCAACCAGTGGAATGACTTGTGTTCAGAGGTTGTTGGGCTTCATCACTGGAGGCTTTCAGGAGGAAATTGGACTGCCATTGGTCAGAAGTGGTGTAGGGTCTCCTGCTTGGGCGTGGGGTTGGACTAAATAATCTACAAGGATCACTTTCAACTCTGTTGATCTGTAAACCATCCTAGACCAAATTTTAAGCCCCAAAAATGCCAGGGAATTTCTAGAAGCTTGGCACTCTAACAAATTAGCTATCAACAGACACATAGACATAAACAATATCTATAGACCAGGCAAAAGAGCCATGGTAGCACAGTGGCTGATTAGATGATCTCATGCTTAAGATCTGCTGTTATAGTTTAGGGCAGTGTTTTTCAACCTTGGCAGCTTGAAGATAGCTGGACTTCAATTCCTAGAATTCCCCACTGGAAACACTGGTTTTGGCCTACCGTATCTGGACTGAAATTTTTGGACGATCCTACAATAGCATCTTTGCTACCATCTTGGGGTATTTTTGCTGCCCAGATCTACTTAACCTGACTGTAGTTGATTTACTCATTTTCAGACTCTGTTATCAATTTGGAAAAATTTATGATATGTTGCTTGAAGTTCGGTTTCTTAATTATTCAAGACATCTAAGGAAGCTGAATCACCTTCTTCAATGGATAGTAGATTGATTTTTCTCCCCGCATTCACACTTTGCTCTGTGATATATTGCCCACTTTGGTAAGTTAGGAATGTATTTCTGGACTGGACTTAAATGTATAAAGATCAGGTTCATTAGCGCAGGTCTATCCATCTGAACCAGTCCAGCAAGTAAAATACAACAGAACTGAACTTATTAATGACTCTAAAAGTCCCACTTAAAAAAGATAGATGCTACTTTTGCAGAGCATTTAAAAGAGTGTCTTGAAAGTACAAATGGTTTCTTAGCCCTACAGAGGTCAAGTGAAGCGATCACTAACCAGGTTTTTCTGAAATCACGATCTACACATTTGCACAGAATTGTACCATCATGTCACAACTGCCTAGCAATGGAACTCAGGACAAAGCACATTCTGAAAACAGCAATGCTTGTTTCTGCTGATTCAAAAGACATTGGGGAGGAAAAATTGGTGGTGTCAGATGATCTGCATCCAGTTTTGGTGACCATATTTTTTTAGATTAACGGAGTTGGAAGGGACCTTGTAGGTCATCTAGTCCAACCCCCTGCCCAAGCAGGAGACTCCACACCATTTCTGACAGACGGCAGTCCAATCTCTTCTTGAAAGTCTCCAGTGTTTGAGTGTATTTCTCTAGTTGGATACTATAGAAATGATCTCTGGAGGTATAGTCTAAGAAAGATGTTGAGACTCTGGAAAGAATGCAAAAAAAGAGCAACAAAGATCATTAGTGGGGTGGAGTCTAATAGAACGGTTGCAGGAATTGGATAGCTGAAAAGAAGGACTAGGGGTGACATAATTGCAGTCTTCCAATATTTAAGGGGCTGCCCCAAAGAAGAGGGAGTCAAGCTATTCTCCAAAACACCTGAAGGTAGGACAAGAAGTAATGGATGGAAACTAATCAAGGAGAGAAGCAACCTAGAACTTAGGAGAAACTTCTTAACAGTGAGAACAATGAAGCAGTGGAACAGAAGTTGCCTTCAGACGTTGTGGGTGTTCCATCACTGGAGGCTGGACAAGCACTTGTCTGAAATGGTATAGAATCTCCTGCTTGAGCTGGGGGTTCAACTAGATCTGCAGTTGCCAACAAGTAGGCTGTGAAAATTTTTTGGTGGGCCGCAGAGAAATCTCACCCCAGAGCACCCCCCCCCAAAGCAATTAATCCAGGCTGCGCAGAAACGCAAGGCTGCATCGCCCACATGGCCCACAGGAACACTCCCTGCCCACTCACTCCTTACCCAGCAAACTTGCCTGCTAAATTTCTATTTTTCCTTTTTCTGACCCTCATCTGTTATGCTGTGCCGGGAGATTTAGATTAGCTAGGAAGCAGGAAATGGTTGGATTTTTTGCTTTCTAGCTAGTATTTAGATCTTCGGCTCTGCTTTTAAGTACAGCCAAACTTCCCTTAGGACTGAAGGTTTGCTTGCAAGCAAATTCAGTGCAGACTCACGGCAAGCAAATTTGAAAGACTGAGGTAGCCGATGGCAGATAGATAGATCACTGAATGATTCTGTGAGCAACTCAATCTGCCTGCTTTGCCTGATTTTGGGTAAAAGTTGCTCTTTTTTATTAAAAAAATCAATATTTATATAAATATTTATAATATTTACATACAAGCCATGCCCAGGCAGACACATGACCACCAAGCCACACCCACAAATTAGGTCACACCCACAGAACCAGTTAGTGGTCCCTGGGATCTAAAATTATGAGTTTGGTGGTCCCTGAGGTCCAAAAGGTTGGCGACTCCTGGACTAGACGACCTCAAAGGTTCCCTTCCAACTCTGCTATTCTGTTATAATCTGACGTACAACTATGAGAGGAATCACTTTTTAATAAACCCATAGAGCATTTTGTACACATTCCCAGATTGAGGTGGGAGGGAACATGGAAGGGGGAAATAAGAGAGATTGATATTCCTCCATCCAAGTTTATTATCCCATGTACTTGGCTTCAGCTTTTTTTTTTCCTGATGCCTTGTCCATCAGCTGCTAAAAAACTAATTTGGTACGAAATAAATACAACTTGAGTAAATTAAGTGAAAAGGCTTCAGAGAACCCAATTACTCTCTGTCTTCGGGATGTTTGGAAATGGAGTTCATTTCCTCATAATGAACACAACGGTGAGTGACAGCTTGGCAAAATGAGCCGTAGCTTCATCAGCGGTGCAGAGAGAAAGAGAGAGGGAGGGAGGAAGAGAGAGAGGGGGAGAGAGAGGGAGAACACCAGGAGTATTTATGGATATGTATGTATGTATGTATGTATGTATGTATGTATGTATGTATGTATGTATGTATGTATATATATCCCTCCCTCCCTCCCTCTCTCTCTCTCTCTCTCTCCCTCCCTCTCCCTCTCTCCCTCCCTCCCTCCCTCCCCTTCCTTCCCTGCTCCTTCCTATCCTCTCTCTCTCTCTCTGTGTCTGTGCATTCATACATAATCTTGTGTGTCTGAATGTGCAGATCCATGCCCGTTACACATACTTTATGTATACAGCAAGGAGTTTTCCCCTTGGGAGATACACATTTATAGCAATTCATCTTGGCCTGTGGTTCCTCATCTGCAAACTCCGGAGAGAAATCATGTTTATTATGGAAGTCATTTGTTAATAAAAATTGGAGCAGCAGCTCATTTACAAACTCTGACAGCTCTAGTTAAAGCCGCCCAAGCGTTTCCATTCAACTCCCACCCACCCCACTCTTCCCTTTCGTTTCTTTCCCTTGCTCTTTCCTCAAACCCAAATATAACCCGGGAAGAGATGCTCCTTAAATATTTTGAGCAAAAATAGCTCCGCCTTGTGGAACGGTTTCACGGGGGGGGGGGGGGGGGGGGGGGGGAGGAGGTTTCAGTGTAAACCGGGGATCACAGAGTGAATTTTAGACTTGGTTGCCCATTCCATTTTTTTTTTTTTAAAGAAAGGCATGTAAGGAGATTTGCTGAGCTCCCATCAGGTTTTGACTATCTGTAGAATTATCCAGAGCTATCAGACAACAAGTCAATGAACATCTTTCAGCCTTATTAGATAGACCAGACTGAAAACATGATGAGATAAATCAGAATTAGAGCCGGAAGGGACCTTGGAGGTCTTCTAGTCCAACCCCCTGCTCAGGCAGGAAATCCTATACCCTGTCATGCCCCTGTTGGAATCTGATTTCAAAGAGGAGGTCGAACAGCTGGCAGGGAGTAGAAGTGTGACTCCAGTGGCTGTAGAGGAAACTGGGGAAGGGCAAAGTCTGGCTGGGCATTCAGAGGAAGACCCAGGCCCACCCTCTCTTCATCTGAGGTCACACAGGGAAGAATGGAGAAGGGAGCAACATGAGTTACATGGTTTACGGGGGAGGAAAGGGCCCTGATTCCCTTCATTAGCTGCAGCTGGGAAAACAGTGTTTAAAAAGGGAAACTGCGCACAGCACCTTGCTGGAAGCAAAGCATGAATTATCTTTGTTTGTCAAGTCTTATCTGGGTTCTGGCGTCCTCCCAACTATGTGTGTTTTGTTATCTTTTGAATTCTGCAATTCCTTATCGTGCCCTGCTCATTAATTGCTATAGCTGTGGTTTGTGTTGGCATTTATTTATAATTTATATGTACTTTGGGGTCGAACTGAATTTCTTTCCTTTAAAAACTGTTCTTGGGAGAGTTTTTTTTCCAGCCAATGATAACTGGACATTGGGGGCCAAGTTGGAGGAATTAAAGGGACTTTACCTACTTTTGTGACTTTGTTGCTTTTGTGCCACACCCCAGGTCATCACATATCATTTCAGAAAAGTGACTATCCAGAGATGAAACACTCACAACTTCTAAAGGCAACTTCTGTTCCATTAGTTCCAGGTTGCTTCTCTCCTTCATTAGTTTCCATCCATTGTTTCTTGTTTAAGTTATTTAACTCTACTTTATTGTAAAGTTTCACTAGCAGAATCTTGCAAATCTGAAAGTACAATTGTCTCACTACATCAGGAGCAAAAAATCAGATCCACACATATAGAGTTCAAACTAACTATTATAGTCTGTGGGTCCTTAATGTTCTCTGAGCTTGGTGGTTTTCTTACAGATATTTCATTTCCAAACTATGTAACATCATCAGTGCACCAAGGAGCCCACAGCAACCCTGACCTACAAACATTCACTTCTATCGGTTATTATATTCTCCCTATTACACAGGAGAGATTGGCTTCCCCAAACTGCTTGGCTCCCCTTGGGAACAGATAAATAAGTTTTTGTGGTGATTGTGTGTATGCATTTGTAAATGTATGGATCTCTTGCAGTTGCATAAGGATTCAAGGCTAATCCCCTGTTTGACTCCTCCTCCTTTTCTGGCTGGACATTTCTTAACACACTGTCTCTTTTACAACCTGACGAACAGGGGAGGGTCACTTCTGAATCTCTTTTCCTGTCCATTTTCCATCTGAAGGCTATGCAGTCTCTTATTTGACTGTTCCCTAGGCAGTATCTCTTGATTCCGTCTCCCAAGGTCTTTCTCACAACCATTACAACATCTGACCTTATTTTAGATTGATCAGTGATAGCAAAACAGTTTCACCTTCTTCTTCCCATTGATAGCAGCAAATAATTAGAGATAAATGTGAGAACATTTCACCTCTGTCATCTAGAGGTTGCCTGAATGTCTTGCAGGCCTGTCTTGGATGCTCCTCATTCTTCTCCTACTCACTGGCAACAGTAAAGTGTTACATGGACCAAAGTTCTGACTCATGATTTGTTTTGGCTTTGGTTATCATGCTCTCATTCATATATCATATTTAATTGTGAGAGCAAAGACCCCACATTTTAAACTGGGAGCACACAATCAAAAATACTTGTTATCATTCTGTTGCCCAGTCATTTCTGACCCTTCGCAATCCCATGGACCACAGCATCTCCTGCCCTCCATTGTCTTCCAGAATTTACCAAATTCATTGTCTTGATGACACCCTCTCACCTTCTCACCCTCTGCTGTCTTCTCCTTTTGCCCTCCATCTTTCCCAACATCAGGGTCTTTTCCAATGCGTCTTCTTTTCTCATTAGGTGGCCAAAGTATATGAGCTCCGGCTTCAGTATCTGTCCTTGCTAAGAGCAGCCAGGGTTTATTTCCTTTAGGATTAACTGATTGGATCTCCTTCCAGTCCAGGGGACTCTCAAGTGTCTTCTGACTTAAATTAGTTCTGGGCAATTATCTTCTTTGTAGGGCTCAGTTGGAAGGTTCACACATTGCATTAATCCACAGTGTGGTTTGGTTTGGTTTGGGCTTAGGAGGATGGGTAACCCTGGACATTGGGACTTCTCTGGCCCCAATGGGACTTTTGAAAGAACCAAACCTTCTTTGAAAAAAACAACAACAATGGTTTAATGTCATATATGAGTCCAACCAAAGAATAAAGGCTAATTTAGGAACTGTTTTCTGCTGACAGTATCCACAACTTTGTGAGACTAATAGAGTGATTCTTTCCTTCCTATGTAGCTCTTCTCACTGACATTCCAACTATTCTCTCACTTAACCAAGTGATCAAATTGGCACACAATGTTTGCACAGCTAGGTTAGTCCTCTCAGAACTGAAAGTTTCCATTAGATCAATAACAACTGCAGCACTACAGTTATTGATCACAGTGATTCATGGCCATGTGAAACATAATTTGTATATTCTTCACAGGGAAAAAAAAATCTGATTTGCTAAAATACTTTTAAAGAGAGGGATGGGGAGAGAGAAACACCCATGGACCCAAATTCCTTTGGAAGCAGTTATTTTATGATTGGGAACTGTGAATTTTATTGAAAACTTTTTTTTTTTGTCTTCCTCCAGAGTAATCTCTTCTACACCAACCCTGTCATTTCTGATGATGGGGAAATAATCTTTGGGCTCCAGCACCGAATGAGATTGCAAGCTTATCTTGTGTTGTTATGAATCGTGTTCGAATTAGGAACATAAGAAGCTGCCTTATTATCAAAACGTGCTATCAGAACTTCCAACTTATTATTAAGCATGTTGACTGGCAGTTGCTTTCCAGAGTTCAAGGAAACATTGGTATTTGCTGTGGGGTAAAGTGTATAATCTCTCACTCCTGTCATTGTGTGCTTTCTTAAAATACTTTTCTGAGCAACGAAATGAGGAAAATAGTGTGATATTTTTTCTTAACAGTCTGAAGATGTTAGTCAATATTCTGGCTTTGTTCCAAGCTATTTTACATCAGATACTAGCCTAAGTTAAATGAATTTGGATAATTTGAAAATATCTGCAGACCCCTCACATCCTGGACATAAATTGTTTCAACTTCAGTCCTCAAAATGATGCTATATGGCACTGTACACCAGAACAACTACACACAAGGACAGTTTTTTTCCTGCGTGCATATCACTCTGCTAAACAACTCATTCCTACAACACTGTCAGATTATTTACTAAGTGTATTACTATTATTCTTCTAATCCTTCCTATTACCCATCTCCTTCTACCCATAAGGTAGTTGTTTGTATCTTTATGATTTATATTGTTTTATTTAGTTTCCTACTACAATTTGTGTTGATTGCTTATTTAGTATCCTATGATTATCACTGCTGTACATCAAATTTATGATGAATGTATTTGTACGATATGATCATGATTTATGACTTATAGCTTTTTATGTACACTGAGACTTTTATGCATCAAAGACAAATTCCTTGTGTGTTCAATCACACTTGGCCAATAAAGAATTCTATTCCATCCCATCCCAACTTGATAGTATGGATGGTTTTGCAAGAAAGAAATCTTCCAACTAGAGTTGTAGTGGTGCAGTGGTTAGAATGCACTATTGCAGGCTAATTCTGCCAACTGCCAGCAGTTCAATTCTTACCAGCTCAAAGTTGACTCAGCCTTCCATTCTTCTGAAGTGGGTAAAATGAGGACCCAGATGGTTGGGGGCTATATGCTGACTCTGTAAATCACTTAGAGAGGGCTGGAAAACACTGTGAAGCAGTGTATTAGTCTAAGTGCTATTGCTATTCTTACATTATTCATGTCAACCAGCATTCACCAGTGTTTGTGCACACCAGATGTACCAATCCCCTCAAATTTGTGAGCAACATCTGGTACAGTCCCAACACAAGCAAAGGGCTTGATATAGAAGCTGCTGTAAACCAGGATAAGTGGGAAACATATAAGAATGAGCTCGGCTGACTCTTTCATACCCTTAACATTTCCACAGCTGTTCACTCAAAAGTCCTTTCCCCTGCTGATTTGCAGTTTGGTTTGGTTGCAAAAATGACACTTTACTCGGAGAGACTTTTTAACCTAACAGTTATCAATGTATTTTTTTCTCGTGTGGTTGAGAATTTAAAATATTTTCTTCCTTTGGTTTTCTTTTCTTTTCACCTTTTTTTTACTTAAATGCAAAAAAAAAAAAAATAGGTAATAGATTTTTGTCTAATCATCCCAGTCATGGTTGTCCCAAAGATGCTTTTTCCAAAAGGCAGCTGGACTTTTGGGGTTTTTTCTTTCCTTTGAAAATATTTTGCTTCTCATCCAATCACCAGGAGATCTTGAATTTTAGTCCTGCCTTAGGCAGGAGAGGCAGCTGCGTGATTTTGGATCAGTCTCTCTCTTTCTCTTTCAGCTCAACCCATTCTGGGGACAATGGGAGGAGGAAGTTATACGTTGGATAAGTTCACCGCCTTCAGTTATTTGTAAAAAATCATACGGGCAAGATACAAATAAATTAAAATAGATTGCCAATGCAGAGCATTTTTCCAGCACGTTCCATACAACATATCTTGTTCCTTCTTTTCCTGAGTTTGAGGTCCACCATTTCCTTCTTCCCTTGCTTTCCTTTTCCTTCAGAAACAATGTGAGTTGCTTCAGGAAAGCGAACTAGAGACATCTTTGCACTAAAAGAGATAGAACAAGTATGATTTCTCCTCTTTATTCTATCTCCTCTCCATTGGGAGATACCAGGGGTGGATGTTGGAGAGAGGAGCTCCACGTGGAAATCTCCAGAGGACCATATTCACGCTTGGGCTGTCTTTCTGGGCCTGGAATTCATTATGAACCTTTGTCTTTGCCGCTATTTTTTGGGGTTTATATCTTTATTGATCCTACCTGCCTATGACCGATGGGAAATATGTGGGAAATGATGAAGTTTCTTCCAAAGAAGAAGGTTCATAATCTTGTTCTAACAAAGCCAAAGCCTGGAGGGAAGGATGAACAGGCTGTGTGCAGAGCCTATTTCAAGAGGTTATAGCTATCATATCTTGTTCCCCTTTGTTTTACTAGGATAACATTCAATTATCCCTCGCAACAACCATGTCTCTTAAGGGCAGTTGAGCCAGCTAATCACTTGCCCTTGTTAGTCAGAGACTAAAATACAAGTTGGGCAATGAGATGCCGCTTGGGACCGCAAGTGAAATCAACTGGATATAGGCTGGAGGAAATAAGAGGGGAAGGAAACCACCTGTCTGCAAGAAATATTGGTTTGCTCCTCACGGGCTATACCACCCTGAATGAAGAAGTTGGGAAAGTTTTCTGAATCAGCTCTGCACACTCTCATAGAAGGAAAAAGGGAAGGGAATCAGAGTCACCGCGACATCTTTTTGAACAGTAAGACCACACCTAGAGTCCTGCATCCAGTTTTGGTCACCACGCTATAAAAAAGATGATGACTCTAGAAAGAACACAGAGAAGAGCAACCAGGATGATTAGGGGCAGGGGTGGGATTAAAAAATACCAACAACTGGTTCTCTGCCCGGTTGCTGGGTGGGTGTGGCCATGGTGGGTGTGGCTTATCGGAACTTTCAGGAGGGCCATTTTTCACCTTCCCCAGAGTCCGGAGGCTTCCCTCGGGCCTCTGGGAGGGAGAAAACCCTCAGTCTCTGGAGGCCTTCAAGAAGCCAGAAACAGACCTGTTTCTGGACTTCTGGAACTTCCAGGAGGGGTGGTTTTCATCTTCTCCAGAGTCCAGAGCAGGAGTGAGATTCTACAGGTTCGCACCTATTCTCTAGAACCGGTTGTTAACATTCTAAGCAGTTTGGAGAATCGGTTGTTAGAAGAAAATTACTGGCCTAATCCTGTAAGAAAGGCAGGAAGGAAACATTCTGGTATTGCCTACAGAAACTGCCTCTCCGTTAAACCTTACTACATTCTTGGCAGGAGACTTCCTGTCTCTGGAACTTCTCTGGAGTTTTTTTCCCTCCTTTGCTGGTACTTTGCTTGTGTGGAGTGACCATTCAAAGTTACAATGGCACTGAAAAAAGTGACTTATGACTGTTTTTCACACTTACGACTGTTGCAACATCCCCACAGTCATGAGAGGCCAGGCGAGGAGATGCGTGCCTCAATGTGAGTGATATTGAGTGGGCCATGCCCAGCCAGTCACTTGACCACCAAGCCTTGTCTACCAACTAAGCCACACCCACAGAACTGGTTGTTAAAAAATTTGAACCCCACCCCTGGTCCAGAGTCTTCCCTTGGGCCTCTGGGAGTGCGAAAACAGCCTCCCCCAGGCTCCAGAGGCCCTCCAGAAGCCAGAAACAGGCCCGTTTCCAGACTTCTGGAACTTCTGGGAGGGATAGTCTTTGCCCTCCCAGAGCCTCCACATGGACTCTGCACTTACCTGCATCCAAAATGGGCTGTGTGGAGACTCCTGGGAGGAGCGGGGTGGAGTGGGCAGGGCCAGCTGGTTAGTTCAACTACCAGTTCGGTGAATCACATGTAAATTTAACATCCGGTTCACCGGAACCGGCTGAATGCCACTCCTGATTGGGGGACTGGAGGACTGTTGTCATGTCTCCTCTGGTCCTTCTCTTCCCTAGACTAGCCATGCCCAGTTCTTGCAACCGTTCATCATATGTTCAGCCCCCTAATCATCTTGGTCAGCTGAGCTGTACTCATTCCAACGTCTTGTCTCTTCCCACCCCCTGAAGCCTGCTATTATGGCATCATTGAATGGTAACGAAAGACCCTTTGGGGTGGAGGGAATCAAATCATCATCTACCAACACAGATGTGTCTGGACGGTGATTATCCTAATGTAATTGGCAAATGAACTCTGATTACGGCTGGCTTTTTGCGTGCATATGTGCGTCTTTCTGCTCCTTAAGATACTTATATGCTAATCCATTGATTGATTGATGCTTAGACCGGCTTTGTGGACTGGAGATTACTATTCATTAACAACCCGGAATTTTGACAGCTCGAAGAAGCCTGGCCTTTTTCTCTTGCAAGATGATTTGGGGATGACCCAATGCATCGAGGGCGGGGTAACTGGCGTGAATGGCCAAAGAAGGCCTGGAGGGATACTGAACAAGAACTGCTGAAAAACTGCAGAGATAAATGTTATACCAAATAAAGGACAATATTTGTAGCTCTGGGTTGAAATGAGGGGGTCCTTGGTGCTCTCTGAGCTTGGTGGTTTTGGCAATGAAACATCTGCAAGAAAACAACCAAGCTCAGAGAGCACCAAAGACCCCTCAGATAAATATTAGTTGCAAAAGTGGGTATTGGCTGAGTTTTTAGGGGATTTCAATAGTTGATGTCCAATGCACACACATACACACACACACACACATACACGCATTCTTATAAGATGAAATTTGCCTAAGCAAGGTAGACGTGTTGGCATCAGAAAACAGAAGACTAAAGAATTAGAATTAGAATAACAGAGTTGGAAGGGACCTTGGAGGTCTTCTAGTCCAACCCCCTGCTTAGGCAGGAAACCCTACACCACTTCAAATAAATGATTGTCCAATCTCTTCTTAAAAACTTCCAGTGTTGGAGCATTCACAACTTCTGGAGGCAAGTTGTTCCACTGATTAATTGTTCTAACTGTCAGGGAATTTTTCCTTAGTTCTAAGTTTATTTATTTTTATTTATTTATTATTAAAATTTATATACAACCCTTCTCCCGAAGGACTCAGGGCGGTGCACAGCCTACTAAAACCACTTAAATTTAACATTTAAGTTGCTTCTCTCCTTGATTAGTTTCCACCCATTGCTTATTGTCCTGCTTCTGGTGCTTTGGAGAATAGCTTGACTCCCTCTTCCTTGTGGAAGTCCCTCAAATATTGGAACACTGCTATCAAATCTCCTCTAGTCCTTCTTTTCATTAAACTATACATACCCAGTTCCTGCAACCATTCTTCATATGTTTTAGTCTCCAGTCCCCTAATCATCCTGGTTGCTCTTCTCTGCACTTATTCTAGAATGTCAAAATCTTTTTTACACTATAGCAATCAAAATTGGATGCAGTATTCCAAGGGTGACCTTACCAAGGCATTATAAAGTGGTATTAACACTTCACATGCTCTTGATTCTATCCCTCTGTTTATGCAGCCTAAAACTGTGAAGAGAAAGAGTGAAATATGCTACACATAAATAAAGTAACCACCATAATTTTGAAGTTTTCTTGTAAAATTGGATTGCTGTTGTCCACTACTTAATGACTTTTGTTTCTCGGTGTGTGTGTTTCTTTACTCTGGATAAGACTCAAAGGAAGGCTAATTCCTGATCTTGGTACTCCAAAAGAGGATCAAAAATGGTAGTGAACATGAATGGATCATACACAACACACACAATGCTATGTCTCTAAATGAAATGAAAACTCCATCATGCGTGGGAATATAAGCATGGACAGAACTTAAGTCTTCAGCTGGTCTTTATTGGCAAAGAACACCAAAGCTTTCAATAAATCATTTTGACAATTCAGCAAAGTGGATTTACAACAAGCTCTTGAGCCATTTCCTAAACTTTTATGACCAGTAGCAAGCATCATCTTATTTAAAAGGCTGACTCCTAATCTAACTCAACCCAAACTAAGGTTTAATCCAATCAGGGTTGTCCTGGGAAGCAGAATTTTGCTGTGGTCTTTTTGATAGCACACACCCACATTGCTAGACTAATAATTCTTATAATTAGTTGGAATGTCTAATGTTACTTCTAGGGACAGAGATCACAGATTTAATTATAGAAATATAGCTTCAATCAATGCCTGGCTGGAACTGCTATAATATTTTTAAAGAGCAAACTTTGGTTCATATCCCTGTTCTGACCCAAACCCTTTTCCAATAAAATAAACAATAACCAAAGGAAACAGAAACCTTTTAACGAGTCTTATGAATCCCCAGTTAAAAGGCTGCTGGAAACTAATTAACTTTGATAAACACTTCACCAAAACCTGTGTGAGACTGCCAAGAATCGCAGATAAGAAATATTTCACAACACAAGAGTCTTCAAATACCAATTTAAGATACTGTAACATCCACGAGGCTGAGTTTAAAAACATTTTTGCTTCCTGCAAAGAACGTTCGCTTCACAGCTGGCTTTTATCTTTTTGAAGGAGGGTCCATTACCTTGCAGCCTTACTTCAGAGTCACCCGTGCTGCTGCAGCTGCTCTTTCCTATGAGCAGCCCTGCACACACATGCACTTGGCACAGTTGTTTCATTGTCCAACTAGGTAATATTGGGTATTGTTAAGTAATGAAACAGCTGCAAGCAACCAACCAAGTTCAGGGAGCACTGAGGACTCCATTATAAAATTCCTTTTTCCTTTCCTTTATCCTCTGCATACATTGGATGAGATTAATCAGATTTTAGGAAAAACAAATAACAGATTAATAATATAACAAAATAACAGAGTTGGAAAGGGATCTTGAAGGTTTTCTAGTCTAACCTCCTGCTCAAGCAGGAAACACTATATCATTTCAAACAAATGTTTGCCCTCTTAAAAACCTTCAATGATAGAGCAGCCACTAACATTCTATCCATTTCAGTTTCTCTAAAATTCTTTTTTTTTTTAGTTTAACATTTTATTGAGTTATAAGATAAAATAAGATACAAAATACAAAAATAAATAGGAGAAAGGAGGGGAGGAAGAGGGGGAAGTGAGGAAGGGTAGGGAAAAAAAAGAAAAAGAAATATTGATTTCTGACTCTCTCTGTTGCAGTAGAATAAGGCATTAACATCAAATCACAACTTTTTTCATAATAATATGAACGAGTCATTTCTATAAAGATCCATCAATCGTTAAAACCCAAAATTAAAATTAGTTTCTCTAAAATTCCCATTTTGCTGATCAGGTTAATTTCCTCTTCTTTCTGCATTAAGTTGGGAATCTATGAAGAATAGTCATGTAAACATAGGCGTGCCGTTTGCAATGTGTATACTATGAGGAAGCATTTTCCCTGTAACATCAGTGGTGAGATTCAATTTTTTTGACTACTGGCTTGGTGGGTGTGGCTTTGTGGGCATGGCAGGGGAAGGATATACTGCAAAATCCCCATTCCCTCCCCACCCCACTAACCTGCTTTCCAGCTCCATTCTCCTGTGCAGGGCAACCAAAGAAGGCCCAGCCAATCAGCTGGGACTCAATGGGAGGCACAGAATAGATGGGAGCGGGGCCAGTCAGAGGTGGCATTTGCCGGTTCTCCAAACTACTCAAAATTTCTGCTACCGGTTCTCCCGAACCGGTCAGAACCGGCTGAATACCACCTCTGCATAACATGATAGAAATTTATGAAGAACTTCCACTATTAAATGTCTCCTTCTGTAGACTTCTTAACATATTCATCCTGTGAAATTTTCCCCTCCACCTTTCTTTTAGTTACAACTGCAAGGGTGTTCTGGTTTGCATATACGTTTGGAAGGTAAAAATTGGCTAAGTCCGTTTTGTTTTTAAATTGGACTGAATAAATTTATTTTCCATCACTTGGGTTGATAGAGGAAAATGAAACCAGGAGGTGTTTTTTTTTTTATATAAAGATTGGATGTCTTTCTCAAAAGCTCAATTCATTCAAATACAAAGCAGTCTTGAGAGAAGGAAATGCTTTGGGTTGCATCTTATAGAACCGAGCTTCTGATTTTGACTCTTATGAATTTTATTGTCTGTCAGGAGAAAAAAAAAAGGAAGGAAGAAAGAAAGAAAGATTAATCCAGGCTGGTGAGTCCCGCTTGCTGAAAGCGATCATTTCATTTCCAAGCTTTTTAGAAACATTTTGACAGGAGTGGTGACCTTGTGTATGCATCACTGCCTCTCTAGTTTCTTAAACTCTGCCCTGGTGATTTATTTAAAGCCTCATTTTTTAGCAGAAATGCCCCATAAACCAAACCTAAAATGACTTCTCCAAATGAGCAAAACAGAATTAAACATCTCATGATGCTTCCCGCGGACTTTTATTAATTTAGCATGGCTGAGGGAAAGAGGACATGAGGAGAACTAAGTCAAATAGCTCCAGATGGCCTGAATGTCAGTCTCTCATGCGTCTTTCTAAGTTAAATTGGGGTGAGGTAAGTGATTTTGAATGTTTGTAGTTGGGCTCCGATCTACACTGGCTGTGTTTTTGCTCAAGAATTTGGAAGGGAGAGGATTATCTAACTGCCTGGCTGAAGACCAGGTGTGAATTCAGTTTTCGGTTAATCTGTTCCACTGCTCACTATCTCTGTTAGGTTCTAGTTATTAGGTGATTCAGCAGAGGAAGATAACGGGAAATGCCTCTTCCCTCAACTGGGTTCATTTCGCTAAATTTTCCCTGCCAGAAAAATAGGCTGCAATGTGGCATCTAATTTTCAAAAAGTTCTTTGGGCTTTGTTGTTTTAACTACGGCAAGAGGCACTCAATTTTCCATCTGGACTGATTCAGCTATAACAGAATCGGTTAGAAAAATGGTTTGCTCAAACCATGGGCAGATATATCACCCCAACACAGTAATGTTTCCTTCGAGGCAAGCTCGGCTCCTGATGACTTCATGGCTTTGGAATAGCAATAGCACTTAGCAATAGCAGTTAGACTTACATACTGCTTCACAGGGCTTTCCAGACCTCTCTAAGCGGTTTACAGAGTCAGCCTCTTGCCCTCAACAATCTGGGTCCTCATTTTACTGAACCTCAAAAGGATGGAAGGCTGAGTCAACCTTGAGCTGCCAGTCAGGATCGAACTCCTGGCTGTGGGCAGTTAGCCTTCAATAACCACTGTGAAGGGAAGAAGGAAAGAAGGAAGGAAGGAAGGAAGGAAGGAAGGAAGGAAGGAAGGAAGGAAGGAAGGAAGGAAGGAAGGAAGGAAGGGAATAGCAATAGCACTTAGACTTATATACCGCTTCACAGTGCTTTCAGCCCTCTCTAAGCAGTTTACAATGTCAGCCTCTTGCCCTCAACAATCTGGGTCCTCATTTTAATGACCTCGGAAGGATGGAAAGGTGAGTTAACCTTGAGCCTGGTGAGATTCGAACTGCCAAATTGCAGGCAGATGGCAGGCAGCAGAAGTAGCCTGCAGTATTGCACTCTAGCCACTATTGGATGGAGAATAATAGAGTTGGAAGGGTCCTTGGAAGTCTTCTCATTCATCCCTCTATATCAGTCTGGACAAATGGCTGTCCAATCTCTTCTTAAAAACCTCCAGTAGATTCATCCATGTTATTTCTTCTTCTTAGTAACAATATGAAGGAGGTTTAGCACTGTCTTCTTTGTATACAATGTCTGTTCACCTAGGATGAGGCCAAAAGGACGAAACTTGCCTTGTGACAAGCAGGATGCCAGTTATTCCTTAAAACTTGTATTAACAATGCCACATCCCTGAACGTAAGGGGTAGAATTTACCCCAAGCCATCACAATTCATGTTTCTTCACTTGCCCCCTTGCCTGTCCTTATGCTTCAGAGATATTCATTCAGCCTCTCTGTGTAACTATTCCTAGAGGTTGATCATCCAAATACTAACCTGGACTAGCCTGCTTAGACCTCCATGCCCAGAATACACCAGTTGGATATATATATTAATTGAGAATATTATAAAACTTTGCAGGACTGTAGTATTTTTCCCCCCTGTGCTGGCTCATGAAAATACAGGATGTTTTTTTTTTTTCCATTTTAACCACTAGCTCAACTCCAATGTAAATTTTCCTGGGGGTTTTAAGAAGCAAGTAACAGGCATACATAGAGCTGCATTCTGACCGGTTTGCATCTCTATGCTTGTGGACAGATGTTGGGAATTTAAGCTTTCTAGATATTACAAACTTACAACTTCAGCCCAGTGGTGGTATTCAATTTTTTTTAAATTAGGGATTCTGTGGGCGTGGCTTGGTGGGCGTGACAGGGGAAGGATACTGTAAAATCTCCATTCCTTCCCCACCCCACTAACTTGCTTTCCAGCTTGGTTCTCCTGTGCAGAGCAACAAAAGAAGACCCAGCTGATCAGCTGGGACTTGGGAGGCAGAGAAGAGATGAGGGTGAGGCCAGTCAGAGGTGGGATTTGCCGGTTCTGCAAACTACTCAAATTTTCTGCTACCAGTTCTCCATAACTGGTCAGAACTGGCTGAATACCACTTCTGCTTCAGCCCCTATTTGTATGAAGAGGGACTTTAGAATGGAAATTTACATGCAGCAGTGGATGTACCACTAACTGAATTCTACAAGCTGTGATTTAAAAATCCATAGTTACTAATTATGGAATGGGACTGCAGTTCCTGTGAATGGATATTGTTAAGATTATTCTTGTTGTAATCATTATTATTATTTTATGGTCCTAAGTGAGCCCTGTTTCTATTTACATCCATATTTTCCTTTCATGCTCCATACCCAGATCCTGTTTCCTTGCTATTACCATCCTATCTCCTGTACAAAGAGTAAAAAAAGAATAGCCTATTTTCCATCAAGTTCAAGTCATCCTGAATTGGGAGTCCATGTGTAGGAGATGTGGGGAAGAGGAAAGAGGGAGAGAGGGAGGGAGAGGGAGCTGATGGAGTAAAAACATGGCAGCATAAATTAATCAGATGAGGCATCTTGCAAGATGGAATTAGATTCTGATTTATAACTGTGGCAGTTGCTGCTCTGGTGAGGCTGCCCTGCACTCATCCCTCTGCTTCTGATTTATGGAGCATTTGACATGCCTGGACTGTCAGCTCTGCATCTAGGATAAATGGATGGATTGAGAGATAGATGGAGAGGGGCTTAGCTAAGACTATATATTCTGTGTTATCTCCCCATTTGATCCTTGGGAATTGATTTCCATTTGTCATTTCATTTGAACCCCAAACCTGGAATCTTCTATGTCCATGTAATATTTCTGCTTTTATAAGGATCCCTCCATCGCTATGAGCCCTACTTGCTTTCCTGTTTCTATTAGGTTCTCTTCTGCTATAATGTCTTCACATATTTTGGTGACACATAGACACAGATGCTGCTGCATTCCCTCAACAAACACTGAATATGATATGTTTCTATTCAGAAAAAAGGCTGCAGTCTCCATGAGCTTTCGGCTGGCATTCTCCTCTTCTGACTGTCTCATATTGGTCTTAAAGGTCAAAACATGGAATAACAGAGTTGAAAGGGACCTTAGAGCTCTTCTAGTCCAACCACCCGCTTGACCAGGAGACCCCACTTGTGACTGTATGACTGTAACTTTGTCGTTCGTATCCTTACAATTTACATTGACCATTTCCTAGTATGATTTGATTGCTTATTGTACTCTATGACTATCATTAAGGGTCGTACCTTATGATTCTCGACTCTTGATGAATTTATCTTTTCTTTTACGTATACTGAGAGTATTTACACCAAGACAAATTCCATGTGTGTCCAATCATGCTTGGCCAAAAAAGTCTTCTTCTTCTTCTTCTTCTTCTTCTTCTTCTTCTTCTTCTTCTTCTTCTTCTTCTTCTTCTTCTTCTTCTTCTTCTTCTTCTTCTTCTTCTTCTTCTTCTTCTTCTTCTTCTTCTTCTTCTTCTTCTTCTTCTTCTTCTTCTTCTTCTTCTTCTTCTTCTTCTTCTTCTTCTTCTTCTCTTCCTCTTCCTCTTCCTCTTCTTCTTCTTCTCCTCCCCCCCCCCCCCCTCCTCCTCCTCCTCCTCCTTCTTCTCCTTCTCCTTCTACACCATTCTGAACAAATGGCAGTCCAGCCTCTTCTTAGAAACCTCCAGTGATGGGGCAATTTCTGGAAACAAGGCATTCCACTTATTAATTGTTCTTGTTGTCAGGAAATTTCTCCTTAATTCTAACTTGGATCTCTATTTCAGCTTCCTGCATTTATTTCTTAACCTGCACTTGTGTGCTTTGGACAATTGAGTCAGACTTTTCTATGACAGCCTGTAGTCTACTCAGAAATAGAGGTTCTTTGTGTTTTTGTCTAAATGCATATAGAAGCCCTATGTTGGATGTTCACTTAATAGGGAAAGAGGAACATCGATTATGGGTTGGCAATTTAGCCCCTTCCAAATTCCAGGAATGCAACTCTTCCTGGTCTTCTCTGTTGGCCATATCAGTTGGGCTGGTATTCTAGCTGAAGTCCAAAACAGAATAAATAAGAACTGAATTTCAGGAGAAGCTTGTTGTATTTTAGGTAAGACTGAAAAAAAGATTTGCTCTGATGAAAGTTTTGATGCTGCAGAAGAATGGCATTTCTTCACCAAAACAAAGGCAGGAGGCAATCTGCTTTGACAAGGCACTTTGTAGAGCTTCATAGCCTCCCTGTTGTCTCCTGTTTCTTCTTCACAACTTCTTCTATCACTTACAAAATGAGAAAACTCCTCCAGCCTTTGCAAGCTTCATGGGAGAAAAACAAAAGAGAATGAAGGGAAGAAGGAACGTGGCTCCTTCTTTTCACTCTTGCACATGAGGGGATCCCATTGCTCCCAAAAAGGAAGACATCCCAAGGAAGATTTCACCACAATCTTCCTCAAAGGAAACAATGTCTTCTTCATCCATGTTTAGATCAAACTTAAAACTGCCAGAATGAAGCCCTTTCTTGGCTTTTGTCATTGGCCAAAAATAAGTAATTATCGATACATGTTTTTGTAGTAGCCAACATACCAGCAGATGGGTTGGGCTCTGGTTTCTCTCCACATTCACACAACATGCTGTAATCAGCTGAGACCCTCCATTTGAGAAGATTGATTTTGCATTTAGGCATGCCAACTCTCAACCTATTCAGAGCCTTCCAAATAGTATAAGGGAGGTCAGATCCTTCAGTCATATCCTCCTTTACCAATAGCAATAGCACAGAGACTTATATACTGTTTCACAGTGCTTTACAGCCCTCTCTAAGTGGGTTACAGAGTCAGCCTACTGCCCTCAACAATCTGGGTCCTCATTTTACCAACCTCAGAAGGATGGAAGGCTGAGTCAACCTTGCGCCAGGTCAGGATCGAACTCCTGGCAGTGGGAAAAAAATTGCCTGCAATACAGCATTCTGACCACTGCACCACCACAGCTTCTTTAATGTTATTCCATGCTCAATGGTCTCCTTCCTCCATCTTTGAATTCAACTTTGTTCTTGTGTACCCTCAATAATGTTTGTTCTTGCCATAAAGCTGTTCCCAAGCTGTGGGCTTGGGGCAGATAGATAGATAGATAGATAGATAGATAGATAGATAGATAGATAGATAGATAGATAGATAGATAGATAGATAGATAGATAGATAGATACCGCTCCTCTCCCGAAGGACTCGGAGCAGTGTACAGACATCCAATTAAAATAACATTAAAATATACAAAAATTAAAACTGAATTAAATAACCTGGCTGTAATAAACTGGTTAAAATCCCCACTATAAACCCTAAAATTAAAATACCCCAACCCTCTGATCGCCACAAGGGACCCCCAATTAAAACCCCAATCTAAAATCAGCTCAAGCCAGCCTGGTCAAAGAGCCAGGTTTTCAAGGCACGCCTGAAGGTCCTCAGGTCCGTGGCTGTACGCAACTCCGGAAGCAACCCATTCCAGAGGGCAGACATGCTGGATCAATCCTGGAAAAACCACGGAAGCAACTGTTCCACGTCTACTGTTCTGAGGACCTCACGCCCCCCCAATGTTGAGATCACAGAAAAAATAATGACACGAGAGCATCCACTTTCCAAGTGGAATACTGATTTTGCCTACCCCCCCCCCCCCTTTTTTTGCTCTGAGTTCAGCCTTCCACTTCTTCAGGCTGCCAGCTGAAGGAAACATGGGGACAGCTCTCCATTTGCTTGCCATGTTGGTTTGTTTTCTAAACGGGGTAAAGTGTATGGTAAGTGCAGAAAGAAAAATAAATGCCAGTTGTGTTGCAGGCTCTATAACACCTCTAGGTGTTAGACTAGGTGTGGTGGCCTAGAGGTGGAGCTCTCGCCTCACAATCAGGAGGCTGTGAGTTTAATCCCAGGTAGAGGCTAATATTTGCTCCTGCTTGAGCAGGGGGTTGGACTAGATGAGCTCCAAGGTCTCTTCCAACTCTGTTATTCTATGATTAAATACCTTTGCCCCCACTTTTTTCCCAGCTTGGTACAAACAGGTAGATAAGTGTGTGTGTGTGTACATGTGCATATTCTCCTCTCTCTCTCTCTCTTTCCCCCTTTCCCCCTTTCCCCCTCTCTCCCTCCCTCCCTCCCTCTCTTTCTCTTTCTCATACATACCATTTCAATTCCCCCTTTTCTGTTGCTTATTCTGTTACTGGGTTGTTTACTACCTTGAATGTCCTACCCCAAAGGAAGAATCAAACATTAAAAATAAATCATAAACCCACAAGTGGGCTTGGGGAAAAAAGAAAAGAATCAACTGGCTTTATCTGGGGTTACATTCAGCATTTATTTCCCTAATTACTCAATTTTAATAATACCAGCTGAGCCACTTCCTCCTCTTCATCACCCTCATTCACTTTTAAAGTTCCAATTTAAATGTAGACATCAACAAAGAGCATGACCTTCTCTTTAGAATTGTTCAGAACTGCAGGAAAACTGCTTCTTTGGAATAGCAATAGCATGTAGACTTATATACTGCTTCATAGTGCTTTCCAGCCCTCTCTAAGCCGTTTACAGAGTCAGCCTCTTGCCCCCAACAATCTGGTTTCTCATGTTACCCACCTCAGAAGGATGGAAGGCTAAGTCAATCTTGAGCCTGGTGAGATTCGAACTGCCGAATTGCAGGCAGCCGGCAGTCAGCAGACATAGCCTGCAGTACTGCACTCTAACCACTGCTCCACCATGACTCTTATGCTTGTAGTTCAGCTCCAGCATAAGGGCTGCACTGTTTTTATCAGGACTTTGTGACTTTGGATAAAACGGTAACTTTGGGCTCCGTAGGATTTTCCTCCTGCTGGGTTCGATCTAAATGGGACTTGGTGGTGTGGAGACAAAGCTGTGCCTTGCCAAAGGAATTGTCCACTTCTTTCTTTTTAAATTTATTGTAGAGAAAAACCAGGTTCTCACCTAGGCAGGAAAAACCAAAGGTACAAGTACAGATTAGGTGAAACCTGCCTCAAGCATAGTAACTGTGAAAGGGATCTTGGAGTCCTAGTGGATGAGCACTTAAAGGTGAGCCAGCAATGTTTGGCAGTAGCCAGAAAAGCTAATAAAATCCTTGGTTGTATAAATACAGGCGTAGAATCAAAATCACATGAAGTATTAGTACTGCTTTAGAAAGCCTCAGTAAGGCCATACCTGGAACACTGCATCCACTTTTGGTCACCACATTAGAAAAAAAGATGTTGAGAGTTTAGAAAAGGTGCAAAAAAGAGCAACGAAGTTGATTAAGGGCCTGGAGAAAAAATCACATGAAGAACGGTTGTAAGAATTGGGTTTGGCTGGTCTAGAGAAACGAAGGAGTAGGGGGGACATGATAGTAGTATTCCAGTATTTGAGGGGCTACCACAAAGAAGAGGTCAACCCATTCTCCAAAGCACCTGAAGGCAGGACAAGAAACAATGGATGGAAACTAATCTAGGAGAGAAACAACCTGGAATTAAGGAGAAACTTCCTAAAAGTGAGAACAATTAACCAGTGGAACTACTTGCCTTCAGAAGTTGTAGGTGGATCATTACTGGAGATTTTTAAGAAGAGATTGGACAGTTACTTGTCTGAGATGATGTACGACATGTTCTCCTGCTTGAGGAAGGGCCTGGACTAGAAGACCTCCAAGGTCCCTTCCAGCTCTATTCTGATCGATTGAATTTTTCCCCAGAGACTTGTCAGATTGTTTGAAGACAAATTCATAACAAAATATTGATGTGATTACATTCTATGGCATTTGCCAGCATTAAATAAGGTTCTCTTTAGACCTCAAAGCGTGAATCATAATTTGCCCAGAGAAAAGTTCAGTGAAGTTTAGCTGAAGTTATTCTCATGGGAAAATACAGAGTCTAGAGGAAGAAAAATTCAATTTTCTTGTGAGGGAAATTACAAAACACAATTTATCACTGTAAATTGACATTTAGAAACAATGCTGTTCGTCCGTTCAATCTCCTTTTTTTTTTTCCTTTAGTATGAAGAAATGCTAGTAAAACGACAGGTTTGGGGCTTGGCTGCAATTTGAAATCATCCTTTTGTATTTGGACAGTGAGGGGTTTGGCTTGGCATTTTCAGAAAGTGAATATTTAGTTTCACGGCACTTTATGGCATTTTGATGAGAGCCCATTGCAAAGTGATTCTGAAATGCTGATATATTTTCAGGGGCACGATTTCTAGGTTTGAAATGCTTCAGGGTTCACTTTAAAAGTTTACAGGGACAACAGAACAAATTGTTGGGGGCAAAACACACCTCTGTTTTTAGTCATACTAAAATGAAAATAACCGCCAAGCATAGGAAATCAGGAGTCCCTGCATTTCACATGAATACAGGTACATTGTATGCTAATGCTCTCTTCAGGAATCTGAACTACTAACAGTCAAAGCAAATTGGGACCAGATAAGAGTCAATGGAATTCAAGTGGGCTGGACTTGCAGATGCAAAGAGACTCAAGGCTTATGACATGCTTGACCCCTCCCTCCACCTCCGCCTTCTTAACCTTCTCTACTCTTTCCCTTACAGTTTAAAGCTCAGGGTTATCTTCCTCCTCTCCTCTCCTCTCCTCCACTTCTCTCCCTTCCTCTCCTCCAATGCAATAGCGTAGTAGCGTCCTGGCCACAAGAGGGCAGTGATCTTGTACTTCGAAAGTTTGAATAGGGAAGTTCTCCTTTGAACGAGGGAACTTCTCAATGTTTGTAAATTTATTGCAGAAGGAATTAGGGTTACGTAGGTGGTCTAGTTTTTTTTCACTATAACTTTTTTCGATACACATCCTTTTCCTCTTCAAAATTAATATTAGGAATAATGACAGGGAGGCAGGAAGGAAGGAAGGAAGGAAGGAAGGAAGGAAGGAAGGAAGGAAGGAAGGAAGGAAGGAAGGAAGGAAGGAAGGAAGGAGGGAGGGAGGGAGGGAGGGAGGGAGGGAAGGAAGGAAGGAAGGAAGGAAAAGGAAGGGGAGGGAAGGGGGAGGGGAAGGGAAGGAAGGAAAAGTGATTAATAGAGGGAGGAAGGGAAGGGGAAGGAGGAGGGAAGGAAGGAGGAAAGGAAGGAAGGAAGGAGTATATAGGAATTTCAGTTTAATAGCATAGCAGAGTCATCTCTCCAACAGCTCTACTTGCTCTCACTATAATATTACCTTTGTGTGCATTTGTGTGTTGATGTGACAACTTCATTGGCAATTGTTTTGTGTCACTGCATTCTAAGACTCCCTGCATAGCACTGTATTCTTGTCTTGACTCACAAAAGCAGTTGATTTGGCATGGAGAGAGTTTACCCAGAGGCAAAATGAAAGCCTGGCTTGTTATTGTAGTTAATGATATTGAGCTAGAAACCTGGAAGTTGAGTTCAGGTTCTGCCTTGGACACAAAAGGCAGTTGAGTGACATAAGCCGAGTCTCTTTCTCTTAGCCATAGGAAGAGGGAGGCAAGGGCAAATCACAGCAAACCCCTTCTGAAAACTTTGCCAAGGAAATTGCATAGACTTCTTCCTGTGGTCACTAGGAGCCAAGGTTGAGCCAAGGACAATAACAACGCAGATAATCCTTAACTTATGACCACAACTGAACCCAAAATTTCTGTTGCTACGCGAGGCAGTTTTTACGTGAACTTCGCCCCATTGGAACAAGCTTTTACTGCCACAGTTGTAAAGGGAATCATTGCAATGGTTAAAGTTAGTAACACAATTGGGAATCTGATTTCTCCATTCAGTTTTGCTCAGAAAAGGTCACAAAAGGGGATCCCATGACCCCAAGACACTGTGGCTGTCATAAGAGGTTGCCAAGCATCCGAATTTTGATCATGTGGCCATAGGGATGGTGCAACGGTGTTAAGGGTGGAAAAATAGTCACAAATCACTTTTTTCAGTGCCTTTGTAACTTTGAACCATGATTAAATGAGCCATTGTAAGCCAAGGACTACCTGTAAAGGTGAAACACAGGAAAGTCTCAATCGCTCTTGTTGCAAAAGAGAGAGAGAGGGTGCTGCAAATCATTTGCATGTTTAAAAGTGCATTATGGAAAAGATTTATTGTAAAAATCCCTAACGCTTATTCACAGAAGCCCCATTAGTATGCTGATCCACAGAGCCCTTGCACGATTCTGCTAATCCCTAGTTCTGCTCAGAAGTGTTTGATTACATCTTCATCCAACAAAAGAGATCTGAGAAGGGACTCTGAAAATTCTTGTCCCATATTGTTTGTGGCCTGTCGGCTGCCAGCCCCTCCAGCAGTTGAATCGGTGGAGAAGGTGTGGGAGTCAGGATCAGCATCAAGGCAACCTGAGAGCTCTGAGGGGGAAGAGGAAATGGAGCTGGCAGAGAGAGAGAGAGAGAGAGATGGAGGCAGAGCCTGGGCTGTCCGTCAGCCCTCAGATGGAGAGTCAACAGCTCCCAGGTCTGGAGTGGCTGATGAGGAAAAGGAGCAATACCTGGGTCCAGTGCCTGATGCATGGATGCACAGAAGGCAGAGGAGAGGAGAGCAGTAGAAATCTATGGGCCGGTCCTTGGGACGGAAGAGCCACCACTGCTAATGAGGCCCCATCGTAGCTCTGGGGAGAAAAGGCAGGGGGTGGAGATGAATAGATGTGGCAGACAGTTATTCATCTTCTAGCCAGATGGACTTTTTTTAAAAAAAAAAGTTTTATTTTTTAAGACAAACATATACAAACAAAACATAAAAACCATCTTCCATTTTATATACATACAGTGTGTCAGTTGGTTACAAATCTTTTGTGCTATCCTTTTGTAGTCATTCCTCCTAGTTTATATCAATTTTCACATTGTCAAACTAACATATGTTTATATATTTATCAGTTATTAATCATCCATGACTAAACTATTTATTCCATCATTTTATACAAGATATTCCAAATTTTATTTTAAAATTTGTATTATACTTTCATCCAATGGTTATATATGTCTGCATTGTATTTTATATCAATCTATTAAACTTCTATTACAAAATTATCTAGTCTATTACATTACCATGTCTTTTTGTCCAACCATTGATAAAACAAATCCCATATCATATAAAATTGTTTATCTTCTTGTTCTCTAATTTCAAATGTCAATTTACTCATTTCAACTCATTTTCTTAATAACTTCCTCCTGCATCGGTGTTTTATCATTTTTCCACTTCTTAGCAAATACAATGGCCAGATGGACTTGTTAGTCTACATTGAGAGAGAAACTTTTTGCCTGGGCTGCTGGCATTCCTAATAAAGGAACCTTTGAGTTCACTTCAGGGGGTTTCTCATGTTTGGGGGACACAAGCTGAACCTACTATAGTGGGTTTTGAAAGAGAGGTTAGACATGTCAAAATATATAGATTCTCCGTATGTCACAATCCAAAATTTGTCTTGAAAAATAGATTTCGGATGACTTCCTCTCACTCAAGTTTGTTCTCATATGTTGTTGGTTTGCGTTTCAAGCTTGGTGATTTGATTGCAAACATTTCATCCCCATTCAAAGAGTCATCTTTAGAAGCTCTTGGAATCGCCAAGCTGGGAGCTCAAACCAACAACATACCTACCAACCCGAGCTACTAATATTCAAAGACATTGTTCTGATATGTTAAAGCTACTTGAGTAACAGCTTTCAAACAGATGTCAGCTCATTTTAAACAGATTGGCAAATAAGATATTTCCACCATCTTTCTCTATTTTGGATGCCAGGACTCCTCAGTTCATTATATGTTCAATAATTCTTAATAAGTACTCCTGAGCTTGAAAAGCTGTCCAGTTCTGTCACCTCCAAGCAATCATCGGATACGCTGCCCAATTGTCAGCTATTATCTCTCCCCACTCCTCATTCTAGGCCCATCATCTGTGGTTTCAAAACTCTTGTTTTAGAAGGGAGATGTAATTGCAGCCATTAAGAATTTGCATGGCAGTTATCAACCCTAGTAGTTTTTATTGCCTTCCTGAAACATTGCTAAATCGGCGTAGCTAGAGATGAAGTCTTAACGATGTTTAAAAACCAAACCCTGGCATACATTTTTTATTTTGGCTGAAGCTGCCTTTTTCCTTGGGGATATTGATAGCATTAGAAAAAGACCCTCCACCAGCTTTTTGCAAGCAACTGAGAGGGCTCACATTATACCTGCAACTGTCAGACTCAATTATCCATAATGGGCTTTGCAACCCAGTGATTAATTTGGTAATCAAAGTGGATATTTCAATAATGGCTGGCAATGAAAAAAAACCCTCTAAAATAGATATAAACTATTTTTTATTTTTATTTTTTTTGGGGGGGGAGGGATCCGAATTGGCAGCTGATACCTCTCCATTGTATGAGAAGTGGCAGGGAGGTGAGAAAAAAATAGGAGAGCTACTGATTGTAGCAGAGAGAAAGGAAAGAAAAGTAAAGAATTCCTGCAATGTTTCATCCAGGCTGGCAAAATATTTGATGTTTTCTTTTCAATAGAGGTAGGATCGGCTCTTTCTTTGCTAAGTTGAGGCGAGTTACAATGGGGGCAGGGACACTATTTCCATGGTTATAACACCCAGTCAGTTCAACTTCCTGAGTTTTTAAGAGCTTCATTTTTCTTTCTTTCATACTTTCATAAAAATGACTCATTTGGTTAAAGCAGCGCTTCCCAAATATTTCTCCATCACCCAAACCTATTATTAGAAAATCCTTATTTTAATGTCCCTATTGTTGTTGGGTAACCTGTTTGTGTGTCATTTGCTCCCTCCTCCAAAAAAAAAAAATCACTCTCTGTAGTTTCTTCCCAAACCCCAAAAACGTTAACCTTAGACTGTCTACTATTGACCTCACCCCTTTCCCAAGAGGTCTGTAAGGGGCATGCATAAGCACACCAACGTACCTACCATCCCTGTCCTATTGTTTCTTTTTATTTTTCCTATGTGTACCCATTTCAGGTATTCATAACTATGTATATACTTATACCTATTATCTTGTAAGCTATTGACAAATCAAATAAATTCTAAAGTGTTAAAGATCAGGTCCACATGTGAAGGTCCAATTAAGCTGATTTATTGTTATTCATGTCTATGCACTGGAATCTTCTCAATTCATGATTTGCACCTGCTTCAAATTAGATAAAGATGAACAGAATTTAGGAGAGGTTGGTTCATTTATGGCTATATAGAGATTCTAGACTGCTGCCTCTTTTAACTCCATCCCAGATTCTGCCACTCTTCCTACAGTTGGCTCTAACTTCTTTGCTTCCCTTTCAGTTTACTTATTAGTGAATCCACTGGTTACAAAGGATTTGCTTGTGAATATTTATAGGTCTTAGTGCTTTCCTAAGGTCCGTAGGCTACAAACATTCCATTAACCTGCTAGGAAAAAGAAAAACACTCATAGACAATTGGGTCTCCCAACATCCTCTTACTGAATCCTTCAAAACTTCCACTTGTCACCCTGTCTGAAAATTAGCCAGGTGGTTTCTTATCATTTCTAACCGCCCGTCTCTTACAGATTAGCATAATTGGAAGGGACCTCATAGGTCATCTAGTCTGACCCACCAGCCAAGCAGGAGACCCTCCACCATTTCTGACAGATGGCAGTCCAATCTTTTCTCCATTTTAAAGCAGAGAGTCTGGAAACACTGTCAACCCTAAAAGATGTTACAAGAGATTAAAAACAAAGAAGTCTTTGTTTGGCCTCTTTGAGTTGTTTCACACAGATAGGAGGTAGGATTGCATTGTAGAGCTTGTGCTTAGATTCTTCAGGGGAATTTTAACTTTATTTATTTATTTTATTTATTTATTTTTGTCAATTGCTTACAAGATAATAGGTATAAGTAAAATAGTTATGAATACATGGATACATATAAGAAAAATAAGAAAAAATAAAAGAAACAATAGGACAGGGATGGTAGGCACGTTGGTGCACTTATGCACGCCCCCTACAGGCCTCTTAGGAAAGGGGTGAGGTCAATAGTAGACAGTCTAAGGTTAAAGTTTTTGGGGCTTGGGGAAGAAACCACAGAGTCAGGGAGAGTATTCCAGACATTGACTACTCTGTTGCTGAAGTTGTATATCCTGCAATCAAGTTTGGTGCGGTTAACCTTGAGTTTGTATCTATTGTTTGCTTTTGGGTTGTTATGGTTGAAGCTGAAGTATTCATTGACAGGTAGGACATTGCAATGTATGATTTTATATACTATACTTAGATTGGACCAAAGGCGGCGTAGTTCTAGGTTTTCTAGGTCTAGAATTTTGAGTCTGGTGGCATAAGGTATTCTACAATGAGTGAAGAGTGGAGAACTGTTGTAAAATATTTCTGGACTTTCTCAACTGTGTTAATATCAGATACGTAATGTGAGTTCCAGGCTGATGAGCTGTGTTCGAGTATTGGTCTAGCAAATGTTTTGTATGCTCTAGTTAGTAGTGTGATATTACCAGAGAAAAAGCTACATAGGATTAGGTTAACAATTCTTAACGCCTTTTTGGCTACGTAGTTACAGTGGGCTCTAGCACTTAGATCATTAGAGATGAGTACTCCAAGATCCTTGACAGAGTTTGGATCATCAACAAGGTCTTGACTATTCAGCCTGTATTTTATTTTCTGATTTTTTTTTGCCAATATGTAGGACAATTCAACTCAATTTCAACTCAACCTGTTGAATCATGTATTTATTAAAGAGCAAGGGCAAGTCAAGTGAATGAGTTTCCCTTATTCACCTAGATATGAATTAAAGGAAAATGGCATGCATTCTTTTTTTTCAGTCTTAACACTTTAAGCCTCTCTGAACTACAAGAGGTGATATAGCAGAGGTGACATTGAAGCAAGTGGTCAAGTGAACTGACTTTCGAAATGCCTGTCTTTTTCTCTGATCTGGATTCTACCATTTTTTATTTGAAGGATTTTTCCTTCCTTCCTCCCTCCCCTTCCTTCCCCTTGCTTTTCAATCCTCCTTTCCTCTGTTACTCTTCCTTCCTTCCCTCCCTTCCTCTTCCCTTCTCTTGTTTTTCCTTCCTCCCTTCCTCTATCAATCTTCCTTCTTTCCTTCCTTCCTTCCCTCCTTCCTCCTTTATTTCTTCTTTCCCGCTGCACAAAAATAATATTTTCATCAGGACCCCATTGAATCATGGGAACACCAAATGTGGAAATAATAACTAGCAATGATATAAGAGGGATAATGGGGTGAAGGAAACAAACTGCATATTAATTTACTCATTCTGTCATGCATACATAAACAATCTTCATGCAGAATTGGGCAGCTACTACTTTAAATCCAGGTATCTTTCATCTGGCAATGCCCCTTTTGCTCTTAGATTCATCTTCCAGTAAAAGGCTCACTGAATTATCTGGGGTGACCACATGATCTTTAACACAAGTAATGTATGTATGTGTGTGTGTGTGTGTGTATACGTGCGCACGCATTTGGATAAGTGGGCACATGACAATCTCAAAGGATGAAAAGGCACCTCTTTATAATTGAATCAAGGTGGATTAAGACTCCATGCCAACCTTTGCGAGGTGTACTTGCTGAAGATCTCCTTAGCCCAGCTCAACCAAGCAAGGAAGCAAAACAGAAGCTCCTGACATATTATAAATGGGTGCCTCTTTGCAGGTAGGGACTCCTGGCCAAAAATCAAACAAGAATGAAGCACATCTGAATCCCAGCAATAGCCCCTGTCAAATTTGCTGACAAATCTCTAGGGAGTTGCGATCCAAAATTTGTGAATCTCTACTTTTAAACACTTGATTCAGCGGTTAAAGGTGCTGAGTTTATCAGCTGGAAAGCCCAGGTTCGAGACCTGAATGCTGCAAGGTACAGAGAGCTCCCATCCTTGCCCCAGCTCTTGCTCACCAGCAGTTCGAAAGCATACAATGCGAGTAGATAAATATGTACCACTTTGGTGGGAGGGTAACTGTGTTCATTGCACATTGGCATATAGCCACAGAACCACGGGAAATGTCTTCAGACAATATGGACTCCCTTGGCTAGGAAACCAAAATAAGCACCATCTCCTGAAGTCAGACACAACTGGACAGGGGAAACCTTTTCCTTTTAACGCATTGATTCCATGAGGGCTTGGTAGACAAAACATCCAGCTTAAAAAGAGGTCTTGGTGTAGACTGTCTTCCCACCACCATTGAAGTTTCAGCTTCCCACCTTATGGCCTATTCTACCACTGCCACCCTTTGCCCTCTCCAAAAGAAAACCAAGAAAGAACTGGTGTACATAGGGGTGACATGATAGCAGTCTTCCAATATCCCAGAGGCTCCCCCAAAGAAGAGGGAGTCAAGCTATTCTCCAAAGCACCTGAGGGCAGACAAGAAGCAATGGATGGAAACAAATCAAGGAGAGAAGCAACCTAGAACTAAGGAGAAATTTCCTGACAGTTAGAATAATTAACCAGTGGATCAACTTGCCTTCAAAAGTTGTGAATACTCCAACACTGGAAGTTTTTAAGAAGAGTTTGGACAACCATTTCTCTGAAGTGGTGTAGGGTTTCCTGCCTAAGCAGGAGGTTGGATTAGAAGACCTCCAAGTTCCCTTCCAACTCTGTTATTCTAGTCTAGTCTAGTCTAGTCTTTCCTAATTTCTTTCTATTTTCTACTCTACTCATTCTAATTCTATTCTGCTCTGCTCTGCTCTGCTCTGCTCTGCTCTGCTCTACTCTACTCTACTCTACTCTACTCTACTCTATTCTATTCTATTCTATTCTATTCTATTCTATTCTATTCTAACTCTGAGCCCTGTTTAATTTAGCAGTCACTCTTTTGATGTCACTATCTCAGCTAATTTCATTTCTGTAAATGACTCCTCACTACCATTGCCTCCAAGCTTTGCTTGATAATGGAAAAAATAAATCTGGACAACTTCCCAGGGTTTCCTCATTTTGCACTGCAGCCACATTCCCCGGCTTCCTCCCCCCTCCCTCCTTTGCTCCTATCAGGTAGCTGTGTCTTCCATCTCCCCAGATAATCCTGCTGCTGACTCCTTTGCCCAAGATGCCAAATTGAATATCTGCTCTTCAGAAATGAGGATTAGTGTGTTGATGGGCTGACTTACACGTGGCCGCAAAGGTCAGTGCAAGATCCCAGAGGAGGAAGAGGAAAAAGGGAGGGGCAGGTTAATAAAACAGAAGAGCCAGACAGCAGCTGGTTGTGTCTAGAAGGAAGGTGCTATTTTTTCTGTAATAGCTGGTGCATTAAAAAGGGAGCCATGGATGATTTAAAACTGCTCGGTCCTGACACAAAAGTCAGATGTGGTGGGTTCTATATGCCTTTCTGGGTTGCATGCCTGCTGTTAAAACCAAGAGGCATGCAAATTATCCAAATGCACTTAGTTCTTCCAGTATACTGAATCAATAGCTTTTGCCTTTCATAAGAGGGGAGGGAAGGAGGAGTGCTGCAAAGGCCAATATTGGCAACAGATAATAATAGATAAAGTGTACAGGGGTAGACCGAAGGCCAAATGGATCAGTCAGAAAACTAATGATCTGTCTCTCTCCTAAATCCTTTTGCACATAACTTTCTTTTGCTGTTTGCTTATATGAAAAGGGCACATCATACTTGTGATGACTCGGGGTGTGGCACAAAGGCCACACAGCCAGAATAATAAGTAGGGATTTCTTTATTAGCTCCAACTTTGCCCTGAATGTTCCGGTTACCTTCCAGTCTGGAGAAAAACTCTCCCAGGAACCTGCAACAGCCTTTGACTACAGATATTCCAGTCCAAAATGTTATAAATAGAAAACTTAGGTAAGGTAAGAAATATGACAGGCCAAAATAAGGAGTTCCAGAAGTGAAGTAACATGGCAGTAAATCAAACCAGTTGGGAAGATGCCAGAAACTCACATAACAGCAGCGAACATGATATAAGCTCAACATTTGTTTCCAACAAACGCCCCTCCCAAACTGCCTCTCCTTTAAACTCCCTTCCCAGGAAGTGTCTTGTGAAGGGAATCAGGGCTCTTTCCTCCCTTGTAAGCCATGCAACCCACATTGCTCTGTTCTCCGTTCTTCCCTATGTGCCCTAGGATGAAGAGGGGGTGTGGGCCTTGGTCTTCCTCTGAATCCCCTCTCCTTTGTTCTACCTCTTCCCTGCTCTGCCCAGCCTGACTTTGCCTTTCCCCAGTTTCCTCCACAGCCAATGGAGCCACTCTCCTACTCCTTGTCAGCTGTTCATCTTCCTCCCCGGAATTCAGACTCTGACGAGGGCATGACAGTACTCCTTTGCTTTCTTTCACTTATATGGGGACCCGACATGAACCAACGGTAGGATGCAGAAGTAGAAATATAGTTTCCAAACCAAAGGAGGTGATGGTTTACTCTTTACTGTTGATTTGGTCCCAGGATAAATCTTGGGCCCAGTTCTCAAAATAGAATTTAACAGAAGAAGAGTTGGAAGGGACCTTGGAGGCCTTCTAGTCCAACCCCCTGCTCAAAGAGGAGACCTTATATCCTTTCAGACAAATGTCTGTCCAATCTCTTGTGAACCATCTCCAGTGATGGAGCAGCCACCATTTCTGGAAGCAAGTTGCTCTGCTGGTTAACTGTTCTCACTGTCTGGAAATTTCTCCTCAGTTCCAGGTTGCTTCTCTCCTTGATGAGTTTCCATCCATTGCTTCTTGTCTTGCCTTCTGGTGCTTTGGAGAATAATTTGATCCCTTCTTCTTTATGGCAGCCCTTCAAATATTAGAGCAGTTGTATCATGTTAGCTTTAGTCCTTCTTTTCACTAGGATTAACTTCAGGCCAAACGGGACTGAGTCGCAAAGAGACTCCAGTTCTACGACTACAGGAAGGCAGATTCCTGATGTATATGGGGAAAACTTCCTAGTGGTAAGAACAGCAAAGGAAGTGGCTCTTCATTGGATGTAGTCTAGCAGAGCCATCTATCAAAGATGCTTTCATTTGATAGGATGCTTCATTTGATTCCTACACCGAAGATGGATGGGATGCCCTAAATAGCTTCTACAGACTTCATGAGAAAAAAGCACTGGAATACTTGAAACACACAGGGAGAAAGAGAAACAACAGGAAAGGCAGATAAACCCATTGTCAGGTTCCAAGTAATCCAACCATCACAAAATGAACTCAGAGGCATTTCTATTCCTCAAAGAACTATTTTATTTAATTGTACATCTTGGCACGAACTGGTGGAAGCCAGTACTTGGAAGTTTCCCGGGCTTCCACGTCACTATAGTTAAACTTTTCTTATTTTTCCAAAACAATATGCCACGTTGTTCAACCAGGATATAAAATAGTTTCCTGGCAACTCCGCTCCTCCTTCCCCTGGCCAAACAGCAATTGGAATGCAGCTGACTCATCGCCCAGCTATGTCATTTTGGCTAGGGCTTCATCCACCTCAGTTCTCCCCTCTTCCTTCCCAAGTGTGTCAAACTGAATTCATGCGATTCTACCACCAAACTAAATTCAGGCTTGACACTCAAATATTCAAGAAAAAATAAATTAATTAAACTAAATTAAACGTCTTTGTATTCACCAGTTTGGTAGTGTAGTTGGGGCACTAGGCTAGCAACCAAAAGACAATGCTTTGGGCTCAAATTAAAGCTGACCGGTCACTTTCTCTCAGTTCTAGGAAGTAGGCAATGGCAAACCACTTCTGAGAACCTCACTAAAAGAAGTTGCAAGGGACTACTGTAGTCTAGGTAGATGCTTCAAGTCAACAGTGACTTAGAGACATATATCAACAAAAAATGGACTTTTCTATGAAGAAAGATAGGAAGGAAGGAAGGAAGGAAGGAAAGAAAGAAAGAAAGAAAGAAAGAAAGAAAGAAAGAAAGAAAGAAAGAAAGAAAGAAAGAAAGAAAGAAAGAGGAAGGAAGGAAGGAAGGAAGGAAGGAAGGAAGGAAGGAAGGAAGGAAGGAAGGAAGAAAGAAAGAAAGAAAGAAAGAAAGAAAGAAAGAAAGAAAGAAAGAAAGAAAGAAAGAAAGAAAGAAAGAAAGAAAGAAAGAAAGAAAGAAAGAAAGAGGGAGGGAGGGAGGAAGGAAAGATAGAAAGAAAGAAAACAAAAAGAAAGAAGAAAGAAAAAGGAAGGAAAGGAAAAGGAAGAAAGGAAAGCTAGAGAGAGAGAGAAAGAAAGCCTTTTTGACTGAAACATTCTGAGTGCCAGAATTCAGTTCTTGTTCTGGGTCACCTTGGAAAACCGTATCCTGCTGCTAAGAAATACACATCAGGTGCAGATGTTTAATAAACTGCATAATACAGCAAAGATTTGCATCCACCTCAGATGACATTTTTCTTAAAAGAGCATTAGGCAGCAAAAACACGTTTTCCTTTTTTTTCCTCCCTCCCTCCCTCCTCTTTCCTCAGCCGATCCTTGATCATTTATTACTTTTTATACAAAAGCCGCCGAGATGTCAGCCCATTATAGAAATAACATCCCAGTTCTTTAGTCTAAGAGACAAAGTTTTGGTGTTCCAATTTTTGCCTGAGGTGTTAGAGGACAGCAAAACGAAAACAAACAACTCCCTCTGCCTCTCCCATACGGGTGGATAATTCCTTTTGTCATAGCCAATTTGAAGGTAATTCCGCATCCCTTAATATGAAAAGCTGAGCAAGTTTGCTTCAGATTTTTCACAGCCGCTAAGCTCAAGGGGAGGGGAAGGAGGACTTACTCACAGAGTTGGTAGGAGCTGGAATTCAAATCAAGGAAATGTCCATCTTGGCCTGCTGTTTCCAGTACAGAATTAATTGCCAAACCCACCATTGCAGATGGGCAATTAATTTAGTATCAATTGCAAAGTAATTCACATATTTGCAATTCCGCACTGTAATTCCAAATTGTTCAAAGGCATTTAAAGCTCGCCGGCGTTCCCTGAGGAAGGACAAAATTTAAATGTGAGCTTTATCGGAGAGAAGGGGGTTGATTTGGTTTGTAAATTTGCAAAGTTGTATTTATTTATTCAGCCTTGCTTGCTAATATTGGCTAATGTTTCAGAGTTTGCAGGCTCTGAATAATACTTGTACCTGTACTACAGGCATTAAATTTGCATACTTTGAATGACGACTTGTAGCTCTGCAAGACCTTTGAATCCACCTAGCTTCCTGCTTGCTCTGGCAACTGTGTAGTACTGCAAGGAGACAGTAAAGAACTGCAAGGAGACAGATTTTCCATTGTTAATAGACACGAGTGGAAGGCAGATTCTAAAACATATTAGTGATTGTGATGCAAGATTCAGCACATTTGGTTCGTATTAATTAGCACTGAATACAAGTCCTGTGTTTGCAACATTAGAAATATCATCACTTCCATCCAGATAATGATCAATGAGCAGTCACTTATTAGCTGTTGCAGGAAATGGCAATAGAAAAGTTTCTCACTTCAGAAAATTAGGCTGTCCTAGATTCATAAAGAATGAAGGAAACCGTCTCCCACCGAATCTGCTAAGCTATCTCATTTGAAACGTGAGACCTTTATTTATTTGTATGTCAAAGTAACAAAATAACTGTGGACAAATGGATAATTCTAGGATTGTTGTCACGTAAAATATCATCTGCAAGGTACTACGCTTCCATGTCAGAAGCACCAAAATGTTTCTGTGGCAAAAGGATTTGCCAGTGAAAGGTTTGCCCGGAGGACACCCAGTTTTTCTCCCACATGAAATTGTCCACCGAAGTGGTACCCATTTATCTACTTGCAGTCTCCTGTTTTCGGACTGCTTTGTTGGTAGAAGCTGGAGCGTGTGACGGGAGCTCATCCCATCCTGTGACAGCAAACATGAAGCTGTTGATAGTCAACCAGTTTTCTTTCTTGTGAGCCATTGTTCACACAAGCTCTCTGTCAGGATTCCAAATATACATCCATAGTAAATAAAACTCCAAGGCAGGTGAATTCCTCAAAGAACAATTTCATTGAGTATATCATATTGGCACAGGCTGGTGAAAACCGAATCTGAATGTTCCCGTAGTTTTCGCCTAATTAAAAGGAAAAGTTTTTTGCCTTCCCCAAACAATCAGTCACATGGTGCAATCAAGGTACCATCCGGTTGCCTGGTGACATCGCTCCTCCTCTCTCTGGCCACCTGTTGGTATGTCCTTGATTCCCAGGAGAAAGTATTTTGCTTTGGCTACAAACCCCAGCTATCTTTATTTTCCCTCTCCCTATCCCTCAGTGTTCAGTGTGGCAACACTGAAACCTCAAAATGGCCCTGGTCAGGTCAGCTTCAGGGTTGACACACTTCTCTACCAAATCACTAGATCAGGGTGGGCAACTATGGCCCCTTGATGACCTGTGCTGGCTCAGGAATTCTGGGAAGTGAAGTCCACAGGTTGTCAAGGGGCCATAGTTGCTCAACTCTATGTGCTAGATAGATGTATGTATGCTCAGCTATCCTAGAACTTGTGTCTTTCTAAATTCATAGAATCAGTTGTATTGTGGAATGGGCAGTTTGGAAGGAACCATTTTGGGCACTGTTTTCAAACACCCCTCTCCCCATCAGCACAAAAATCCAAATTAAAGCATCAGTGAAAGATGGATCTCCAATATCTAGTTCCCGTGTTGTTCTCAATCCTAGGAAATTTTCCCCTAATACTCAACCAGAATCTTCTTTCCTGCAGCTTAAGACCATTATGATAGATGATCATAATTTGATCCCTCTGAAATTTGCTGGGCTTTGCTTATTTCTTTGCCATGTTTGTCCACTTCCTCTCTTGCTGATCCCTAAATCTTCGGCATGGGGAAAGGGAGTAGCATATTGCTGGGAGAAGCAGCCAGAAATGACCTCTTAGGTAAATGTCATCTTTCTGCTTTCTTTGCAAAGTTGGAAAGAGTTTGCTGTCTGCACATCATCCTCTCCACATTTTCCTCCCGAATTGTCTTCTTCCCTCCTAAAAATATTATTCTCAAATGCCTGATAAATATTTAACACCAGTATGAAGATAATCAGGCTCAATATTTGTTTGTAGGGGTGGGGGAGTGATGTGACAGCCTTCCTACTGATCAGATCTTGATTCAAATCTTTTACAGTTGATTCAATAACTAGTCTGCTGCTGGGGGAGATGGGAAGGTTGATCCTTACAGTTCTCTCCATTCCTAGTGGTGAAGTGTTACAGGCAGGGGTGGGATTCACCTGGTTTGGACTGGTTCAGGCGAACCGGATGTTAAACTTACATCTGGTTCACTGAATTGGTAGTTTGAACCAAGCAGCTGGCCCCGCCCACCCCATTGCACCCCTCCAAGGTATTTTCACACAGCCCGTTTTGGATGCAGTTAAGTGCCAGGTCTGAATGGACGCTATGGGAGGGCGAAAAACAGGCCTTCCTGAAGTCCAGAAATGGACCTGTTTCTGGCTTTAGGATGGTCTCCAGATTCCAGGGGAGGCCATTTTTGCCCTCCCAGAGGCCCGAGGGAAGCCTCCAGACCACGGGGAAGGTGAAAAACGGCCCTCCCAGAAGTTCCGGTAGGCCACACCCACTCTGGCCACACCCACCCAGCAACCAGGCAGCGAACCAGTTGCTGGGATTTTTTTAATCCCACCCCTGTTTTACGTGACAACATACATACTAAAAGTAAATAAAGGTTTTGCACTAGTGGAGGATATCTGTAGTTCAGGTGTAGGATGAGGGTGAAGGTTCGTTTTCTGAGCTTGTGAGTTGGCTTCCAAATGTTTTGTTACCAGACTAGGTAACATCTTCAGTGGAGTTTAGGAAATGTCAGTGTCGGTGTTCTGTTTATGAGGGCCTCACCCTTATAAACATCTCACACCCACGCCTAAAGCCATTATAAACAGAACACAAAATGTTCGGAAACCAACCCATAAGCTCAGAGAATGAACCTTTAACCTCAAAGAAAAGTTTCCTTCCAATCTCATCAAGTTCTTGGTAATATCTTGGGTGTTTCCCATCTTCTTGAGAAGCATACAAATGTACACACCATTGCTATCTTCTGCACTCTCTTCTAAGCTTCCCAGTCAAACCCGACAGATCTCAGATTTCCTGGCTACTTCCCATTGAACCAAATCTTATTGTGATTATTATTATTATTATCTTAGATCTGTGACCAGTGGTCTAAGTTGTTTTTCACCCTACCCACCACAAAATATACCTTAAAGTAGCTTCTGCTTTATACAATTTCTATCAGACTGAAGGAAAGCACATACAAGGAAAGGAAGAAGAGATTTGCAAGGCCAGTTATTCTTCAAGATGTCAGCGTTCCAACTAACCAACTCCAACCCAATAAACTCCAAAACAAACATTTCCTCAAAGTTCCAATTTATTAGAGATGTCATATTGTCACATCTGGGAAAACCTGAATCTGAGAGTTCCAGGTTTTCCCTTCCCAATAGAAATTGAAAGATCCACCCCCTGCACCCACCAGTCCATCACATGGCCCAATCAAAACATCATCCCAACTGGAGACCTTCCTCCAGTCACTCCCCTCCAGGTGCAGAGCAACATGTCCTTGACTCTCTGAGAAAGAATGTTGTTGTGTCTAAATTTCCGCCTCTCTATGAAATCCCTCCTCCCAAATTCCCAGGCCCTGAATATGGCAGCCTCGAAGCTCCCAAGTAAAAAAAATGGCTTCCAAGGCTGACACAAGAAGTAGACCTTATGGTCTCCAAAAATCTCACCTAGAAGCAGCAGTTCCTCACCCCTAAAAAGGTTGCACAATTCAAGTGATCCACTGTTCATTGGGAAGGTTGGGGTGGAGAGATTAGAAGAGTGTAAATTATAGGTGGTTCTCCATTCATTTAGTGACCATTTGAAATTACAGTGGCACTGAAAAAAAGTGACTTATGACTGTTTTTTTTTTCACACTTAAAGACTGTTGTGGCATCCCCCATGGTCACATAATCAAAATCCAGGTGCTTGACAACTGACTTTTGTTTATGATGGTTGCAGTATCCTGGGGTCATGGGATCCCCTTTTGTGAACTTTTGTTCTGACCCAAACCCTTTTCCAATAAGACCAACAATAACCAAAGGGAACAGAAATCTTTTAATGAGTCTTACGAATCCCCGGTTAAAAGGCTGCTGCAAACTAATTAACTTTGACAAGCACAAACTTTGCCAAAACTGAACGAGACTGCCAAGAATCACAGATAAGAAACATTTCACAACACAAGAGTCTTCAAATACCAACTTAAGATACTGTAATGCCCATGAGGCTGAGTTTCAAAACGTCTTTGCTTCCTGCAAAGAATGTTCGCTTCACAACTGGCTTCTTGAAGGAGGGGCCATTACCTTGCAGCCTTACTCCCAAGTTGCCCGTGCTGCTGCAGCTGCTCTTTCCTGTGAGCAGCCCTGTGCGCATGTATACTTGGCACAGGCTCCTCGGGAACCTCATCACTGCTGCCACTCCCTAATGGTCCTGGCCCCTCATCTGAGCCCTCGCTCTCCTCAGCCGTCTGCACCTGCTTCCGGCTAAGCACAACACCTTTCAATAACCAAAGTCAATGGGGAAATCCAGATTCACTGTGTTACTCACTTAATGACTGCTTTATTCATGTAACAACTGTGGCAAGAAAGGTGGCAAAATGAGACCAAGCTCACTTAACAAATGTCTCACTTAGCCATAGAAATTTGGGGCTCGATTGTGGTCATAAGTCGAGGATTACCTGTATATGCCAGTGGCAAAAGAACCTGCAAAATATTTTAAGATCCATAAGGGAGGGGAAGAGAAAAGGGAAGCAGCCTTCACTGTGTGCTGAGCAACCCTCCTGCATGCTAATAAGAACATTTATTAATATTCTGCCATGATTTTTGTCTCGGAGGATTCCAAATAACCTCGCAAATTACTGATGTAAATCACATTGGGTAATACTGAACACAGCCACCTCTGGGGGGTTGTATAACAAGTCAACTATGCAGCTAGCCTAAGATGGAATAGCAGCTTCAAGGGGAACGAATGGAGTGGGTGGGGTACTGTAGATCCGAGAGAGATGGGAAGCTATAAACCTGGACTGCAACAGGCTGGCTTTTGTGGTTTAGGATATAAAATACTAGGTTTAGGCCTTGGTGGGATTCAGCCAGTTTGCACCAACCAGTTAAGTTTCTGAGCAGTTTGGTGAACTGGTTGTTGGAAGAAATCATTAGGGCAGAGAACCAGTTGTTAAATTATTTGAATCCCACCACTGGGTTTAGGAAACAGGATGCTACCCTATTAGCCGAAGTGCAAACCATCTAGATTCCCTCTATCTCTTCTTGGTTAAGGGCAGGATGCAACATGAGAATGAGTTGTCCCCAAGGTGCTTTTGTTAAGAGGCAACTGGACTTTCTGTGTTTTCCCTTGAAGAGGTTTCACTTCTCATCCAAGAAGCTTCTTCAGTTCTTCACTTCTTCAGCAGAACTGAGGATGCTTCTTGGATGAGAAGTGAAACCTCTTCAAGGGAAAACACAGAAAGTCCAGTTGCCCCTTAAGCACTCAGCCTGAAGGATCCATTGATTGAGATTGGGGTCTATCAGAAAATTTTTGTACAGGTTTTAGAATATAGAATAATAGTTAGAAGGGACCTTGGAGGTCTTCTAATCCAACCTCTTTTGGCTCTTTTTGGAAGTCTTCAGTGATGGAGCACCCACAATGTCTGAAGCAAGCTTTTCCATTGGTTATAGCTCTCACTGTTAGGAAATTTCTCCTTAGTTCTAGGTTGCTTCTCTCCCTGGTTAGTTTCCATACATGGTTTCTTGTCTTGTCTTTTGGAGCTTTGGTAAATGTGACCTTGTGACCTATCAACTTTGCTTTCTTTCTTCCATGTGGGCATTTGCCATCAACAGCTTGCCTTCAGAAGTTGTGGGAGCTTCACTCCTGGAAGCTTTCAAGAAGAGACTGGACTGCCATCTGTCAAAAATGGTGTAGGGTCTGCTTGGGCAGGGGGTTAGACTAGATGACCTACAAGGTCCCTTCCAACTCTGTATCTATATATCCATCTATCAATCTATCCATCTATCCACCTACCCATCCATCCATCCATCCATCCATCTATAAAAACTATCTATCTATCTATCTATCTATCTATCTATCTATCTATCTATCTATCTATCTATCTATCTATCTATCTATCACCTACCTACCCACCTACCCATCTACCTACCTACCTACCCATCTATCTGCCTACCTGCCTACCTGCCTACCTGCCTACCCATCTACCCATCTATCTATCTATATATCATCTACCTACCTACCTATCTATTACCTACCTACCCACACACCTACCTATCTACCTACCTATCTACCCATCAACCCATCTATCTGTCTGCCTGCTTGCCTGCTTGCCTGCCTGCCTATCCACCTACCCGTCTACCCAGCTATCTATCTGTCTGTCTGTCTGTCTGTCTGTCTTTCTGTCTGTCTGTCTGTCTGTCTATCTATCTATCTAACATTAAAGTGACTGTGTAGGCAGCGGTGTGGGGTGTCATTTGCAGGACGTGATTCTACCATTATAGTCATTTTCCTCACATTTGCTGTATTATGGGCCCAATGGCCATGTGCTGCTGGATTGTTTCATTGCTGACATGGTCGAGAAGGGAGACTTCTAATGACCAACAGAACATATGCATCTTCATGACATATAGATGGCTGTTTCTCCCAGTAGTAAAATGAAGCCTGGATGTGTCTTTGCAAAGACTTGTAAAGAAACCCTCCATCTGGGCACCTCTGCTGTGCTGCGACTCATCTGAAGCTGACCAGATGGCTTGCTATAAAACAACCTTGGAAGAGAGAAGAAGTGCAGCTTCTCAGACATACTATAGGATTCCCAGAGAATCTCTTCCATTTGGCTTGGCAGTTCTACGCCTTACTCTGTTGATGTTTTCAGCTTGGATGGGGAAATATTCAGAAATTGATAAATTGGTGAATGAAGGGAGAAGGAACTGTTATGATCAAATACAGATACAGATTAACAGAGTTGGAAGGGACCAAGTCCAACCCCCGCCCAAGCAGGAGATCCTATATCATTTCTGACAAATGGGAGTCCAGTCTCTTCTTGAAAGCTTCCAGGGATGAAACTCCCACAACTTCCAAAGACAACTTCTGTTCCATTGGTTGATGGTTCTCACTGTCAGAAAATTCTTTCTTATTTCCAGGTTGAATCTCTCTTTGATCAGTTTCCATCCATTGTTCCTTGTCTGGCCTTCAGGTGCCTTGGAAAATGGCTTGACCCCCCTTCTGGGGCAGTCCCTCAAATATTGGAAGACTGCTATCATGTCATCCCAAGGTTCTTTCCTAGACTAGCCATGCCCAGTTCCTGCAACCGTTCATCGTATATTTTAGACTTCAGTCCCCTAATCATCTTGGTTGCTCTTCTCTGCACTCTTTCTACAGTCTCAACATCGTTTTTGTAGTGTGGTGACCAAAACTGGATGCAGTATTCTAGGTGTGGCCTTACTAAGGCTTTATAGAGTGGTATTAGTACCTCACTTGATCTTGATTGTATCCCTCTGTTAATGCAGCTTAGGATTGCATTGGCTTTTTTGGCTGCCGCCACTCACTGTTGACTCATATTTAATTGGTTGTCCAATAAGACTCCAAGATCCTTCTGACAGTTCCTGCTCTTAAGTCTGATCAAAGATACGATAATAACCCCAAACACAAGCATACATGTGCCACACAAACACATTCATGGAATGGCTGTAATTCCAGAATTCACTCTATTGGATAAGGATCTTGGAATGGTCTTTGCACTAACATGTTAATCTTGGTTAGTGTTGAACCTGGTTTGCTGTTTTGTAGTTTGGTGGACCTGCCTATTTGATTACCTTGGGGAGAGATCACCCTGGAGAGGTTCTAGCTACACGCAGTCCTCAACTTACAACAGTTCATTTCTTGACCGTTCAAAGTTACATTGCTGACAAAAGTGGCTTATGACCGTTTTTCACATTCACAACTGTTTCGGTATCCCCACGATCACACAATCAGAATTCAGATGCTTGGCAACTGACTCACAGTTATGATGGTTGCAGTGTCCCGGGGGTCCTTTAATCCCCTTTTGCAACTTTCTGGCAAGCTAAATCAAAGGGGAAGCCAGATTCACTTAACAACCGTGTTTCTAATGTAATAGCTGCAATGATTCGTTTAACAATGGTGGCACCAAAGGTTGTAAAACTTTCTTATCCCAGGTAATACTTTATCTTCCCAAAGTTCCTTGGATAAGCAGTTCAACACTACAAAGGCTTCCATACAAAGTTACTTTATTGGACTATATCAGGCATCTTCAAGGTATAACTCATAGTTATGCTGAGATTCAACTAATGTCCAATCTTTGCACTGTTGCCTCCATAGTGTGAAAAGATGGTTATCTTCATCCCATAGTGATATACCAAAGGAAGACTCCAGCACTATGCTGGGGTCCAGGTAAGAATGCCCAAAAATTCGCTCAGCCCAACCAGAGGTCAATTCAGTGACCAATCAGGATTACAAATGTGAACATATGACATGAACTACATCTCCCAAGAAGCATTAACTACATTTCCCATGAAGCATTCCCTTAAGGGGACAGTTCTTATTCCCAAACTAACTATATACTGTCTAACCAGTACATGGGGCAAAGCTTATTTAACTGCTGCCTTGCTTATCCGCAGATATTTTTGCCTCTATTGTGGTTATAAGTTGAGGACTACCTATATGTGGCCACTAAGAATCAACACTGATTTGATACCTGTCATCAATCAGCATTGAACAGCTCAGGAAGTGAATTAATTTGATTACTATTATGTTGTAAGCATGCTGCCAATAGTATATAAATCTTGGAGAATAATATTTGGTGTCTTGAATTGAATTTAAACAGCTTCTTTTCCCTAACTGCAAGACTCAAAAAGGATTAGTCTTACTCCATTACTTTAATGCCTATAGAGCCCATGTCATATGTATTATTAAACAACAAACAGCAGTTTTATCTTGAAAAGAAAATACGAATGAGTTGCATCTGGGTGGAATACACACATCTCTGAAGCTACAGTTCTACTACAAAAAGACACCTGTTGTACACCACTTTATTAGGTATTCTTCCCAAGGAGAAGAATGATGCTGAGAAAACCTACCATAGAAGCGCTTTCGCTACTTAGAATTAGGCTAAATACTTCATTAAGGTCTTTTACACTGAGTGAATCATGGGGTGTTTAAGAACTCATTTATTCAGGCTTTACAATAACAAGTTTTACAACGGGTTTAATCTGTATTAAATAATGATTCATAATCTTTTCCATGCTTAAAGTAATGTGATTCTTTTCCAGTCCCTTGTCTGGGAAACGCGTTTTGGAAATGTAATTTTGCATTCACTTTCTATTCTTTGTGGTACAATCGCAACTATAGTATATTGTTCATGAATTTAAAACCATGGTTGTTTTCCCCAATGTAGTTTTGGGGACTGTAGTTTTTTCCTGAGCATGGAGTTTGTGAGATTAGAGGAGCCATGGTGGCGCAGTGGTAAGAGTGCAGTACTGCAAGCTACTTCTATTGATTGCCGGCTGCTTGCAATTTGGCAGTTCAAATCTCACCAGGCTCAAGATTGACTCAGCCTTCCATCCTTCTGAGGTGGGTAAAATGAGGAGCCAGATTGTTGGGGGCAAATATGCTGATTCTGTAAACCACTTAGAGAGGGCAGTAAAGCATTGTGAAGCATTATATAAGTCTAAGTGCTATTGCTATTTTCCTTCCTTCCCTTCCCCTTCCTTCCTTCCCCTTCCTTCCTTCCTTTCTTTCTTCCCTTCCTCCCAGTGGCTAGAATGCAATATTGCAGGCTGACTCTGCATCCTGCCATCAGTTTAATTCTGAACGGCTCAAGGTTGACTCAGCCTTCCATCCTACAGAGCTTCAGTAAAATGGGTTGGGGGCAATATATTGACTCTGTAAAGTGCCTAGAGAGGGCTGTAAAGCACTGTGAAGCGGTATATAAGTGTAAGTGCTTGTCATGCCCCTGTTAGAGACTGACTGAGGGAGAGGAGGAACAGCCAACAGGAAGTGGAAGTGTGGCTCCAGAGGTTGTGGAGGAGGCTGGGGAAAGGCAGAGGCCAGCTGGGCAGTCAGAGGAGGACCCAGGCCCATCCCCTCTCCATCCTTGGACACACAGGGAGGAGAGGATAAGGGAGAGATGAGGTCTATTGGGGAGGAGAGGGCCTTGATCCTTTTTCATGGGCTGCAGCTGTGACAACTGGATAAGAGGACGGACATGCGTACAGGCGAGTGCTGGAAGCAAAGCATGGAAATATCTCTAGTTTATTGTTCCCCTCTGAGTTTGGCGTCCTTCCCAGTGTGTGTTCTGATATCTGTGGATGCCTTCAAGCTCTTATCTTACCTGGTTTGTGTTGTTTTTTACTCTTTATAATTTAAACGGCATTTCCTTCTTCTTGTAACTGCTTGTGTGGGAGTTTATTTTGGCTCCAGTCAAGGATATTTGGAGCTTGGAACCAGTGAAGGAATAAAAGGGGCTTCACCTGTTTTTTGTGACTGTGTTTATTTTGTATCCCACCCTGGGTCATCACAGTACTATTGCTATTGCTATTAACTGGAGTCAAGAGACAGTTTTTCTTTTCACTGACTGTTGTTGTCATGCTTAGATGTCTTTTATATTTACTTATTGTTATTTAATTGTATTTTAGTGTTTAATCTTAAATTAGCTGCCTAGAGTTGGTCTTGCAAGATGCATATCCATTATCAACTACAGATATTCCTCGACTTATCTGCATGAACCTCTCATTAAAACCTCCATTGCTTTGTAACTGTTCATCAAACCTATCCATTTTTAAAAATTTATTTATTTTGTTTGTTTGCTTATGAACTTGCATCTAAAATCTCAGTTTTCAAGGTCTATGTTGTCTGAAAATATGAGCTGGAGTTTTACCAAATTCTTTCACGTGCAGGAGAAGACAACAAAGACAGGAGATCAAAGAGGAGAGGGGGAAAAAACTTTTTCTTTCATAAGAGAGAAATTGATTGAGCTGTAAGAAAGCATCGAGCCTCTTTATTTTCGCTTATGACTCGCCGACCAAAGTTCAGCGCTTTGGCCAAGAGAGGTTATGATGAAATTAAATTAAAAATGCCACTCAAGGATCAGGAGAAGCACCGAACGTCCATGGGCTGCTCCTTCTTCTGTGATGCACAACTGCTATAAAGGCAGACAGGTAAAGGATGATGGCGTTTAACTCTCTGTTTGCCTGGGGTTGATGGGGTAGTTGATGGCGATCCTTCCTCGCAGCTCAGATGTGCTTTGCAATGTAGTGTTCCATTCAGGGATGGGGTTCGAATTTTTTAACAACTGGTTCTATGGGCATGGCCAGGTGGGTGTGGCCTCTTCTTTTGCAGCACCCACCCCCCATTTTTGGGGCCTCCTGGGCCTCCTGGAAACCTCCTGGGGGGCGTTTTTGCTCCCAGAAGGCTTCCCTGGAACCCAGGGAGGCAAAAAATGGAGCTGGGGGAAGGGCATAGTGCACACACACACACACACACACACACACATAGGTGCCTCTTTTTGCCTCCTGGGTCTCAGGGAAGACTCCTGGGCAATGCAATAAGACAGCGAGGGGGATCCCAGCACAGCTGATCATCGGAACAGCTGATCGTTGGAAAAAAAAAAAGAAATACCTTAAGGAGTGACCAGGTGGGAGAGAAGGCAATCAGCGATGTCGGGCAAGTGCGCTATAGTGTGCATGCATGATAAGGACTGATTGGGCAGGGAGGGGTGGGGTGGGCAAAGAGGGGAGGGGCCAGCCAGAGGCACGATTTGCCGGCTTCTGAACTGCACAGAGTCCTAACAACCGGTTCTATAGAACCGGTCCGAACCAGTAGAATCCCACCCCTGGTTCCATTGCCATGTTTCCACACTTGCCGTGTTGAAGGGTTTCCCCATTGCACCTTCCACCATCTCCAGCCGTGATGTTTGCACACTTCTTCTTTGTGCACAAAGCAAAATGTGAGGTGTGCAGGGAATCAAATTACACCTGGTTTCTTTGGCAACCAAGAGCCATTGGGGAACGAAAACACAACTTTCTCACTTTTTCTCCGTGGTAAATATTTTGCATTGTTGACTTCTCTCTCTATATATAAAAAAAGTCATTTTTCATGGCCTCTCTCTTTTTCTCCTGGATATCAACTTGCTAACTTCTAGTCAAGAATTTTGAAGAGGGGTGTCAAACTTGATTTCATTGCGGGCTGCATCAGGGTTGTCTTTGACCTTGGGCAACTGGGGTGGGCTTGGCTAGGGTGGTGGCTGTGGCCAGATCTAAGCAACCCACGCGGGCCGGATGTGGCCCCCTGGCCTTGAGTTTGACACCTCTGATTTTGAAGATCAGCTTTCACCTCTTAGATATTTTTGCTTTTTATGTAACTGGTGAAATGGGTTGCCTCTTTTTTTTTTTTAAACACAAACCACGTCTCACAATGCACCAATAACACACATGATCAATGTTCCATGTATACCACTAACTTCCTGCTTCTTCTTATTACTGCTATTGAAAAACAGATCTGTCCTACCCAGCCCAAATATTGCCTTTAGTGGCTTGTTCTACTTCAGGTTGATCAATATCATGATTTATAGTTTCCCCCATTTGTCTTGGGAAGGACAATGAAAACAAGAAGCAAAATGGGACAGATCGTTGGTTCAGCACAAATGCAAGAAGCTGTTACTGTGTGTTTGAAAGAGTCTGCTGGGCCATGAAATTCAGCATGGTCCACGGTAATAGTTTCAGGCTGGAGATTCATGGGAATCCATTACTGGACTTAAAACATCCTACCGGCAAAAGAGGTGCTCATTCATTGTGCTACGTCTTCCCCTCCTTATGAGTGTCTTTGTAGAAGGATAATAGCATATGATCGGGGCTGCTGGCTCACTCAGGCACATAGATCTCTTGATGTTCTAAGTGACCTTAGGGATGAATCCCTTTCCATTGGGAAGAATCACATTTCAGATGCCTTCGAAGTTGGTGGTCAGGTAAAGTAATGGGATCTTTTCATTTCGGATTAATTGACACGGACTGCTTTATGATCCATGCAAATTCACACCTCTTACTGAAGTCAATCGACATATGATGGGCTTGTATGTGTGAGCCAGTGGTGGGATTAATATTTTTTTTTACTACCGGATCTGTGGGTGTGGCTTGGTGGGCATGGCATGGCATGGCTTGATGGGCGTGGCAGGGGAAGGATACTGCAAAGTCTCCATTCCCTCCCCACCCCACTAACCTGCTTTCCAGCTCCGTTCTCCTGTGCAGGACAACAAAAGAAGACCCAGCCGATCAGTTGGGACTCAATGGGAGGCAGAGAATAGATGGGGTTGGCGGGGCCAGTCAGAGATGGTATTATTGCCGGTTCTCCAAACTACTCAAAATTTCCGCTACCAGTGGTTCTCCAGAACTGGTCAGAACCTGCTGAATATCACCTCTGATATGAGTTCTGCCTGATCTTCAGTGTGTGTGTGTGTTTGTTTGTGTATGTGTGTGTGTGTGTGTGTGTGTGTGTGATGATGATGATGATGATGATGATGCGCAGACACATGAATGAGATGGGAAGGAGAGAGAAAGAATGGATGACTAAACAGAGAGGAAGATTTCTCTTAGGGCTTTCATAATTATGGAGACAAATGTTTGTTTGGTTTTTCTAACATCCCGAAGATCCATTCAAAATTACTTGATAGTTTTCAGACCAAGCTTAGGTTGTGGGATGAACAGTGCTTCAGAATGTTTCAGGCAGGAGAAGAAATCCACCCACTCTATGGCTTCTTTTCTGCCTCCTTCAGAAACAACTTAGTGCCCCTCTTCCTTGCACAATCCCTCTACCAAGAGCCAGTTTGGTCTAGTGGTTAAGGCACCAGGCTAGAAAGCTGGAGTCTATAAGTTCAAGTCCTGTCTTAGGCATGTGAGTTCTAGTCCCACCTTAGGCATGAATGCCAACAGGGTGACTTTGGGCCAATAACCAGGAGACTGTGAGTTCTAGTCTTACCTTAGGCATGAGTGGGTGACCTTGAGCCAGTCACTTTCTCTCAACCCAACTCATCTCACCAGGTTGTTGTTGCAGGGAAAGCAGGAAGTGGGAATTGTGTTGGGTATGTGGAGACCTTGATGTGCTTTTGATTGTTTTCTTGCAGACATTTCATTGGATATGAAGGATGTGTACACAGGATATATATGAGCCACGGTGGTGCAATGGTTAGAGTGCAGCACTGCAGACTACTTCTGCTGCCTGCCAGCTGCCTGCAATTTGGCAGTTCAAATCTCACCAGGTTCAAGGAACTGAACTCCTGGCAGTATGAGCAGTATTAGGCTGCAATATCATATTCTAAATGTTGACTCAGGCCTTCCATCCTTCCAAGCTTGGTAAAATGAGGGCCCAGATTGTTGAGGACAATATGCTGACTCCCTAAAGTGCTTAGCGAAGGATGTAAAACACTGTGAAACAGTATATAAGTCTAAGGGCTATTGCTATTTTCCTTCCTTCCTTCCCTTCACAGTGATTAGAATGCAGTATGGCAGGCTAACTCTGCCCACAGCCAGGAGTTCGATCCCAACCAGTTCAAGGTTGACTGAGCCTTCCATCTTTCCGAGGTGACTAAAATGAGGAACCAGATTGTTGGGAGGCAGTAGGCTGACTCTTTAAACCATTTAGAGAAGGCTGTAAAGCACTGTGAAGCGGTATATAAATCTAGGTGCTATTATTATTGAATTATTTGTAAAAATATATAAGGCGAGATACAAATTAATACATTTATACATCAAGTCAGCCCATTCAGGTTCCATCCATTACGTTCTATTATCCAGTAGCCCAAAGTTTCCTTATCTAAGAACTATTGTTCCTTCAGCTAGCAAGTTGCCAGACTTTGTTGGTAAGATTGTGACTGAGTTTCAATTTATTGTGGCAATTAGTCATAGAAACTTGGCATCTTGCAATATTTATAGATGCAGTTAGCCTCTTAAAGTAGTGATTATCGAAGAGGAATAATTGTTTGTGGTTGTTCATTGAATTCTTTCCTTCCTTCGGCTTCCTGGGACCAGCTCTGTGTTAATCACTGTCAAGCATGCCACTTTAAAAAAAAAAAAAAACATTTATTTTTAAACCAGCCATTATCTCAGCAGGGGTTTTGTCGAAGGATCTGGATGGGGTTGAAAAGGTTTTTGTCCAAAATGGGGGCTTATCTGGATAGCTTTTCATGCCAGGCGTCACTTCAGGGAAAGGTGAAGAGCAACTGATTGTTCAAAGATCACCAGGGAATATCCAGTGATCTCAATGGAAAAATGCTCGAGCTGGAACTCAGATGAGGCACCTGTCTTTGATATGGAAAGAGAAAGAGAAGAAGAAGAAGAAGAAATCTGTTGTCAATAAGGAAGAAACCTTGGCAAGAGAGGTGACCACAAAAAAATAAAAGGCTCCCCCGAGGAACCTGTCCTGCTTCTTAAGTTCCCACCTTCTTTCATCTATTCTTTTCTTCACAACTGAGGGGAACTTTCCAAGTAGGACTCCTTTGCCCTTGTCAGGCAATTCAGTTTTCTTATAGAATAATGATTCCAGCATCCTTTTCCTTGTCAATACCCCTCGGAATGGCTATAAAATATAAACGTCATCATTGCTAAATGTTACTTGCTGCCAGTAATGAGAGGAAAGGGAAAAAAAAAAAAAGATGTAGGCATTCTATTTAGACAAAATTTGCACTGTGTTATAGATAGCCTCATGGGGTTGCCGGTTAAATCAGGTGGCAGCCATCCTGTTTTGCAGAATAATTTCTGGGCAATATTCTGCTATTGTCTTTCGACCCTGCTGACTTTTCCATTCTTTGCTTCGTAAGCTCTTGGTGCATTTATTCTCAGGTGTGTGTGTGGGGGGGGGGGGTTGCTAAGACTTTATGGAGGTGTGTAACTGAGTGGAATTTTAGGGGGAGGAGGAATTTGAACAGTTGTTTAGGAAGGAAAGCTGCCTTCAGTTTTAATAAAAGAAAGCTTAATTTTTTTTTTAAGGGGGTGAAATTCCAGCGTACTCCCTCCCATTCTAAACTACAGTATAGATTTAGCCATAGTGCATCAATGCTTTGAAATAGATAGATAGATAGATAGATAGATAGATAGATAGATAGATAGATAGATAGATAGATAGATAGATAGATAGATAGGTAGAGATGATATAGATAGATATAGAAGACTAGCTCTATACCTGTGCTTTGCACAGGTGGAGGAAAATAAGGGGAGGGGGGAAATTGTGCCTCTGCCTATCAGCATCCATCTGTATTCATCTGGCTAGCGTCCTGTCAGTGTGTGAGAGAGTTGAGGGCTATTGGAAACTGAAACATGGACACTGTGTATTTGCTGTGTGAGCAAGAAGAAGACAGCAAGGAGCCTGGGCATGGCTTAGCTCAACTGTTCTGTACTAAAGCTGCTTGGTGCTGTGAAACTGAAACTCCTCTCCTCTGCTTGTGTTTTGCATTTGGAACAGATTTCTTTTCAGGTGGGGAAGGGGAGCAGAACTCTCTAGCATCAGAGTGTGTTAATAATAATAATATATGAAATACTCTAAATGCTCTGATGGTCATTTGGAAAAATCCTTTCTTAGTGAGCACCTAGAAGCCAAGAGTAACATACGTGCCAAATTTCACATTTGTAGGCTTTACGGTTCTGGAGATTTTGTGATGACTTTCTTACTGGCCTTCTGGTCAAGGTAGATACCATTAAAAAAAAAAAAACTTGGAAGTGATGGAGGAGCACTGACAGTTCATTTCTTTCCAAGTCTGATGTAATTAAAGAGCTATAATGTCCTTTAGCTTACTTGCCCTTGGCATTAGAGAATGCACCTTTTTCTTCCTTTGAAAAGGATCTGGGTGATGCCTAATATGCTTTATACAGATAGGATTGGAGAAGCAGAAATGAAATTCCAATTCACAAACAGAGGAGCTTATTCTATTTGCCCTCCAACAGCCATTCATCTTTCTTCACTCTATGGACAGCTCTGGGGCTTGCCAGGAGGTTAAGCATCCTTGTCCTTCCAATCTGTCAATTAAAAGACTGGACTCCTGAAAGAAAGAAAAAAGGAAGTTGATTTCACTACAAGCAAAATGCCACTCAGTTATGATGGGCATGCGGGGTTTGGATCTGTGCATTTTACAGATCTCTGAAGGCGCACTTGTGTATTTTTTAAACCCGAGATGTCACCCACTTTCCAACTGAGTTTATGACAATGGAGATCAATCATTCCAGTAGGAGATGACTAGGCTGAGCCCGAGGGAGGGGTAAAGCATGTCAGTAGTCTTGAGTCTCTTCGTTCCCAGCCCTCCTTGAATTCCATTGACTCTTATCTACCTCCAATTGGCTTTGACCATTAGTAGTTCAGATTCTTTAGAGAGCTTAAGTTTGCAACAAACCTATTTATTCATTTGAATTGCCTGGACTCCTGATTTCTGGTGCTTGATACATTCACTCTTAGGGAGTTGGAAATGGTGGATAAGTCCCAACCTACAAATTCTGCTCCTTTTTCTCCCTTATGAGTAGGTGGAAGCCACCCATGAGGAGGGATCTGTTGTTAATCGATCAACCACCTCCATTGAGATGTTCCCCCACTTTGGCTATAATCTTATTGTGCTGGTTTTCCCAGAAGGAAAAGCAGGTATTAGAGGGAGTCTACCAATTTTGTCAAGGTGATTTACAGATGTCTATATTTTGCCATGGATATGATTATTTTTGGGAGTGAGGAAATGATGATATTAGAAGCTGAGCTAATTTGATTAGTGCTGGAATCTCAAATAGTCAGACTCTAACTAATACCTTGCAATATTTATAAAACAGCCTTGGTGAACTTGGCTTAATTTTTCCCTTTAAACATTTACCAGATAAATCATCCATATTTTTATTGACTGAAATGCATGCTGCTTTTCTACAAATGATATTTTAAGTGGCTGATGGGACATATAAGGACAAAAAATTCTCTCTCTCTCTCTCTCTCTTTTAATGACTGAAATATATGCTGTAACTGCAGGCCAGCAAGATGGGCTAAATGAAAGGGCTAAGTCAACATTATTAAAACCAGAATTAAAGCCAAACCTCATCAAAAGAGAATTTACTTTGCACAGTGCCTGAAAGATATTATGGAACATCCCAGCTATTTCTCTGTAGGTAGGAGGGTGTAGTTATATACACAGACAAATTAAAAAGCAAAGAACAAAAGACTTTAATTCCAGTGTTAGCATCTGGAATGATGACACAAATATTGATGGACCCTGTGTGATTATTATAGTGATGGTGATGATGAAGAGAATGAAGATAGTGGATTATTCATTAAGAGATGACTTTTTGTTCAGATTAATAGTTGGAAGGGACCTTGTAGATCATCTAGTGAAGTCCAACCTCCCACCCAAGCAGGAGACCCCACACCATTTCTGACCGATGGCAGTCCAGTCTCTTCTTGAAAGCTTCAAGGGATGAAGCTCCCACAACTTCCGAAGGCAACTTCTGTTCCATTGGTTGATTATTCTCACTGTCAGAAAATTCTTTCTTATTTCCAGGTTGAATCTCTCTTTGATCAGTTTCCATCCATTGTTCCTTGTCTGGCCTTCAGGTGCCTTGGAAAATGGCTTGACCCCCCTCCTCTCTGGGGCAGCCCCTCAAATATTGGAAGACTGCTATCATGTCACCCCAAGGTTCTTTCCTAGACTAGCCATGCCCAATTCCTGCAACCGTTCATCGTATATTTTAGACTCCAATCCCCTAATCATTTTGGTTGCTCTTCTCTGCACTCTTTCTAGAGTCTCAACATCATTTTTGTAGTGTGGTGACCAAAACTGGATGCAGTATTCTAGGTGTGGCCTTACTAAGGTTTGATAGAGTGGTATTAGTACCTCACTTGATCTTGATTGTATCCCTCTGTTAATGCGAGTTAGGATTGCATTGGCTTTTTTGGCTGCATAAAGCGGGCACCTTATGCATAATGTGCATTCCAAGAGAAGTGTTACTCTGTGCAAATCAAGTGTGCAACAGATAGGGAGAAAGGATGGAAAACATTGGACTAAAATATTTTTCCAGGTTGGTCAATATCATATTATAGAAACCAAGGTTGGAACTTATAGAACTAATTGAACACTTGAAAAGATGAATTTTTGCTAATGGTTGTTACTAGACAATGTCTCTCGACTTTGAAACATTACTAGACAGATTTTCTCAACTTTGACAAAGTTAAGATGTGTGGACTTCAAGTCCAAAAATTCCCCAGCCAGCATGGCCTCTTGAGGAATTTGGGGTGTTTTAAGTGCACACATCTTAACTGCCAAGGTGGAGAAACAATGATATTAGCTGATATGGTTAATATTCCTAGAAGCCGGATGGGTCTGTGTCTCCTGGGAATCAGCTATGAGATTTTTAAGCCATTTCTTAGCCTGCTGTCCTTCGTGTATAGATATGACATTAAAGATGATTGCTTTACCTTTCAGCTAATGTAAAAGATTTCTCATAAAGCAAGACATTTCTTCTATGATACCAAAGAAATCTTTTAATCTTGCTTTGGATTTGGGGTAATATTAACTTCTTCTTCTTTTTGAGAATATCAGCAGCACTTGAAGATTGTCTCCGGTCTTATGCTTAAAAAAAAAAAAAAATCAAGAGTGTGCAAATTATGCAGATCCATTCACTCACGAAGATATTGCTGAACCTGATACTTCATTTCCCTCCTCCCTCTTCAAGTAGATTAAGATTGTTTTTTTCAAGGGCTGTTGAATAGGAATATGATCTGGGGATGAGACAAGTGCATGAGGAAAAAAAATTGATAATTGAAGACTCAGAGAAAGTTTTAGGAAGCCACACAAAATAGTTCCATCAGGGTGAGGGGTAGAGATTGGTGGGTATCTCCTCTGAAGAGGTAGTCCTTGGCTTACGATCACAATGAAGGCCAATATTTCTGTTGCTAAAAGAAACTATCATTAAGTATTGTACCTTATGATTCTTGACGAATGAATCTTTTCTTTTTATGTACACTGAGAGCATATGCACCAAGACAAATTCTTTGTGTGTCTAATCACACTTGGCCAATAAAGCATTCATTCATTCATTCATTCATTCATTCATTCATTCATTCATTCATTCATTCATTCATTTGTTAAGTGAATATTCTTGTCACCATTGTTAAGTTGTTGTTGCTGTTAGTAACACAGTAATTAAGTTAATTTGATTTCCCCACTGGCTTTGCTTGTCTGAAAATCGCAAAAGCGGACCACCATGGGACACTGCAGCTGTCATAAATATGAGTCAGTTGACAAGCACCTGAATTTTAGAAAGTAGAATAACAGAGTTGGAAGGGACCTTGCAGGTCTTCTAGCCCAACCCTCTGCTTAGGCAGGAAATTCTACCCCACTTCTGACAAATGGTTATCCAACATCTTTTTTAAAACTTCCAGTGTTGGAGCATTTACAACTTCTGGAAGCAAGTTGTTCCATTGATTAATTGCTCTAACTGTCAGGAAATTTCTCCTTAGTTCTAGGTTGCTAGTCTGCTTGATTCGTTTCCACCTATTGCTTCTTGTCCTGCCTTCAGGGGCTTTGGGGAATAGCTTGACTCCCTCTTCTTTGGAGCAGTCCCTGAGATATTGGAAGACTGCTATCATGTCTCCCTTAGACCTTCTTTTCATCAGACTAGACATATCCAGTCCCTGCAACCATTCTTTATATATTTTATCCTTGAGTCCCCTAATCATTTTGGTTGCTTTTCTCTGCACTCTTTCTGGAATCTCAACTTCTGATCATATGTGACTACGGGGATGCTGCAACGGTCATAAATGTGGAAAAATGATCATTTTTTTTCAGTGCAGTTGTAACTTGGAATGGTCACTAAATGAACTATTGTAAGTCGTGGACTAGCTCTAGTGAAATTGGACTAGCCTTCTGTCAGCTGTACTTTGGCCTTGTGAATTGTGTTTTCACTACCATTGCAATGTTCACATCCTCCCTCTTACTTGCTTCAGCTCTTGGCCTAGTCTACTTCTTCCTTGTTATTGTTTTTACTTTATGCATCACCTCGGACTAATGAAGAAGCAATCCAAAAATATACTGAATCAATAACGGCAGAGCATCAGCAGCAAAGATTTGCTGAGGACTAGTCAGTTGAGATCTGTTGTTTTGGCTTGGTCTGGGACTGCAGGCTAGTTTGCTTTCCACCCAGCCACAATTGCAAGAAATCTGGAAATCCTCTGACTTCCCACCCATCTAGAGCCACGTGAATGAGATCATTTTGGAGTCCTGATTATTGTTTGAGCCCTAGTGGTTAGAATGCGGTATTGCAGGCTAATTCTGCCCGCTGTCTGGAGTTCCTGACTGGTGTCAAGGTTGACTCAGCCTTCTAGCCTTCTGAGGTCGGTAAAATGAGGACTCAGATTGTTGGGGGCAAAATGCTGACTCCATAAACCATTTAGAGAGGGCAGGAAAGCACTATGAAGGGGTATATAAGTCTAAGTGCTATTGCTGTTCCTTCCTCCCTCCCTCTTTTCTTTCTGTAATGGCACAGTGGTTAGAATGCTGTATTGCAGGCTAACTCTACCCACAGCCAGGAGTTCGATCCAGCCCAGGCTCAAAATTGACTCAGCCTTCCAGCCTTTCGAGGTCGGTAAAATGAGGACCCAGATTCTTTGGTGGGCAACATATTGATATTATAAACCGCCCAGAAACAGCTGTAAAGCACTGTGAAGCAGTATATAAGTGCTATTGCTTTCATTTGGCCATTTTATCAGTGTCTCTCCTCCAATTCTGAAGGTTGGACTTCCTGTCCTAAAGAGCTTGTCTACACAATCACTGTAGCAAACAGCCGGAAGCAATCCAAGGAGCTGATCAGAGCGGTATGTCTATTGCTGCTCACCTATAGACAGGAATCTAGCCGGACTAAAGCACTCACCACATAACTACTAGATAAACCCTGCAAAGATTCCTGTCTGTAGGCAAGCAGCAATAAAGTAACTACTGTGAAGTACTTCCTTCCTTGTTGACACTGATGATTTTGCTCCCTAGGCTGAGAAGAAAGCTAAAGCAACCCACCTCATCCTTATCCTAAGCTGGGTATCTTTTTACCCTTTCTGGACTTTTCAGGGTATGCCCTTCGGCACCGCGTTTTGCTCTGCAAACGGTCATCTTGAAAAGCCGGAGGCGAATGGATCAGCCCTCAATGAGCTTCCACCCGAACGTCCGCAGAGATTTTCATCGGAAGGTTCAGGGACCGTGTCATTCCGTTCTAATGACATCTTTCCAACCGAGCCCTTTGTTGTGGCCGTAAATAAACACAGCCGGCTGAGCGAAGGGCGATAACAAAGGCAATGTGAAAGAAAACAAAATAAAAAAATAAAATAAAAAATAAAACAAGAGCCGCCACTATTAAAAAGGAAATCAGAGAAAAGGCAATAAAGAATCCCACAAGCTATTGTGCTGCTGTCTTGTTCGTGTCATTGTGAGATCCAGCTGCACTTGGCTGACAGGTTGTCTGGATAAATAGATACTGGGGGCCGGATGGATTTTTTTTTTTTCCCGTGATGGGAACTTCCAGAGCTGTTGCATCTAAGCTTGGCGACTGCAGAGGAATTGTCAAAAGCAGATGAAGCTCTATAAATCTTTTCTTTCCCTCCCTCCCTCCCTCCTTCTCTCTCTCTCCCTCCCTTTCTCTCTCTCTCCCTCTGTCTGAAATGTCTTATCTTCTGCTTCGTCCAGGCAATTTTTTGGAGGTCTCTCCAGTCACTGGTTTCCTCCCCGCTTCCCCTTATCTCAGCACCACAGCTTTAAATGTAGACAGATATCCTCTAATGGAAGCAAAAGCTAAAGTCTTCCTCACCCGGGTTACTGCCAGCTCATAATTTTGTCTCATGCCCTCTGGCATCAACACATCTATCAACGTGATGATGATGTTGATGTTGTTTTAAGACTGTAATGTCTTGCGTCCCCGTTTGTTATATTTCAGAACTCTTGCTCCCAAGTCTTTCTTAGAGTGTAATTATTGCTGGGTATCAATACTGTGGCATACTCTGGGACAGAAAGTTTTGAGTTTAATGGATTAGCATTGCTTCTGTTTCTTTGTAACATGGGATATTGCCTGAAGAAGACCAGCTTACAACAATTTCACTTTTCACTTGTCCTTCCTTTCTTCCTTCCTTCCTTCCTTCCTTCCGTCCTTCCTTCCTTCCTTCCTTCCTTCCTTCCTTCTGCTTCTCTTTCCTTCCTTCCCTTCCCCTTCCTTCCTTCCTCTTCCTACTCTTCCCCTTTCCTCCTTCCCTTTCCCTTCCCTTTCTCTTCCCCTTCTCTCCCCTTCCTTCCTTCCTTCCCTTCCTTCCTTCCTTCCTTCCTCTTCCCCTTCCCTTCCTTCCTCTTGTTCCTTCCCCTTCTTCCTTCCTCCTTTCCTTGCTTCTCTTTCCCCTTCCTTCCTTTCCTTCCTTTCCTTCCTTCTTCCCTTCCTTCCTTCTTTCCCTTTCTTCCTTGCTTCCTCGCCTTCCTTCCTTCCTTTCCTTCCTTACCTTTCCTTTTAACTCTTCCCTTCCTTCCTTCCCTTCCTCCTCCTCCTTCCTTCCTTCCCCTTTCCTTCCTTCCATTCCTTTGCTTCTCTTCCTTCCTTCCTTCCTTTCCTTCCTTCCTTCCCTTTCCTTCCCTTCTCTTCCTTCCTTCCTTCCTTCCTTCTCCTCCTTCTCTTCCTTCCTTCCCTTTTCCTTCCTTCCTTCCCATTCGCCCTTCCTTTCTCCTTCCCTTCCCTTCCTTCCTTCCTTCCTTTTCCGATTCTCTTCCCGCCCTTCTTCCTCTCCTTCCTTCCTTCCTTCCTTCCCCTCCTTTCCCTTCCTTCCTTCCTTTTTGATTCTCTTGCCCTCCCCTCCCTTCCCTCCCTTTCCTTTTTCTTTTCTTCCTTCCTTCCCCTTCTCTTCCTCTTTCCGTTCCTCCCTCCCTCCTTCCCCTTTCCTACGCTCTTTCCTTTTGAGTCCTTTAATAGGCTCGACATTTTTGCAACATTATAAAATTTAGATTGACTTTATAAAGGCATTACTACTGGGGATTTATTTTTAATTCCAATTCTTTTTCTCCATCCTCAGTATAATTGACATTTTCATTTTCCTCTTCTATTTCTCTTGTCTCTTGAATTTGAAAATATAGAACCTTCAATTTTAGCTTGAGAATGAAATTAACTATCTTCTATCAGGCCAACTTGCTTATTTATTAACACCGTTTCAACTCGGCATTTCGGTGTTGGAAGATTGTTTGTTAGCCCTCCTAGGTAAACTAGCCATGAAAACACAATTGGATGAACCACAGCTAGTCCTTAACTTACAACCACTATTGAGCCAAAACTTTGCCAAACAAGACAGGTGAGTTTTGTCCAGTTTTACAACCTTTTGTGCCACACTTGTTAAGGGAATCACTGCAGTTGTTAAGTTAGTAAAACGGTTGCTTAGAGGATCCAGTTTTCCCATTGACTTTGCTGGTCAGAAGGATGCAAAAGGACACATCAGGATACTGCCGCCATCATAAATATAAACTGCTTGCCAAAGATCTGAAATTTGATCATGTAACGCCAGGGATGCTGCAATGAATGTAAGTATGAAAAACACACTTGCACTCCTAGGCTCACAACAATTGGTTTGTTGGGAGAAATATCCATCTGGTTCAGTTCCAAGTGGGGAGAAAGACACTGGAAACACAGAGGCTGATTGGAAACGTGGTTTAATGGAGCAGAATTATCAAGCATTATGGTCCTGGTGCAGCTGACCACATGGAGTTGAGAGAGAGAAGTATTTATACCTTCTCTTCAGTCTTGCCCTTGAGCTTCCTGTTCCTGTGGCAAAAGCATGTAATTCTATTGATTGCTGTCAGACTCCTATGGGGCTATGCAGGGGTCATAACTGAGTTTATCTGAGCTCCCAGGCTTGGTTGGGTGATGATATAATGAAGAAGCTTGTGTTCTGAAAGGGTGTTGGGCAATTCCTATTGTATCTTCATGGCTTTGTCCTGGTTTGGATCTTTCTGAGTGAGGGCTAATCCCATCACCCTGAGGCTGAAGGTCTTTTGTCTTGTAGATAGGCTAGACCAGTCTTTCTGAGACAGGTGGGGGCTGCTTTCCAAGAGCATGTTTCTCCTTTAGGGAAATATAATATCCTGCCCTTTTAAATATTTCCCAAAATACTTCATTCTTCTAGGAGGGGTGGATGCTAATTTTCTACAGGTGGTAAATCTAGGACTACCTGTATTACAAGACTACATGAAGAGACTTGCAAATTTGAATGTACAAACTTCCCACATCTAGTTTTATCTGCTTGATCCATTTGGACAAATCTTTCTAAGCTGTTGCTTCCTCTGACTGTTTATTTTATTTATTTATTTATTTATTTATTTATTTATTTATTTATTTATTTATTTATTTATTTTATTAAATGTTTATACCGCCCCCTCTCCCGCAATGGGACTCGGGGCGGTGTACAGCCAAGATAAAACCACACAATAAATAGAATTTAAAATAGATTTAAAAAGAATTAAATTAGTGGCTGAAAGAACACAATAAAACAAGGTAAAAGACTGTTGAACAATTGGCGGCTCCTGCTTCTCTTCTCTGATTGTTTCCTGTTAGGCAGCATCTCTTCCCCTCGTCTCCCAAGGTCACCCACCCAATCCATTACACTCCCTAAAATTACATCATGACTCTCTCCTTTCCATAATCTGTTCCATCTAACCATTAAAAACTTAAACCACTAGTTCATTCCCCCCCCTCCCCCTTTCATTTCTACGCAAGTGTTTCATTGGGGATTTCCGGGTTACCAATAAATGCAGATATTGCCTCTTGCAAGATTTCTCAACAGATGGTAAATTTCCCTCCTGCTTCTGCCATTGATAAGCATTTTCACTCTGGGGCCGAAGTGGCGTCTTGCTTTCGTGCCTCCAAGCGCCTCTCACCTGTGAGCAGGAAAACCAGATTTAATAGCCTCCTTTTCCTTGCCCCACTGGGCTGTGACTAAAAGGGAAGAGAGTTGTATGAGCTGTTAATTGCTTCAGGCCTGTAATTCCCAAATGATGGGGGCAAAAAAAAGGGAGATTAAAAGGGGAAGGAAAACAGCTATTATATATCAGTCTTGGGGAGGGAAAAGCTCCTGGTAGCACATGGCTCATTAACATCATTAGTGTTTCATTAACCTCTAGCCAGACAAATAAGCTGGAAGTAATTTAACAGTGTTGGGAGGGGCAGAGGGAGGGGAGGAAAAAAAAAGGAAATTGCAAATTACTCTAGTGTAGGTGACATTCTTTTAGCTTAATCCTCCGCTGGGTTGGATTTGATGGGAACATCTTTTGCCTTCAAGGCAGCCTGAGTTTTGGAGGGTTGCCAAACTGCTGAGTGATTAGCTCAAAGGTGGAGAAAGTCGTGGAATGCCATGCAATGAAATTCATTTTTAGTCCAACAGGATCTGGAATCTCTAGAGGGGAACATCTGCCATGCGATAAACTCCTTTAAAAGAAAGAAGAAATGACTGCTCCAAGTTTGAATCCTCCTCCTCCTCTTCCTCCTCCTCCTCTTCCTCCTCCTCTTTCTTTTCCTCTTCCTCATTTTTCTATGCATGGATTATTTTATTTTTTATGTGATTTGTGCCTTCACTCAAGAGCAATATCTCTTGCAGCATAACAAACTTTCAAATGCAATTTTTATTTAATTTCTTTGCCACCCATCTCACTTCAAGGTGACTCTAGATATCTTATAACAATTCCACTTTTCAGATTCTCTCTCTCTCTCTTTCTCTCTCTCTCTTTTCTTCCTTTCTCTCTCTCTCTCTTCTTTCTTCTCCTTCCTTTCTTCCTTCTTCCCTTCCCACAAGATTCCTTCCTACATGAAAAGAGACTTGGTCAACCAAAGTTTGATTTTCAAAAGGTGTGAAGCTTTATAAATGGAGAGGATGGCATGTAAGATAGAAGGTCCCCCTTCTAGTAGTATAAAAAAATTAATAATAATAATAATAACAACAACAACAACAATAATAATAACATTATTATTATTATTAGTTGTTATTATTGTTGTTGTTATTATTATTATTATTATTATTATTATTATTATTATTATTATTATTATTATTATTATTATTATTATTATTATTATTGGTTTATCACAACTATTTGCAGTGAGAAAAGTAGCTTACTTATCTGGCATTCATCAATAAAAAAAAAATTCGAAGGCTAATGGTTTGTGCCCAGAGCTTTGCTTTTATACTTGAATTTTTCACAATTCGGTTCTTCTCAAGTTGTTTATCCAACTGACTTTTATCTGGGAGTAGCCCATGAAACCCAATGGGTTTGATTCTGCATAGAGACACACAGGGCAGTATTACAATGTTATCTTTAAGAATACCATTTTGTCTTTCATTGAAGCTAATCAGATCTGACTGGCTCCTGCATGCACAGCTGTATGAAAATTCTCTGTGCAGCATTATGCCCTCCATGACAACAACAACAACAACAACAAAGATCTCAACAAATCAAAACTGTTTAAGGAACTATCTAGATTGGTTTTTCACATAATACATTTAACTGGATCTTTAAAGGCTGGTTTTAGCCTGTTATATAAAAATCAACATCCAGGCAACTGTGAGGCTAGCAGATTGCCTGCCTGCCTGCCTGCCTGCCTGCCTGCCTGTCTGTCTGTCTGCCTGCCTGCCTGCCTATCTATCTATCATTGTCATTTAATGACCCCATAACCTCTTGTGGGGTGGAGTCTGGGCAACTGAATGGAATTGAGTGTTTACCAGCCGGATGCCCTTCCTGTCACCAATGCAGAGTACACAGCAGATATATATTCATTGTGCCCAGAGAGAGAAATATCTGCCTCTACCTAGGATCGAACTCTCAGCCTCCTGATTTGAGGCAAGAGCTCCACCTCTAGCTCACCGCACCTCTATCTACCTATCTGTCTGTCTGTCTGTCTGTCATCTCTCCTATCCTACCCACCTATCATTTTTCTATTTCATATGACCTGTGTCTTGCTTTTCGGACAGCAGGTGGCGCTCAAAGAAGCTGACAAAAGAATGAAAGCCTTCCGATTCAAACCCTCCAGGAACAACCAAAATTTCTTGCCATGCCATCAAAAGGTGCAAATAGAAAAAAATACCAAAACCCTCTTTGCCTTGTCGTAGATCTGCACCAGGAAAAACGTGTCCTTACCATAGAGATGCGAAAACTTGGAAGCAGTCGTTGAAAAGTTTCTGCCTCTGCTGTCTCCACGAAGGAGCGCAGGGCCTTATAGTGAAGCAGGGTAGCCATTCTCTTATCATCCCCCCCCCCCCCCACTCCCAGCAATGGTGTCAACCCACAGTGATGTTGTTAGGTTTATACATCGATCAGCATGGAGAATGATGTTATTGCCCTGTGTATGAGGAACAGAGAAGCTACTGCTCTTGGACATCCAAGTGGCCTTTTTATCTGAAAAATATCTTTTCTAAAAGCTCAACCGTTGTTTTCTGGACTTTTTACAAAAGTTCTTTTAAACTTTGAAAGCCACACACACACAGAGAGAGAAAGGCTTTAATCTGACCCTGTATATTAGCTTCCTCCTCTTTGTTCCCATCAAAGTACAACTTCTGATGGAAATCTCTTTTAAATTATTGCTTTAGCTCTCCCCTGTTTCAGCTGACTTTTGTTATAAATAGATGTGCATTGTAAAAGGATTGTTATGTTAGGTGGGGAAAAAAAAAAACACACACTCTACCAAGGACTCTAATGCCGACTTGATAGGTAAATAGGCAGGAGCTGAAATGTTGGTAAATTTAACACAGTTTGAGACAGGTTGAATAACTATTCAGGCAGGCGAAAATGTGGCTGTAGGACAGCAGCAGAGGTGGCATTCAGCAGGTTCCGACCAGTTCTGGAGAACCACCAGTAGCAGAAATTTTGAGCAGTTTGGAGAACCAGCAAATCCCACATCTGACAGTCCCTGCTTCCATCTATTCTCTGCCTCCCAAGTTCCCAGCTGATCGGCTGGGTCTTCTTTTGTTGCCCTGCACTAATCTGAAAAGCAGATTAGTGGGGTGGGTTAGGAATGGAGATTTTGCAGTAACCTTCCCCTGCCATGCCCACAAAGCCATGCCCACCAAGCCACACCCATCGAGTCTTGCCACACCCATCAAGCCACGCCCACAGAACCGGTATAATTTGTTTTGAATCTCACCAGTGGACAGGGGTCTCCAATCTTGGCTACTTTAAAGACTTTGTGGACTTCAACTCCCAAAATTCCTCCTTTGGCTGAGGAATCCTGAGAGTTGAAGTCCACAAAGTCTTAAAGAGACCATGGCTGGAGATCCCAAAGAAAGGACCAGCACCTGGCTTCTGGCGCCCTGTCCCTTTAAGACCTCTCCCTAGCCAGTCCAGCAACCGGGCCAGGTAGCCAGGTACTCCTTGACTTATGACCATTGGTTCAGCAACCCAGGGCCTTTCCTGCCCTCTTGAGCCACTCCATGTTCCGCATCACAACCGCAGTGGGGAGAGCTGAGATGCCTGGTTTAATGATGGCAACCAATTAATGACTGTAAAACTCAGTTGTGGTCATGTCAAGGACTCCCTGTATCTATAAAAGCTGAGCAGAGAGGCAACTGGGAGGGAGGGGCCGTGTTGGTGTGGGTGTGACAGGGAGGGCGGATTGTGTTGGTTTGGGAAACTAAAACAGTTCAAAGGCAAATTTAGAGGGGAGGATTCTCCAGATATAGGGTTCACAAACAGAAGTGGTGGAAGAACAAGAAGTGGCTAAGATGCTGATCTTGTCGATCAGAAAGGTTGGCAGTTCGGCGGTTTGAATACCTAGCCCGGCATAATGGAGTGAGCTCCCGTTACTTTTCCTAGCTTCTGCCAACCTAGCAGTTCGAAAGCACGTAAAAATGCAAGTAGAAAAATAGAGACCACTTTAGTGGGAAGGTAACAGTGTTCTGTGTGCCTTTCGGGTTCGCTTTAAAGTATTGGTTTTGGCCTTTAAAGCGCTCCATGGCATTGGACCAGGATATTTACAAGACCGCATTCTGCCAGTAGTCTCCCACCGACCGGTGCGCTCCCACAGAGAGGGTCTCCTTCAGGTCCCAACGGCATCTATGTGCCACCTGGTGACCCCAAGGAACAGGGCCTTATCCGTGGGGGCACCCACCCTTTGGAATGGGCTGCCCCCGGGGCTACGGACAACCACTGACCTGTGGGCGTTCAGACGTGATCTGAAAACCTGGCTCTTTGAGCAGGCCGGCCTGGGCTGACTTCAAATGGGATTTTAAATGAGGGGTTTTAGAACTGGTTTTGGCTGGGGTAGGGTAATTTTAGCTAATTTTTAATCGGGGGTTTTAACTTTTTTAACGGCAGCCCATAACTTAATCTCTTTTAATCTTGTAATCTGTAATTTATATATTTTAGTTGGCTGTTCACCGCTCTGAGTCCTTTGGGAGAAGGGCGGTATACAAAACTATTTAATAAATAAATTAAATAAATAAATAAATTAAATAAATAAATAAATAAATAAATAAATAAATAAATGTGTTTAGTCATGCCAGCACATGACCACGGAGACGTCTTCGGACAGTGCTGGCTCTTTGGCTTTGTAACAGAGATGAGCACCAACCCCTAGAGCTGGAAACAACGAGCACGTATGTGTGAGGGGAACCTTTACCTTAAGGGAAGAGAGGTATAGTAAACTGTGAGTACCAGCCTTTGAGTACTTGTGGGCATATTGCCTACAGAATAGAGTAGAGTAGAGTAGAGTAGAGTAGTAGAGTAGAGTAACAGTGTTGGAAGGAACCTTGGAGGTTTTCTAGTCCACCCCTGCTTAGGCAGGAAACCCTATAGCATTTCAGACAAATGGTTGTCCAATATCTTCTTAAAATCTTCTAGCGTTGCAGCATTTACAACTTCTGGAGGCAACTTGTTCCATTGGTATGGTTGTGTTGGTTTCTCTTGGAGTTTGGGAACCCGCTAACTTGTGTATACAGGCAGTCCTTGACTTATAACAATTCATTTAGTGATGAAGTTCAAAGTCAGAATAGCAGTGAAAAAGGTGACAAACGACCGTTTCTCACATTTACCCCCGCTTGTGGCATTCATGTGATCCAAATTCAGAGCCAAATTCAACTGAATCGTATTTATGACGGTTATGCAGGCTCCCAGGATCCCATGATCCTTTTTTTGTGACCTTCTGACAAGCAAAGTCAATGGGGAAACCAGGTTCACTTAACAACCAAGTTACTAACTTAACAATTGCAGGGATTCACTTAACAGGTAGGGCGAGAAAGGTCGCAAAATAGGGCAAAACTCAATATCTCGCTTAGCGACAGGAATATAGGGCTCCATTGTAGCCCTAAGTCGAGGACCACCTATGACACAGACTCGGAGCAGAGTGAGGTAATATCTCCCCGCCGCAAATCCTCTTAGCATCCTGGATGTTGGTTTGCTACAGGCCCGGCTTGCAAATAGCTTTTGAGGTTTGACTGATTGCTTTGTGTGGAGACTTTATTTCCGACAGAAATCTTGTAGGTGTAAGATAGCTTCTCCTGCACTGACACGCCCGAGTGGCGAAGTGATAATTGGTGCTGTGACTGGTGGAATCTGTTCCCCTTCAGCTCAGGAGGCTACCTTTAAGCAGGGAGCTGAAGGGTGAAGGACAATCCTGGCTGGAAATCCAGAGTTTCTGAAAGCAGGCCCTAAAACCAACATTGCAGTTGGGTCTTTTGTGGGGATTTCTCCCAGCTGCTTCCCAATTTTCTGAACTTTTCGGATACAGGCTGATCGTTTCTCCTGCACATTTGAGTCATGCTGGTTAGAGGTGGGTATTCAGCAGGTTCTGACCAGTTCTGGAGAACCGGTAGTGGAAATTCTGAGTAGTTCGGAGAACCAGCAAATCCTGCCTTTGACTGGAGATTTTACAGTGTCCTTCCCCTGCCACACCCACCAAGCCACAGCCACAGAAACCGGTAGTAAAAAAAATTGACACAGCACAGCACTGCAGCACTGCACCTCACTGCATAGAACAGCTCTTCACTGCACTGCACTGCACACCACTGCACTTCTCAGCACAGCACTTCTCACCACAGCACTTCTCAGCACAGTTCAGCACTTCTCAGCACAGCACTTCTCAGCACTGCACACCACTGTACCTCACTGCACCTCACGGCACATCACAGCACTTAACTGCACAGCACTGCACCACACAGCACTTCTTACAACAGCACTTCTCAGCCCAGCACTCTCAGCACAGCACATCACTGCACTTCACTGCACAACCACTGCCCAGCACAGCACTTTACTGCACACCACTGCACAGCACATCACTGCACAGCACAGCACAGCACTTCTCGGCACAGCACACCACTGCACTCCACAGCACAGCACTACACTGCACGTCTCTGCATTGCACTGCATTGTGCATCACTGCATAGCACTGCAGTGTGCAGCACTGTGCAGCACAGCACAGCACTGCACTGCATTGCACAGCACAACACAACATAGCATAGCATAGAACGGAATATAAAATAGAATAGAATGGAACAGAACGAAATGGTGTGGAATGGAATAGAATATAGGATGGGATGGGATAGGAGGATAGGATAGGATAGGATAGGATACGAAAGGGTAAGATAGAATAGGATAGTTTATTGACCAAGTGTGATCAGACACACAAGGAATTTGTGAATGTTCTCAGTGCACATACAAGCAACATGTGTTAAATTATGCTCATAATAATCAGAAATCATAAAATGCAACACTTCAGTGATTATCATAAGGTACTAAATAAAAGCAATCAACATAATCATAATATACAAAATAACAATGTGCTAGGCATGAAATCAGGGCTGGGATCCGACAGGGTTAACTACCAGTTTGGTCAATTACGAGGTTCGGTGATTTAAGATGTGCTTCCCTGCATGCTGGCTGCCATCGGCGTGTCTGTAAATCATCATTAGCATGCTGCGTGCAGAGAAGCAGCCTCTCAAAAAGCCCTCTTTTCCTGCTTTTTTAACTGCAGCTGTACCTCGCACAGCAGCTGATGTTGAAAAAAATCAGGAAATAAAGGTCAGGTAAGAGCCCAGGTGGGCGGGTGGGCAAAAACATCAGCAGACATAGAATCGGTTCTGTCTGCTGCTCTTCAGAGCTACCAGTTCTACAGAGGTGGACAGAACCGGTAGAAACCCACCCCTGGATGAGATGCTAAATGAATAGATAATAGGAAATAGGAAGAGGATAATAGTAATACAGCCCTACTAGGTGGTTTGATATCCCAGGACATAAGACAATGTTGTGGGAATTTGTTGTTTAGCAGAGTGATGCCACGTGGTGGTGGTGGGGGAGAGTGCCTTGTTTTGCTCTTAGTTTGTTTTGCTAGCTGTCTGCCAATGAAAACAGAGTCCAGGGGAGGCATGTACTGGTTCTTTGCTATTTCCAAGCCCGCCCCGTGTCCCAGATCTAAGCACCCTGCATTCCAGATCCAGTCTGAGGGCCTTGAGTTTGACACCCCTGCCCTAAATTATTCCGATTAATCAGAAGAGAAGTGGAGTTTGTGGGATTTATTCTGGCGCCTTACAGCTTGAGCAAATTTAGTGCATAGGTTGAGCGAAAAATGTGCGGAACTGAAAGTCACACAGCTCCCCCTTGTGGTTCATTGAGGGCAAAGCAGGTGGAATTTAACCTCCGTTGCCTTTGAGCTGAGGATCCTTAAGTGCCTCTGGATGAGAGAGAGCAACACAGCGAGAGCAGAACGGTCTCCAATCCAATTTGGTCGATTCAATCCAATTTGGAAGTATCTGATTCGGTTAGGGGATTCAATCCAAACTGCCATTCTGATTTGGAAGTCCGTCTGTGAACAAATCAAATCACCTTCAAATTAAATCTCGGAATTGGATTTTTTTTGCCCGATGTTTGCAGCGATGTTCCCCATATGCTGATTTTTAGGACCGATGGTGCAAAATGATGTTTTGTTTTTGTTTTAATTTCCCTTGTTTTGTTCAACTACTTGAACATAATGAATGCCAGGACAGTGGTGTTTAAATGACCATTAGCTACAGGTAGTCTTTGACTTACAATAGTTCCTTTAATGACTGTTCAAAGTTACAACGGCACCAGAAAAAAATGACTTATGACCATTTTTTCACCTTTACAACCAATGCAACATCCCCATAGTTACATGATCAAAATTCAGATGTGTATGGCTTCATCCCCGGTGGAGTATTATTTATTTCTTAATTATATTTCTCTGGTGCTGTTTTTTAATTTTTTATTTTGCTTCTCTGGGAAAGAAGGGCGTGCTTAGGTGGGTGTGCTTGCCTATTTCCTTCATCTCTGTTGTGTTGAGCTGCTTGTAGATGGAGCTTAACTCAACTGTGCCCGTTAATGGCTAACCTGTGATTTGTCAATGTTTATTTGTCTGAGAGCCTTTTGCCTTTAGGAATTCTGCATATAATTTTTTTTTCTTCGTTGCCTTAGTCTGAGACAGTTTAAGAAGAGACTGGACAGTCACTTGTCTGAGATTGTATAGCACTTATAGCAATAGCACTTAGACATATATACCATTTCACAGTGCTTTACAGCCCTCTCTAAGCAGTTTACAGAGTCAGCCTCTTGCCCTCAACAATCTGGGTCCTCATTTTACCGACCTTGGAAGGATGGAAGGCTGAGTCAACCTTGAGCTGGTGAGAATCGAACTGTTGGCAATGAACTGAATTAGCCTGCAATACTATATTCTATCCACTGCATCACCACGGCCCTTCCTTCCTTCCTTCCTTCCTTCCTTCCTTCCTTCCTTCCTTCCTTCCTTCCTTCCTTCCTTCCTTCCTTCCTTCCTTCCTTCCTTCCCACTTTGCAATAGCACTTAGACTTAAATACCACTTCATAGTGCTTTAACAGCCCTCTCTAAGCAGTTTACAGAGTCAGCCTCTTGCCCCCCAACAATCTGGGTTCTGATTTTATCCACCTCAGAAGGACAGAAGACTGAGTCAACCTTGAGCCAGTTAGGATCAAACTGCTGGCAATGAACTGAATTAGTCTGCAATATTGCATTCTAACCACTGCATCACCATAGCCCTTCCTTCCTTCCTTCCTTCCTTCCTTCCTTCCTTCCTTCCTTCCTTCCTTCCTTCCTTCCTTCCTTCCTTCCTTCCTTCCTTCCTTCCTTCCTTCCTTCCTTCCCACTTTGCAATAGCACTTAGACTTAAATACCACTTCATAGTGCTTTAACAGCCCTCTCTAAGCAGTTTACAGAGTCAGCCTCTTGCCCCCCAACAATCTGGGTTCTGATTTTATCCACCTCAGAAGGACAGAAGACTGAGTCAACCTTGAGCCAGTTAGGATCAAACTGCTGGCAATGAACTGAATTAGTCTGCAATATTGCATTCTAACCACTGCATCACCATAGCCCTTCCTTCCTTCCTTCCTTCCTTCCTTCCTTCCTTCCTTCCTTCCCACTTTGCAATAGCACTTAGACTTAAATACCACTTCATAGTGCTTTAACAGCCCTCTCTAAGCAGTTTACAGAGTCAGCCTCTTGCCCCCCAACAATCTGGGTTCTGATTTTATCCACCTCAGAAGGACAGAAGACTGAGTCAACCTTGAGCCAGTTAGGATCAAACTGCTGGCAATGAACTGAATTAGTCTGCAATATTGCATTCTAACCACTGCATCACCATAGCCGTTCCTTCCTTCCTTCCTTCCTTCCTTCCTTCCTTCCTTCCTTCCTTCCTTCCTTCCTTCCTTCCTTCCTTCCTTCCTTCCTTCCTTCCTTCCTTCCCACTTTGCAATAGCACTTAGACTTAAATACCACTTCATAGTGCTTTAACAGCCCTCTCTAAGCAGTTTACAGAGTCAGCCTCTTGCCCCCCAACAATCTGGGTTCTGATTTTATCCACCTCAGAAGGACAGAAGACTGAGTCAACCTTGAGCCAGTTAGGATCAAACTGCTGGCAATGAACTGAATCAGTCTCGCCAATATTGCATTCTAACCACGCACACCATAGCCCTTCTTCTTCCTCTCCTTCCTTCCTTCCTCCCTCCTTCCTTCCCTTCCTTCCTTCCTCATTCCTTCCTTCCTTCCCACTTTGCAATAGCACTTAGACTTAAATACCACTTCATAGTGCTTAACAGCCCTCTCTAAGCAGTTTACAGAGTCAGCCTTGCCCCCAACAATCTGAGGTTCTGATTTTATCCACTCAGAAGGACAGAAGACTGAGTCAACCTTGAGCAAGTTAGGTCAAACTGCTGGCAAATGAACTGATTAGTCTGCAATATTGCATTCTAACCACTGCATCACCATAGCCGTTCCTTCCTTCCTTCCTTCCTTCCTTCCCTTCCTTCCTTACTTCCTTCCTTCCTTATTCCTTCTTACTTCCTTCCTCTCCTTCCTTCCTTCCTTCCCACTTTGCAATAGCACTTAGACTTAAATACCACTTCATAGTGCTTTAACAGCCCTCTCTAAGCAGTTTACAGAGTCAGCCTCTTGCCCCCCAACAATCTGGGTTCTGATTTTATCCACCTCAGAAGGACAGAAGACTGAGTCAACCTTGAGCCAGTTAGGATCAAACTGCTGGCAATGAACTGAATTAGTCTGCAATATTGCATTCTAACCACTGCATCACCATAGCCCTTCCTTCCTTCCTTCCTTCCTTCCTTCCTTCCTTCCTTCCTTCCTTCCTTCCTTCCTTCCTTCCTTCCTTCCTTCCTTCCTTCCTTCCTTCCTTCCTACCAACCTACTTAGCAATAGCACTTAGACTTATATACTGCTTCACAGGGCTTCACAGCCCTCTCTGAGCGATTTACAGAGTCAGCCTCTTGCCCTCAACAATCCGGGTACTGATTTTATCCACCTCAGAAGGACAGAAGACTGTGTCAACCTTGAGCCTGGCGAGATCAGTCAGCAGAAATAGCTTGTAGTACTGCACTCTAACCACTGCGCCACCATGGCTCTTATAGGTTCTCCTGCTTGAGCAGGGGGCTGGACTAGAAGACCTCTCAGGCCCCTTCCCGCTCTATTCTATTCTAAGACCACTATAGTTTTGCAGCTGAAAGTGGGGTTGAACTTGTCAGGGAGTTGTGGAATTAAGGCATTTAAAAAAAAAAAATGTGTTTTCTGTCAACGTTCATGGATGAACTTTATGGTATTGTCTATTTTCTTTTGTTTTGGGAAGTATCCTTATTTCTGGTAATGACAGTCTGTTGCTCAAGAGAAGCAGGTTGAGTCGATGGACGAAAAGCTCCATTTGAATTCTGAGAAACTGACTTCACTGCATCTTGGGAGAGATGACTTCTGCCCATCAAAAGAAACCTGGCACGGAACTCTGCTGGTGCCTAAGCTTTAGTTTTTCCAACAGTTCGGACTAGCATAAAACAATGTCTCCATCATGCTGTCACTGATGGAAAACTGAGTTTGAAAGCTTTACAAGAGTCAACTGTACACCTGAGTTGTGAGCTTGTGTTCAGTGTTGCCAGTTCCTCCTGCTTTGGCTTCCTTCTTTCTTGCCACGGTTCTTGTTATCTGAAGTGTCTCCTGACTTGATGGCTGAGCGATGCACCAGCCACATAAACACGCAGGCTTTTTACACAACTAATCATTAACACTTCCCAGCAACAGACCCGGAATAATCTCTAAGAGTCTCTCTCACTCTCTCCCTCCCTCCCTCCACCCCCTGCGTAAGTAGACAAACACTCTGGTTATAATTTAATTTGTTCTTGCGGGGTGACTCTGCTCTTTATTTATAATGGACCAGCCTCTGTCTCCTATTGATGTTTGCTCCTTTCCCCTTGCTTCCTGCCCCCCAGTAAAAATTTAGGGGTGATGGTCTTCTTTCCATCAAAGCTTAACCATGGAAAATGAAGCAGGTGTGGCCACTAACAGAAAGGTAGTCAGAGTATTCCAAAATAGGTCTCTCTCTCCCTCCCTCCCTCTCCCTCCTCCCTTCCTCCCTCTCTCCCTCCCTCCCACTTTTTCCCTCCCTCTTTTCCCCTCTCTCCCTTTCCTCCCTCTCTCTTTCTCCCTCCCTCCCTTTCTCCCTCCCTCTCTCCCTCCTTCTCTCTCTTCTTCCCTCCCCCTCTCCCTCTTTCTCCCTCTCTCTACCCCCTCTCTTTCCCTCCCTCTCTCTCTCTCTCTCTCCCCAAAAGACTCGGTACAACTAGTCCTGTATCATACAGTTAGTTCTCAACTTACATCAGTTCATTTAGTGACTGTTCAAAGACTGGGGAATTCTGGGAGTTGAAGTCCATAAGTCTTAAAGTTCCAACTTTGGAGGCCCCTATTTAGTGTGTACTAAATAAAGCATTCTTTTATTAAGTTCTTACAGCTATATTAGCAGTCAAATGTAGATGTCAAAAACCTAGCCTGGGTATCTGTGGTGGCGACAGGACAATCCGGAGAAGATCCTGAACGGATGCCCGAAGTTGGCTTTTGCAAGGCAGGGCAGCCCTTGGCTTCTGCAGAGATAATCATCATGCAAATTTATGCTAACCAATTCTGCCTTGCGCGTGGCTGAGAAGCATGCCAATAATGAGAGGTAGATTTTTAATTCAGATCCCAAATTGCTCTATTGTATAACGGACTTCATTCATCCCCAACCGTTCCTCCTTCCCTCCCTCCCCACGGGCCAGCAAAATACGTCAGTGCCTATTTTGCAAAATACGTCGGGCTTTCGGCTTTGCATATTTCGACACATTATGGATGTCGCAATGAGGACACTCACCAAGCGGCTTCCCTTTCACCCCGGTGTCTTTTCTCTGGAGTTGCTGGAGGCTGCCTTCCGATGCTTAAGCTGATGATAGATCATTGTGCTTGACAATTCTTTGGTGCAGAAGTTTTTCCGAGACAATTGGGATCCGCGAGAACTTCAATTCTCTCTTCCCTTTTTGTGGGAGAGTCAAATCCTATTTCGGAAGCTGAAGTCTTCTGATAAAGATGATTCTTTCTGCTGATGTTTTAAAAAATTGATTTTCTCATTCGCCTCTCCCCATATTACACACACACACATACACACATACACACACACACACACACACACACACACACGTCTGATCTCTTGTTCTGAAGTCAGAAGTCAGATAATTAGATTATATACAGTATTATTGGCAAGTATCTTTCTTAAGTGAGGATATTATTGGCAAGTATCTTTCTCCATTTAAGTAACTTTTGGACATATTGAGACTACCAAATTCCAAATCACGATAGCCATTCCCTGAGAATCCAGGGAATTATTATTCAGACAGTATCTGATTAAAAGAAATTAAAATGAGGGATCTTACTGATGCTTTCCTTACATTTACTTTCTATCCTCAGCTGCCTAGCAATTCTGCCTACAATAAAAAGCATTAACACTACTATTTTGTGTTATCACCACTAGATGACGCTGTTATTCACTAGCCTCTCTCTTCCTTTCCAACTTTGCTGGTTTCAACTTCTGTACAATTTATCCAGGGAAATGCAAACACGATTGCACAATTTGTGATGATGGAAGACAACAGGGTTAAAGAGCCAGTGGGAAGTGGGGCTGTCTTTCAGCTCAGTTCTGATTCTCTGTTAGGAAGGAAAATACCATGAGTTTCATTTCTTAAATTGCCCGGCATAGAGTTCTCTGCTAGAGGGAAACAAATGCAGCCCTCTGGAGTCAGTTTCCTTGAAATATTTCTCATTCCTCTACCTTCAAGCTTAGATGGATCAGGTGGTCTGGTGATGGTTATATTACTTTTCAGAATGGTCCACTACATGGGCACTCAGTCAAATCTGTCAAGTCCGTTCACAAAAAAGGGAAATGGATGTTGCCATTACAACTTCCAAATAAGGTGATTATAAGAGGCCAACTGAAGTTCAGTTGTAACTTGGAATCACATCTCATCTTTCATGCATCTTTCCAACCACACAGTCAACTGTGTCTTCGCAAAACCCATGCCATGTCTTCAAATATCCATCCTTGGTAACCTCTGGCTGGTGTCTAGGTGGGTTTTAGAATCATGGGTGAAAACAATTTCTTTTGCAAGTCCAGTGTATTGCACAAACCAAGGAAAACTTTTAATTCAATAACCGGATTAAGAGTTAAGAGATTAAGAGAATAGAGTTTGTATTGCTATATTGGTTGCTTATTGTTAGTTTTTTTTTAAATTACTCTTTTTGTTATTATTTATGTTGTGCACTGTCCAGAGCCACATTGAACTAGACAGTCTTGTAAACAAACAAACAAATAAACCACAATATTTGCAGTTTTGATTCTTCTGGCAAACTATCCCACCAGCTTTGAAGACTACAGTTAAATGTGGTCTATAAGGAGCTGTCCAGCAAAGTGTTCTTCTGAAATACAAGGAACTGTCCAAATAAGAAGTCAGAGCAGGGAATAAATTGTTGCATAATAGTCAGATAACATACAGATTAGTCCTGGACTTATGATCATCTCTTCAGTGACTGGCATTGAATGAAGGGACTGATGACTGGTCTTTGGAGTTCTGGTTCACATGACCTTGTAGATCATATAATCCACCCCCCCTGCCCAAGCAGGAAACCCTACACCATTTCTGACAGATGGCAGTCCAGTCTCTTCTTGAAAACTTCCAACAATGAAGCTCCCACAACTTCTGAAGGCAACTTCTGTTCCATTGGTTGATTGTTCTCACTGTCAGGAAATTTATCCTTATTTCTAGGTTAAATCTCTCCTTGATCAGTTTCCATCCATTATTCCTTATCTGGCCTTCAGGTGCCTTGGAAAATAGCTTGACCCCCTTCCTCCTCTCTATGGCAGCCCCTTAAATATTGGAAGACTGCTATCCTGTCTCCCCTGGTCCTTCTGTTCACTAGACTAGCCATGCAGAGTGAAACTTGAGTGTTTCGAAACTAGTTTGAACTTATAACCAAATGCTACATCCCATAGCCATGTAAACTCCATTTGCAACCTTTCCCACTGGTTTCCCAGATATAAGGGAATTAGGGTTCACGCTAATTAAGGTGATTACCCTACTGAGGAAAGGGCACTTTGATGTTTGCTATCCAGGTGCTCAAAGATTTAGGAAGAAGGTAGATAATTTCTTCACAGTAAGGGCTGTGATCACTCCTGTAGTGCAGTGGCCTAGAGGTGGAGCTCTCACCTCACAATCAGGAGGGTGTGAGTTTGATCCTAGATAGAGGCAGATATTTCTCTCTCTTGGCACACTGAGAATATATCTGCTGAACAAAAACTCCGCATTGGTGACGGGAAGAGCATCCGGCCAATAAACACTCAGCTCCATTCAGTTGCCCAGACTCCATCCCACAAGGGATTATGTGGATTATTACTGTGAGTTCAATCCTAGGTAGAGGCAGATATTTCTCTCTCAGGGCACACTGAGAACATATCTGCTGAACAAAACTGCATTGGCAACAAGAAGGGCATCCGGCCATTAAAACACTCAACTCCATTCAGTTGCCCAGATTCCACCACGCAAGGGATTAAGTGAATTGCAAACATCTTGTCTTTCTTCCTACTTTGCTTCCATTCACGCTGTGCCCTTCCCTCCAGCTTTTGTGAGCAGGTACTGCAGCATCACATCCCCCCAATTCATATGTGGCATGTGCCAAACTTCCCCCATCCCTTGCATCATCCCCACACTCTTCAGGTGGGCCCTCACTAATGAACTAATCCTTCCATCGCCCTCACTATCCTGCCAGAACCGATGAAGCTTCTTGGATGAGAAGCAAAACTCCTTCTTCTTCCATAAGGAAAAAAACAATCCAATTGCCTTTGGAAAAAAAAAAAACACCTTTGAGACAAAGATAAAATACAAAACAAACAAAAAAATCAGACTAACAAACATCCACATGAAAAAAATATCAACTAGCTCTAAATTAAATATAAGAAAAAATCCATGCCAGCTCAATGCTGAAAGATTTTTAAAAATCTAACATATTCTAATAAAGTATAACAAATATAAAATCTAAAATCTAATGTATCTCCCTCCCCTCAACTCAGGAGGAGTTGAGTTCAAAGCACTGAATGTCAGCATTCCGAGTAATGCACGCATAGAGAGCAGAACTCTTGAGGCAGGCAAATTCCTCAAAGAACAATTTATTAGTTACATCATATTGGCACGACTGGTGAAAGCCAACTCTGAAAGTTCCTGCAGCTTTCACCTCATTAAAAAGTAAAAGTTTCCCCTTTCCCCCAAGTTACTGGTCATGCTGTCCAATCCAGGTGCTGGCTGGTTGCTTGGTTGCTTTGTTCCTCCTCTGGCCAATCATCTGTGAGAATGTCCTTGGTTCCCATAAGAAAGCTTTATTGTTTTGGCTACAAAACCCCATCTAACTATTTCCCTCCTCCCACCATTGTGTGGCAGCTCTGAAATCTCCAAGATGGCCTCCCTTCTGGTTCACTTTAGGGTTGATGCTGAATAGTTTATTATGGCTACTTAGTGGCATAGTGGTTAGAATGCAATACGGCAGGGCTAACTCACTGCTCACTCCAGGAGTTCGATCCTGATAGGCTCAAGGTTGACTCAGCCTTCCACCCTTCTGAGGTCGGTAAAATGAGGACCAGATAATAGGCTGACTCTGTAAATGTCTTAGAGAGTGCTGTAAAGCACTGTGAAGCTGTTGTTGTTGTTAGTCATGATGTCGTCTCCAACTCATCGCAACCCCATGGACAATGTTCCTCCAGGCCTTCCTGTCCTTTACCATCTTCTGGAGTCCATTTAAGCTCATGCTGACTGCTTCAGTGACTCCCTCCAGCCACCTCCTTCCCTGCCATCTCCTTCTTTTTCTATTGTCCTCCATCTTTCCCAGCATTAGACTCTTCTCCAGGAGTCCTTCCTTCTTATGAGGTGGTCAAAGTCTTTGAGTTTTATCTTCAGGATCTGGCCTTCTAAAGAGCAGTCAGAGTGGATCTCATCTCGGACTGACCAGTTGGATCCTCTTGCAGTCCAAGGGACTTGCAGGAGTCTTCTCCTCCAGCACCAGAGTTCAAAGGCCTCCATTCTTTGGCGCTCAGCCTTCCTTAGGGTCCAACCTTCACAGCCATACATTGCAACTGGGAAAACCACAGCCTGGACTAGACGCACTTTTTTTGGCAGAATGTGGGGGATGTCTCTGCTGTTGAGTATGCTGTCTAGATTTGCCATAGCTTTCCTCCCCAGGAACAAGCGCCTTTTAATTTCTTGGCTGTATATGAGTCTAAGTCCTACCTCTCATGCTCTAATACAATAATCTAGTCAACATTTCAAACTAAATTGATGCTAGATAAGGGTCAACGGAATTCATGAGGGGCTGGATTTTGATCTCTTGTGGATTCCAAACTGATGGTGCATTTAACGCCCCCTCCATCTCAGCCTGATCAATTCTTACATGCCCATGTTGAAATTGAAACTGATTTTATAGAAATCTGAAGATATGGCATGTACCTGGCATCTCCCAAGCTTTGAAGATTGCTTATTGTTGCCAATTCCAGTGTGGAATCAGCCCTGTTAAAATTTACTCAAAGCCTTTTTTTCAAACCGAAGATTCTGAGGAAAATAGTGTACTCTTTTCTTCTGTAAATGAGGTATTCCACATTATGGTCACAGAATGCATAAAACATATTCTAAGAAGTGCAAATTGCCAAGGAAAACAGCCTTGAAATAATAGAAGGCCTGCTGAGTTACCATCTTCATTTTACTAGTTGTTTACTCTGGCAAAGTCATCTCTAGAGTCAAAAATCTTCTGGTGTGTATAGAAGATTTCTCCACAGTGTGAGGACCACTTATTGCGATGTTTTGAAATGTATAGTGTGATGAAATGTTTAATTAAATCATTTAATTAAAGCCCGCTTTGAATATTCTTTAATTTCAGTTTGGAGGCAGATATTAGCCATTTCAGTAGATTGCTTTAATGCAAAACATTTAGGCTATGCAAATATTTATATTTTTCTATCTTGGTCAATGCCATTAAATCCACTAATGTTTTTTCAGCGCCATTAAAAAATGCTTCCTTCCTAAGTTAAGTTTATTTATGCTGAAAGTAAGTTTAGCAGGACTTATTCCCAACTGAGAATTTCTTTTGTACGAGTCTGTCTTATTAGGAAAAATACAGCCAATATGGTGAAGTCATTGTGATGAAGTCACCGAAGAAAAACAAATTGTAAAATATACAAAAGTATTCTAAAAAACAAATGCAGTAAATAAACCCATAAACATTTTTTATCTTTACAAAGCCTGAAAATCAAGTATTTGATATGCTGCCTTAGTAATACTTTAAATAAATAAATTTGAAATAACAGCATAAATAAGTTATCCTGAAATTCTAACTGATTTCAATGGGTGGGCCATGCTGGGATGGTGCTCCCACTAATTGCAGATTCTGGATCACCTTTACCTTTTAATATAAACATCTTTTGCAACCCAAAGTAACCTAATTGCATAATAACATCCCCAAATATAAGGCTGCCTCTTAATTTGCTACACAGTGAAGCTGTACATGACACTGTCTCATTAAAAGGTCAATATGGATAATTTTTATGAATTTCTTCTGGCCTTTTGTCTTAGGAGCTATTCATAAGAATAAAGAGCAGAAAATGGTTATTGTAATTCCTGACTAGAAAATGGGATTTACTGTAGTTCAGGCAGGACAGAGAGTGTTCTTCATAGAATTCATTGATTCTTGTTCTCCTGAGCATTAGCAGATGGCAACACCTTAACTATGGATGAAACCAACTGCATTTTCCTCTTAATTTGGAATGGGCTGGATTTTGTTGGCGGAATTCACACAACAACCCTTAATGTGTTCAATATTCTGAGTTTCCATAATACATTGAATTCATTGGTATCCTTAAAAGGGAAAGTTCAAAACATTTTTAAAGATCCATCTCATCCTGAGCACCCCTTTTTTAAACTATTACCATCTGGCAGATGGTACAGGATAATAAAAACAAGGACAAATAGGCCGAAAAACAGCTTCTATCCCAGGGCAGTAACTACATTGAATTCTACTGTATAGTACAAAATTAGTGCAATATCAGCGGTTTTCAACTCAATTGTAGAGAATGCGAAGGATGTGTTTTTGTGTTTTATTTTTATAGCTATAATGTACACTGAAGATGGCATTTAATTTCATTGTATGAGGAGCAATGACAATAAAGTAAAGTAAAGTAAAATGAATAGATTAGAGGGAATAAGAAATAAAAGGTCTCAAAATAAAAAAAGAGGAAAATAAAGTCCAAGGTTTTGCGGATGATTTTATATTTGTGCTTGAGGGACTGTTAGAATCAGGACCCAAATTAATTCAGAAAATAGAAGAATTTGGAAAAGTGGCAGGGCTTAAAATAAATAAAAATAAGACCAAGATTATAACAAAAAAATCTTACTAAGAAAAAGAACAAAGAACTGGAAGAAAAATTGGAAATGCAAATTGTCAAAAAAGTTAAATATTTAGGAATATGGCTAACAGCAAAAAGTATATCTATTAAAGAAGATAATTATACAAAATTGATAACACAAAAAATAAACTAAACTAAACGGGTAAAATATGTGTTGTAGAACCATGACACAAACCTCCAGACCTATATCTTTTTAGACTTTTGCTGAATTATTACTTCTAGATTGATTAATAAATTAGATAATAAAAATAAAAAAATAAATAAATTTGCCATTGAGTCATTTTTAACTCTTAGTGACCACATGGATCAATCGTTACTTGAAGGTTCATTTTTAATGAATTGTACCCTATAAGTTGTTCTTATTATTCTATACACAACAGTGTGAAATCACAACCACCAGTTCTTTAGCTGATGACGGTCATATCAAACTCTTTCCAAAAATCCAGGATGTCATAACATATCAGCATAATATATGTACAGATCCAAGCAGGTTTTTTGTAACTGACAGATAGAAATGTGATCAATATGCACATTTTCTTTTACTCTCTCTCTCTGTATGATGTATACATTTTAAATTCTTTACAGTTCTTTTTTTTTCCATTTTCAATAGTGACTTTTTTATATTTTGATCATGATCGTTTTTAATGTGACAGTGGTTTTATCTGGTTCCTGTGTATCGCCCAGAGGAGTTTTTGATGAGATGGGCGGCTCTATAACTGCTAAATAAACAAACATATAAATACTATAAAGGCAGCCATGTATGAGGGGATTGCCAGGGCTTATCCAATCCAAAAGAGTTTGTGTTGGTCTTACAATGAAATGGAGCCAGCCAAATTTACAATTCTGTGGGCGGGGCAAGGCAAAAGACAATCAAATGAGTTAATGGCAATTTCAATAAATAAATCATCATCATCATTTGATGACCCCATAATCCTTTGTGGGGTGGAGTCTGGGCAACTCAATGGAGCTAGAAGAGCATTTTAATGGCCGGATGCCTTTCCTGTCGCCAGTCCAGAGTTTTGTTCAGAAGATATAATCCCATTGTGCCCAGAGAGAGAAATATCTGCCTCTACCCAGGATCGAACTCACAGCCTCCTGATTGTGAGGCGAGAGTTCTACCTCTAGGCCACCTCACTGCTCTTTCAATAAATAAACAATACTCTTGCAAAAAGAGCTTAAACTGGAAAATATGGGGGAGTAGAACTGTTTTGTTTTTATTTCCCTTGCATCACCCTAAATGTTTGCATGGTTTTGGGTTTTAGTTTTTAAATTTGTTTTGCCTTATCCCTGCCTTCCACGTTTGCTAAAGGGAATCAGGAGAGATCTCCGTACGGTATATGTATTTGAACGTAGCGCATTAAAATAATTTATGGAAGGTTTCACTGTCTCCCTCAGCGGAGAAGGTGGTTGGATGAGAGGATAAATCTTTAAAAGAATAATGTTTTCAGAATCAGGCTCCTTGTCCTCAAACCCTTTGATGTATGAGAGCAAAGGTAGGTAGGACACCTGGTGAAATATACATGAGATCTCCCCAGCAGAGAATAGCCGAGTGGAGAAAATATTAGCGTTTACATCAAAACTCAATTGGAGCACTCGTTTCAAGATGATAGTTTATTATGCTGAATGCAATTTAGTCCCGCAAGGATATTTCCTCCATCTGTATGACAGACATTCTCATGCGCAGACACACATAGAGGCTCGGTTCTCACTTTCCTCCTCTCTCTTGCTCGCTTTCTCTCTACCTCTACCAATTATTCTCCCTAGAAGTTGACATTTCTAGTGTATAATTCATCCATTCCACCTCCCCGAAATCTTCTGAAGGCTGGGCAAGGAGAAAGAGAATAACCAGGTTTAAACCAGCCCGCTGTTTCTTAAAGACCGCGAGCCCACTCTTCGGTTGGCACACGTTGATGTTTCCTTGGCCTTGATGAAATGGAATTACATTTGCATCAGCAGAGGAATCTGTCTTGATGTCTGGCAATTCTGCCTAAGGGAAGATGGAAGAGGGAGAGAGAAGGAGGGAGAAAGAGAGAGAGAGAAAGGGAGGGAGAGAGGGAGAAAGAGGGGGGAGAGAGAGAGAGAAAGAGAGAGAAAGAGAAAGAGAGAGAAGGGGAAAGAGAGAGAAAAAAGAGAGAAAGAAAGAGAGAGAAATAGAAAGAGAGAAAAAGAAAGAGAGAGAGACAGAGACAGAGAGAGGTAGGAAGACTGTTTGGAATTCAAGACAGAAAAATACGGATAAGATGAAATGGAGAGCTGACATAGTTAATTTTCCAATCCCCGATCGTACCTTCTGGATTTTAATTGAGCTAGGATTTACCAATGCAAGACTATTTTTTTATCTTGCCAAATCCAGTGGCATGAAGTGTAGGAAGAGGTAGGAACACAGGTAGTCCTTGACTTACGGCCACAATTGAGCCCAACATTTCTGCTGCTGAGTGAGACATCCATTAAGTGAATTTGGCCCCATTTTACGACCTTTCTGGCCACAGTTGTGAAGTGAATCGCTACAGTTGTTAAGTTAGTAATGTGGTTGTTAAGTGAATCGGGCTTCCCCGTTGACTTTACTTGTCAGAAGGTCACAAAAAGAGGAATCACAAGACCCCCGGGACACTGCCGCCATCATAAATATGAATCAATTGCCAAGCATGTGTATTTTGATTATGGGAATGCTGCAACAGTCATAAGTGTGAAAAGCCTACATAAATCACTTTCTTCAGTGCTGTTCTAACTTTGAATGATTAAACAGATTAACAGAGTTGGAAGGGTCATCTAGTTCAGTGGTCGCCCACCAGTGGGCCAGGGACCACTGGTGGTCCACGAGAAAATGTTGGTGTTCCGCAGAGAAATGTCCTCCCAAAGCAATTAATCCAGACTGTGCGGGAACACAAGGCTGTGCCGCCCACATGGCCCACTGGAACACAAGGCTTGCGTCGATTGCACTGCGAAGAACATGAGGTAGTGAGGGGAGGGGAGAAGGAGGGAGGGGGGAACCTGCCCCACTCACCCCACGCGCCTGACCTGGCCACCGGGCTGCTTCTTTCCACTTCTTTCCTCTTCTGCTTTTGGCTGCACGCAAGGAAAGCAGCAAAAGTCTTTCTTTTTCTCCCCCAAACTCCGTCAGAAATAAGTCTTTGGGACCCTGCAAGGCCTCCTGCTCCAAGAGGCTGCATCATTCTGGCAGAGTATGGGGGAGAGAAAGAAAGACTTCTGTTGCTTGAGCTGCTTTCCTTGCATGAAGCCAAAAGTCTCTCTCTCTCTCTCTCCCCCTGAGAAAGGAGCTGGAGACAGTATCCTGCGATCCCAAATAAAGAATAATTGATCGGTAGGAAAACGGGGTGGGGAATTTTCCTGCAGATTTTTTTCTTGCAGCACCATCAGTCAAAATTCATATTAGTGGTCCAGGGGATTTAAAATTATTTGGTGGTCTCTGAGATCCAAAAGGTTGGCGACCCCGATCTATTTCACACACACCCCAGGTCACTAAATGAACTGCTGTAAGTCTAGGGATATCTGTAAATAGCATAAAAATGTCCAGGAGAATCCATAATGGGTGATTAGAAAAGTCAAAAGAATAACTATGATAATGCAATCCACCTAAAAAAGCAGGTTCAATCACACACCATCATGGCTGCCATCTCAATTTATTGACTTTACCCTCTGGACACCTTGGGTAATTCCACATCAAAACGAGCATGCCTAAAAACCAGGGATTCATTAGTCAATGTGTAGCGACAGTTGTGTAGAAATAGAAATACCTGGGTAGAAATAGTTGAATCAAATTGGTGGCATGGTTGCGTATGCCTGGGTTTCGTTAGTCCGAACATACCTTTTTTACCAAGAGACAGACAAATGAAGGACTGAAAACTTTAACCTGCCTCCTTCTGTGACTTTATTGCCACATCCTCCTGTGATGTTCAACCACTGAAAAACTAGAAGCGATCACAGCCCTTCATCATCATGTGCTTTTAATGACCCCGTAATCCCTTGTGGGATGGAGTCTGGGCAACTGAATGGACCTGAGTGTTTTAATGGCCGGATGCCCTTCCTGTAGCAAGTGAGGAGTTTTGTTCAGCAGATATATTCTCAGTGTGCCCAGAGAGAGAAATATCTGCCTCTACCTAGGATTGAACTCACAATAATAATCCACATAATCCCTTGCGGGGTGGAGTCTGGGCAACTGAATGGAGCTGAATGTTTTAAGGGCCGGATGCCCTTCTTGTTGCCAATGCAGAGTTTTGTCCAGCAGATAGATTCTCAGTGTGCCCAGAGAGAGAAATATCTGCATCTACCTAAGATTGAACTCACAGCCTCCTGATTATGAGGCGAGAGCTCACCGCTAGGCCACCGCATCACAACAGTGATCACAGCCCTCCTGTGAAGAAATTCTCTACCTTCTTCCTAAATCTTTGAGCACCTGGATAGCAAACATCAAAGTCCCCTTTCCTCAATAGGGTAATCACCTTAATTAGCGTAAACCCAAGCAAACGGAGAAATGTCTCGAGACATTTTAACAGAATGGCAGATGAAAAAACAAGCAGGCAAATCTGACCTCCTCGTCTCCATCTGTCACGTGAAATTAGACAGCTGAAGAAAATGGTAGTCATTAACATTTTTTTTGCAATTTGGAGTGATCCATAGTTGTGGAAGTGTTGTGAGGGTCAGTGGTTGTGGAAGGTAAGACCTCAAGGAAGGAGGAGAGAGAGGAATAGTCTCCATTTCATTTAATAGTTTTAACATATTTTCCCCCTTTTCAAAACGGAGCTGAAAGGGATTAATCTTTTTTCGTAACATTCATCCAGTCTACATTCTAGCGATATTTTCTCCTGAATAACGGTGCACATAATATACGTTTTGGCACACTGCTGCAGTAGATTTTCTTCGGAGCCCATCAACAGCTGCTTTGGCACACTGCCTTGTTTTTCCTGCCTCACATCAGTCATTTTCTTCCCATAAAGAACGATGTCATCACAAGGCAAATCAAATTTGGGTCTGGGAAGAACATCACCGAGGGGAAATTAAGCTAATTCAGAGTGATGGCAAACCTGATTACACATGTAACCGTGTCGCTGTTTTCGGGAAGCTGCTTTGGATTCACCCAAGCAATGAGGAATTATAAACACGGTGAGATTTGCAGAAATTTCTTTATCCCCCTCAGTCCCAAAATTTCCATGAAATCATACGGCTTCTGAAAAGCAGACCCTTCACCTGCAGGGAAACTAGGAAGAAGAAGAGGAAAGTTGCTTCTGAAAATGTCAGCTTTCTTCTTTGAAAATAAAAAGGAAGATGTTTAGGGATGTTTTAACTTAGAGTCTGTGTGTGTGTGTGTGTGTGTATTTACAGATTGGGTTAAGCCAGTGATGGTCAATCTTTTGGATTTGGTGTGTCAACAATTCAGAAAACACCTAACTGGGTTTTTCTGCCGTGTCACCCCAATCTCTAACAAAAGGGAAACAATTCTTTACATATTCATGGAAAGAATGCAATTCAGTTCAATTATGTGTGCTGTTATATTTGAATGGTACGGTGGCCTAGAGGTGGAACTCTCGCTTCACAATCAGGACGCTGGGAGTTCAATTCTAGGTAGAGGCAAATATTTCTCTCTCTTGGCACGATGAGAATATATCTGCTGAATATAACTCCACATTGGCAACAGGAAGGGCATCCGACCAGTAATCATTCATTCCATTCAGTTGCCCAGACTCCACCCCACAAAGGAATATGCGGTCATTAAAGGAAGATGATGTATGGTGTTATATATAATATACAGAAACATCAAATAATTACAAGAATGAAAATATGAGTAAAATTGATTTTCAAGGGGTTCAGAGGCTGTGTGAGAGCATACCCCATTCTTGCACAGCTCCTGTGAGAACAGGGTGTGCTTTCAGGAATACCTGTTGGGTTTTTGAAGGAGAAAAACAGGCAGAACTGAATGGTGGAGTCAAGAGAGGAATCAGCCCAGCATTGTTACGTTCCCACAAGTGGTCTAAGTCCAATCTTCTTGAATTTTGTTAACTCTTATCTAGCACATGAGTTGACTTGATCCTTATGTAGAGGCAAGAGCAACCAATCAGCTTAACTGGAATTTAACATGTGGTCCTGATTCTTTGCACCTGACAGTGTTGGTGAATCCTGTTGTGTCATCCAAAATGTCACGGTGTGTTACCTTTGAAACATATATCATGGGCTTGCCATTGCTGAGTTAAGCTATGGCTTGTTTAATAAGCTGATATTTTGAAGCTCACAAAACATGCTAAGATAAAACTTTGTGAGAACACAAAGAAATCATGAAACCCCACACGAGGAACATCACTCATCTATATTCTAAATTTAGCAGTTCAAATCCCACCAGGCTCAAGGTTGACTCAGCCTTCCATCCTTCCAAGGTGGGCAAAATGAGGACCCAGATTGTTGGGGGCAAGAGGCTGACTCTGCAAAACTGCTTAGAGAGGGCTGGAAAGCAGTGTAAAGTGGTACATATGTCTAAGTGGTTTGTGCTAAGGGAGGGAGGGAGGGAGGGAGGGAGGGAGGGAGGGAGGAAGGAAGGAAGGAAGGAAGGAAGGAAGGAAGGAAGGAAGGAAGGAAGGAAGGAAGGAAGGAAGGAAGGAAGGAAGGAAAAAATGCAGTATTGCAGGCTAACTCACTGCTTTCTCCAAGAGTTTGATCCTGACTGGCTCAAGGTTGACTCAGCCTTCCATCCTTCCAAGGTGGGTAAAATGAGGACCCAGATTGTTGGGGGGCAAGAGGCTGACTCTGTAAACTGCTTAGAGAGGGCTGCACTATAAAGCGGTATAAAAGTCTAAGTGCTAAGTGCTACTAGTTGAAATAAATTAGTAAGAACTTCCAATATGATTGTCTGGGGTGGCATGGTGAATATGCAAACCCTACTAAGTTAGTGAAGAGTAATTGCTTTGAAGTTGGAAATGAACACCTAAGGAAGCAACTAAAGAATGTTATGAATAATTAAGTCCTTCCGTGTGCAGATTAATTTTTCTTCAATAGTTTGATTCAGTGTTTCCTTTCGGAAAATGGTTGCACGTACCCAAAGCAAACTCATCATCCATCTTGTTCTGCTTCAGGAAATAGCATCCCTTTGCTTTTTTTTGGCCTCCAAGAGATGGTATAGGCTCAGAGGAAAAAGAGCCCATCTACACCACAGAGGTGGAAAGTGAAGAAGAGAACTTGAAGCAATAAAATTAATTGCGGGGGGGGGGAGAGAATGAGAGTTTTGCGTTGGAAGAGGGAGAGTAAAAAATAGTTTCAAGAAAAGATTAGGAATAATAAAAGAATCATAGAGGTGAAAATAGAATCATAGAGAATCATAAAGCTGAATGGGACCTCAGAAGTCTTCTAGCCAATCCCCTGCTCAAGGCAGGAGACCATATATCACCCCAGTCAAATGATTGTCCAGTCTATTTTTGGAAGCCTCCAGTGAGGGAGCATCCACAACTCCAGGAGGCAAGCTCTTCCACCAAGAACAATTAATCAATGGAAGAGATTGCCTTTGTGGATGCTCTATCACTGGAAGTTTTCAAAAATAGTTTGGACATCCATTTGATCAGGGTTGTTTGGGCCACACAGCTTAGTAAACTGCAGTTTTTACCTCGTAAGCCACCCTAGATGAAGCCACATAGCATGCTAAACCAAAGTTCTTGATGTGGTTCCAGAACCCATTCCTGCATACTCATCCTGGAGAGTCCCACATGTTCTACTCCAGCCCTGGACAATTCTCTTCCCTTCTTTCTAGTTTTTGTATCTCTGTGTTGATTTCAGGTAGAAGGAAGGAGCTTTAACCAAGCATATCCTGTGTAGAATACATATCAGATTACGGGCTAAATTCCCATTGCGATCTAAAACAGACTTAGCAAAACACAACAGTTGGGTTGACATAACACAACAATGCCTTAAGACAAACCACTTGATGGTTTAACATGATGGCTCAGTTTGTGCAATGCGTCAAAACAGTACCTTGGTTCTCAAAACAGCTTGGCCTACACTCTAGCCAATTTGCATTATCCTAAACTGCCATCCTATGTAAACTCAGCCAAAGTGAATTTTCAATAGCCCTCCCACCAGACTTTATGTAACAATGAGTTTGCTTCCATTGTTCTTCAAATAAACATAGTGTATATCCTTGGGTAGCTGTCAGAGAGACCCAAGCCTTGTGTCTTACACTTAACGAGTGCCAGCAGCATAGTAAGATCATAATAAGTTGTTCTCCCTTTTTCTTTTCCTCACTGGGGAACAGTTGCCAGATACCAATTTTGTTCTGATTTGGAAAAATGCCAGGTAGGATCCCTAACTTGGAAGGCCTCAAGCAACTTGTAATCCTATCAAATAATTCTCGTATCCCCAGTAGACTCTTCACTATAAACTCTACTGAACCCCATGCAATGTCTGGCTTTAAACCATCAGATACAAAACTAAAGACAATAATGCCCTTTCTAGGAAGTAGGCATTAAAGATACCAGCCGTTGCAAATCAGATAGATTTAAGGGCTTCTCGTTTGATTGATGTGGGTCTGGTTAGCCTTAGGGCCCATCTATTTTGGAAGCTAAGCACTGAATATTTTCTCTTTGATTTCAGGACATTATGGGTGACCGACAGCCTAACCTGGATATGAGAGAGTTTATTTCATTTTTCTTGCTTTTCATTCTTTAGCTCAATATGGAATTGTCATACCATAGTTCACAACGCTATAGCAATATCAATCTCAGCACCTTCAGAAGTAGAAGTATCAGGTAGGGTAGGCTATGCTTCTTCATTTCATTATCTGCTTTTGAGGGTGGGCTTCTATTCTGGCAAATATCTGACTGGTTTTTAAAATTAAAAATCCAGGGAAATCCTTCAGATTGGTCTGAGGCTGCATTTGTCATCTAAAATGAGCTCAATGGGTCTTCTTTAATTAAAAAAAAGCAAATAATAACAGCGGTAGAGGCATTTTCTCTAGTGTTTTCTGGAATGGAAGTGTAGCTTAATGATTAAGGTCTTGGAAGGGGACTAAGGAGACGGAGATTAAGTCCCATTCAACAAGGGAATCCATCCTGTGTTCATGAGCTAGATAATCTTTCTCAGCCATTTCTACGAGCCCTTCAAAGAAGGCCAGTTAAAGTGATTTCAGGAGCACTACTTCATGATTAATTCTTGTGAGTCTGTCCAAGTTCATCTCTGCACCATCTTCAACTAAACAAAATGAAGGAGGTTTAGTTAGAGGTTGTTTCTCACACTCCTCTTAAGGATTGGGGAAAGCCTTCTCCAATTTCTTCCTGGTTGGCTAGTTCTCACCACCGCCTCCTGTGAGTTTCTTATGTTTTCCTCAAGGTCAGTACCAAATTTGAAGTGCGCTTTTGCTGTTGCAACCATTATCGCTTCTCAGCTTGCCAACAATCTGGGGGGAGGGAAGAAGAGATGCAATGTAGGCTCCAGACATCAAGAACATAGCCATGATAGCCAAGGACACTTTGGCAGGTGTTTGCCAAAGCCAAAGACTTTTTCTCATAACAATATATAATGAGGCTCAATTGGACAATGTGACCTGCTCTAATAGGGGCAAGGAGAATCATATACTTTAATTTTGTGGGTTTGCACAGGAATTAGCTAGATCTGGTTTTGCCCTCATCAGTGCCAAAATGATATACTCAATAATGTTTTGCATCCAGAGATTGGATCACCTTGAGTGTTGCATTGGTTGGGTTCTTCAGTTGGAATGGTGACAGTTAGCATAAATTGCTTTACATAGGATTGCTGTTGTGAGTGGATATCTGTGGACCCCTCAGAAGAAAGGGGAAAGACAAATGCAACATCAAATCAATGAATGGAATGACCTCCATTCCACATTGTGGTGAGACTGAAGAGCCACCTATCTGATTTTTGTGCGTTACATTTGCTTTGATCACTCGGATATGCAACTTTTTGGAACCAAACTGAAGATCCTTCTAATCACGTGATAGGGTTTGGCAGGGACCACATCCTTAACTTTGGTTTTCAGCAGAATTCCTTAGAATCTGTTGATTTTGGAATGGTTTCCATACCCATTTTCTTATTTGCCTTTGTTTTCTTCATCTACTCGTGGAAAACTAAGCTTTTTAATTTTGCCTTTCAAAAAAACAACAACACCCGGTCCTCCTATAATTAAAAGCAAGTGATTTCTTGAAAGAATATTCATTAAGGATTTATTTGCAGCTCTGTAATAGGTTTAGTGGCACAGTTTGCTTACACTGAATGTGTTTCTGTTGCATTTAATTCCCCAATCAATAGCACCTTCTTAACAATCACTGCATCTTAGTGGCATTTCAACTACAGTTGCCAGACATATTTTTTTTTGCAAGAACAGCCTTTGGGCCAGTACTTCGCAATTTCCAAGAGCAGAGTTACATTTTCATGGTTTCAGAATATGCTGCTTTTCAAAATACTATGGGGACAAGGTGATATTGCTCCAGGACAATCTTCATATTTGAAACCCAAGATGGAACTACTATTGTGGAGTTCTCAGTAGAGATATTTTTACTTATGATTCCATATTCATACAATAAACCCCAAAGGAATTTTTTTACAGAGATAGGAGCATTCTCACCCATCTAAATTTACTCAACCTGGTCTTTGGGAAACTTCTCTGAAACTTTGGAAGTCCTAACTTGTAGCATTCAGTGATGTCATTGGTGGACTAAATATCTTCTTGGAGGTCCATAGCCTCTGTGCTTAGGAGTAGATCCTTCCAACCTACCTTCTAACCAATTAAGGGTAGGGTGTGAACTATTCTGGAATCAAAACACCAAGAAGTAATTGATAATGTCGTCAAAGTAATCACCTTTGGGACTTTGCAGTATTAATTCTTCCATCCTCCTGATCTTTGCACAGTAGTGTCAGAGGTAAACAACTAGAAACATTTGTTGAGTTCAAAGCACAGAAGAGTTTATTATTGTTTTCCTCTAATGCAAGACAATTAATGGCCAAAGCTAAATTAGCATTAGATAAGAGTCAATGGAATTCACAAAGGGCTGGAATTAGATCATTTGTGGCAACACAATGACTCCAAACTTATGACATGTCTAACCCCCCCTTCCAGCTCAGTTTGCTCTTCTACAGCACGACCTTCTGCTCTGAAATGAATTGGACACCATAGGGAAGGGAGTCCTCTGCTCTCAAGTTCAGACATTGATTTTGCCCTTTAGTAAGAAGTTAGAAAGAAGATTTTGATATGCTTCTAATGGCTACAAGAATAAGAATAATAACAAAGTTGGAAGGGACCATGGAGGTCTTCTAGTCCAACCCCCTGCTCAGGTAGGAAACCCTATACCATTTCAGACACATGTTTGTCCAATCTCTTCTTAAAAACTTCCAGGGTTGGAGAATTCATAACTTCTGGAGGCAAGTTGTTCCACTGGTTAATTGTTCTAACCGTCAGGAAATTTCTCCTTAGTTCTTGGTTGCTTCTCTCCTTCCATCTCATCCATTGCTTCTTATCCTGCCTTCAGATGCTTTGGAGAATAGCTTGACTCCCTCTTCTTTGGGGCAGCCCCTGAGATATTGGAGCACTTGAGATGTTCTTTACATGACCAGAGAATCCATCTGAATCAGAAATGGAAAAGCAAAACTGTTGACCTGTTTCAATTGTCAGTATTTCAACTACGTTTTTAACTCAAAACATCTTTAAAACATTAAATAAAACAGTAGAACTTAATAACATGAACAGAGATTCATACCTATTTTCCCTACGAAACGTGCATGAGCAGCAATAGGTTTGTTAAAAGAATATCCCTATTGTCTTTCATGCTGCTCCAATAAGTCTAGGTGCCCCTTGGAGGATGGAACAGCTGGTTGCTCTAATTTGAGCAATAGAGCATAATTAAGTGGTGAAGTGTAAACTCTTTGGAAATCACAAAATTAGGATTTTTGTGTTGTAACCTTGATCACTTTTGTCTGAGGCGTTCATGTTAAACATACTAGTGACAATCAACTCAAGGAAAAGCTCTAATTTGGAAAAAAGGGTTTCACTTATTTCAAGGTTGGAAGAAGGTCAAGGAAACTGAGTCAAGCAGCAGGCAAATAGGCAGGTTTGTAGAAGATGCAGTTAGGGTTGGGGGGGGAACCAAGGACTAAGCTAAAGATTGCTTGCTATATATATATGCTCTTTGGATTTCCAGAATGTATGCCTGTATATATAGCTCATTCATTACTGCATGATTTGCGGAGAACATAGTACTATTTAAGGCTGAAGAGGTGGACATGTTAAGGCAACCTGTCCTATTCATGGAACTGTATAGGCTACCATCTTAGGTGTCATCCAGACTCTTTTAAGAGGGTTCTAGGTCTTCCCTAAAGCTTTGTGCTGCAAAGTATTATCCTTCTGTTAGCAAAAAATGGAACTGGGAGCCCAGATTTGTTGTTGATGGCATCACAGTGTCCTTCTTTTAAAAGCCTATCAACAGAGGGTAGAAAAATATGTGGAGACAATACTCTCTCAATATCATCTTCATGTTTCCTTGGACATTGGCCAGAGCCTAAGACCCAGGTGCCTCCATGTTCTAGTTCAGGGGTGTCAAATTCAAGCCCCTCCCCGGCCGGATCCAGCCCACGGGCCTGCGGGACCACCTTGGAAACAGTGAAAGACCGACCCACGGTGTCTCTGTCAGCACACGGCCCTCCCAAGGTCCGTTTTCGCTGGCAAAGGGTTGCAGGAGGCCATCACAGTCAAAAACTGCGCTCTGGAGCCCATTTTTGCTGATAGAGCACTCAGATCACAGGTGCCCCTGACACGAGTGATGTCAAGCTGGCCAGGCCCCCCTTGGCCCTCCAAGGTCAAACACATTCCTGATGCGATCCTCAATGAAATCAAGTTTGATTTCACCCCTGTTCTAGTTGAACCTTTTTTCACTACATTTTGAACAGCATTGAATCTAAAAAAACCACGATCTCGTTGGCCCTCCCCAATCTAGCAGTGTTGTTGGATATTATGAAAGAGCTGGTGATGGATGCTCCCCCTGTGGTTCAGAGGTGTCAAAACTCGGCATTGTTTCATTCCCACAAGAGGCCTAAGTCCAACCCTCTTGAATTTCGTTAACTCTTATCTAGCACATGAGTTGACTAGATCCTTATGTAGAGGCATGAGCAACCAATCAGCTTAACTGGAATTTAACAGGTGGTCCTGATTCGTTGCATCTGAGAGTTTGGTGAATGCTGGTGTGTCACCCACAATGTCATGCTGTATTACCTTTGAAGGGCTGCATCAGGGTTATGATTGCCCTCAGGGGGCTGGGGTGGGCGTGGCTAGCTGAAAATTGCTTGCATCAGGGGGCACCTGTGGTGGCCTTGGCGGCAGAGGTGGTATTCAGCAGGTTCTGACCAGTTCTGGAGAAACGGTAGGGGAAATTTTGAGTAGTTCGGAGAACCGGCAAATACCATCTCTGACTGGAGATTTTACAGTATCCTTCCCGTCCCATGCCCACCAAGCCATGCCCATAGAACCATTAGTAAAATGATTTGAATCCCACCACTGCTGGGCAGGGCTGGAGGGAATCCATTGCTTCCAGCGAAGGAAGGTGAGACCAGGGCAAGACCAACCACAACCCTGATGGAGCCCTCAATGAAATAGAGTTTGACACCCCTGTCCTTGAGGTTCCCGCTGCTGTGCTCACTCTCCTTGGCCAGGTTGTTCGTGGTGTGTGGGGGAGGGGACAAGGTGTGTGCTGGGCCAAGAGGCTGTGGGCCGGTCCTCTGCTGTTTCCAGCATGGCTCCATGGACCAAATCTAACCACCTTGAGGGCCGGATCTGAACCCCGGGCCTTGAGTTTGACACCCCTGCTGTGGTTGGATCTAGAAAGTTTTAACCCTGCAAAAAAAAAAAAAGAAAAGAAACCCTTATCAGTACCCAACATCAAAGACTTAAAGCTCTCTGCCCAATGTACCTGGAGAAAAATGGACATTGCTATCAACATTTTCTTGGGATGACCCAAGAATGAATGCGTAGGCATGAAACCCCATATAGACCCTCCTTCCCTCCCCAAGAACAAGGCATTGCTGATGGGAAAGGTCTCAAGTTAGATACCTGAGCAGGACAGAATATAAAGGATGGCATATGAGCAGGAAGGTGCCCAGTGTGGTCCATTGTCTCCTTTTTTGCAGCTTAATTGCCTTTGCAACAAGCCATCAGTCATTTCTGCAACCTGGCAAAATCCGCCTCTCTGCGCAGTCTGGATCTGCAAACTGAATCTCAGGAACAGCTTTTCATTTGTGGTTGGGGGAAGGGGAGCTGAAGGGCTGTATAGGAAGACAAAAATGGGGCAGGTGGATGGGATAAGATACCCAAATCAGAATTTTGTTGTCATTTTGTTTGTAAAAATAATTGTCTTCGCAAGGCCACTATCACTGCCATGTTGTGACACATAAAAGGGAGTCAGTTCGGTCTGGTGGTGAAGGCATCTGGTTAGAAACTGGGAGTTGGTGAGTTCTAGTCCTTCCTTAGGGGTGAAAGCTGACTGGCTGACTTTGGGCTGATCACCAGCAGTTCTAGTCCCCCCTTAGGCATGAAAGCCACTGGTGATTTGGAGTAAATCACCAGGAGACTGTGCAGTCTAGTTCCATCTGACCTGAAAGCTGATGAGGTGACTTTGGGCCAACCACGAGGTGACTGGGCGTTCTAGTCCAGCCTTAGGCATGAAAATCAGCTGGATGACTTTGGGCCAATAAGCAGAAGCCTTTGAGTCCTAGTTTTGCCTTAGGCATGAAAGCTGACTGGGTGATTTTAGGCCAATCACCAGGAGACCATGAGTTCTAGTCCTACTTCAGGCATGAAAGCTGACTGGGTGATTTTGGGCCAATCACCAGGAGACTCTGAGTTCTAGTCTTTCCTTAGGCATGAAAGCTGGCTGGGTGACTTTGGGCCAATCACCAGGAGACTGTAAGTTCTAGTCCTGCCTTAGGCATGAAAGCTGACTGGGTGACTTTGGGCCAATCACCAGGAGACTCTGAGTTCTAGTCCCATCTTAGGCCTGAAAGCTGATTGGATGACTTTGGGCCAATCATCAAGAACCTGTGAGTTCTAGTCCCGCCTTAGGCATGAGCTACTTCCTCCCTCTCAGCCCAACTCACCTCACCTCCCCCTTTCCAAATACCTACCTGGATCTGGATGCAGAAGGAAATTCCTTTTAAAAAGGAAAGGAGCCATCATTCTTTGTTCAGAAAACAGATTTTGTTCACCACTTCAGTTTCCTAGCCCATTCTGCTTCCCATCACCGAGTCATCCTCAGATATCCTGCTTTGTCCCTTTAGATTTTCAAGCCTCCACTCAAAGACTGCTGGATTCCAGGGTTTAGTCCAGGGCTGCCCAGCCTTGGCAGCTTTAAGACTTATGGACTTCAGTTCCCAAAATTCCTCAGCTAAGTCTATGAATCCAACTGATTTCAAGTGGAGGCTTGAAAGCTATGGGGATAAAGCTTGCTATCTGGACTTGACTCAATGCTGGGGTGGAGACTGGACTAGTAGACCAACCTGGCAAATGAAAGCTGTTTTCTGAACAAAGAATGGTGACTTATATTTTTCTTTTTTTAAAAAAAAATCCCTTCTGTTGTATCCTGATCCACACAGGTATTTGAGGGGGAGATGAAAAAAAAAAAGAATCATGTAGCTAAGAAGGTTTTGTGTCATGCTGGTGTGGATAATTCTTCTGCTTTTATCTCCTTTAGAGATTAAATGTAAGCTTAAATGGAAGATTAGAGATGAATGGCAAAGACAGTGGGAGTTCGGACATGCTGGTCGGAAAAGCTTATTCCATTCACCTAATTTGAATCATGGGAGGTGGGCTGCCATGTGGGACAAGTGGAACAGGTTCATTTTGGCTGAAGCTTGGCAAGGTGTCGCACATTAAGACCGGATCTCTCCGGAATTAGAAGGGATGTAAACGGACAGTGTGATATTTACAGAAGGGAAGAAGCCATTGATCGGGGGGGGGGGGGGGGGGGGGGTGTTTGCATTGTGGAAATGACAGAGTTTTGCTATTTGCATGCCTTCATTAGCTGCAAGGCTGTGCACAGTGTTTCTGCAACTTTCAGATGTGGGAACTTCAACTTCCAGAATCCCCCAGCTAGAATGTTTGGCAACTGCCTTGCATTTACGACTGGCTGTATTAATCTATTGTCATTAAAATCACAGTTGGTGACCATTTTTGTAGATTTCCAGCAAAATAATAATAATAATAACAACCTATTCAGGAAGCTGGACTCACTTAATGACATGTGATTTACTTAATGATCATGTAATTCCCTGAACAACCATAGTGAATTGCTTAATGACTGCCATATTAGATGTCATAAATTCAGGATTAACTCAATTTATGACCGCAACTAAAAAATATAAACTATGGTCATAAATTGAGGACTATCTTTAGTTGAATCAAGTTCTGGTTTTTTTTCTCAATCTTATCAAGTCGTGGCTTATTTGTGATTTCTGCTGCATGCCACAAACAGCTAATTTCACCCAACCGTAAATGGTATTTTAGTTTATAAACCACAACAACTATGAGAGCGCTAAGCCAAAAATCACACTAATCATGTTATGTTCAGCACAGTAAATAAAACTGTGTCTATAAATGCTGCTGAGATTTCCATTGCAAGGCCTCTCCTTCCATTACCATTTAGTGAAAGATATCAAATTCCACATGGATGAAAAACTAGCAGAGAAGAATGATACTAGATAGATAGGTAGATAGATGGATGGATGGATGGATGGGTGGATGGGTGGGTGGGTGGGTGGGTAGGTAGGTAGGTATATGCATACATGCATAGATACATAGATATAGATATATACACACCTGCTGATGAATAAAAGAAAATCCAAGAGTTAACAATAAGGATGGTGATCTTTGAACATTTTTAAACAATGAAACTAGTCAGAACGAAAATCTTTATCGGTTCTCCGAGGTAGACCAGTTCAGAAATCAGACATTGCAAGATTGAGATTTGGTGTGGGTGTGGGTGTGTGGGTATTTGTATCTGGTATTGCAACTGAATAACAGAATAACTGAATTGGAAAGGACCTTGGAGGTCTTCTAGTCCAACCCCCTTATATCATTCCAAACAAATGGCTGTCCAACCTCTTCTTGAAAACCTCTAGAGGTTGTGCTCCCGAAGGCAAGCCATTTGTTTTCCCGCTGTCTTCTTTTAGACCAGAGGTCTCCAACCTTGGCAACTTTAAGACCTGTGGACTTCAACTCCCAGAATTCCCCAGCCAGCATGAGAATTAAAATCCACAGGTCTTAAAAGTTGCCAAGATGGGTCACCCTTGTCTTAGATCATGCCAACTCAAGGCAGGGTTGTTATAAATTTCTTATGCTTGCTTCTTTACCAGGGCTCAGATCTGGTGTACTGTGTTTCTAGCTTTTTTTTTGTTTTTAAAAAATCTGTGATTGGATTTTGCATTCTTTTGCAATCTTTTTCCAAGCTTAGGAAGGAGGCCAGAGAGCAAGACAGAGCAGCCCGAGATCACATGAAAGAGATGAAAAACAAGAATTGCCTACAAATCCCACTCTGTGTTTCACAATGTTGCTTTAATTTTAAAAATTGGCTGTAATGGGCCTAGGCTGACACTACGGTTGTTTACTTCTTACCTTTCTCTGACAATTCAAAGTCTGTTTGTTCAGTATTAAAGCAGGAATAGGGAGGAGGAGGTATCCAGCTGCAAGAAATGAGCTCAAAATGAGAGGAAGCATCTGAGACTAAAAAGTCCCCCCCAAAATCCAATCTTATTGAATTTCCTCCCATTTTTTCAAGGATCTCAGAGTGGCATCTCTTAGGACACTATATTTTATCTTCATGCTAGCTCTTTCAGGCGGTCATTGAAATGATGTGGCAGAACCAAGATAGTATGATCGATTGTTGCTGTTGTGCACAACCTGAAGAATAGCAGCCTGTGCTCCATGTTTTCAAGATCATTCGGAATTCAAGAAATTATGGAATCATGGAATCTGATCCTCTCACCAGTGTAGAAATCAAAATTGACGGATTTAGATTAAAATTAGAGTTAGGATTAGGGGTGACATGATATTTATTTATTTATTTATTTGATTTGCCAATTGCTTACAAGATGACAGGTATAAGTATAAACATGGTTATGAATACATGAAATGGATACATATAAGAAAAATAAAAAGAAACAATAGGACAGGGACGGTAGACATGTTGGTGCGCTTATGCACACCCCCTACAGACCTCTTAGGAAAGGGGTGAGGTCAATAGGAGACAGCCTAAGGTTAAAGTTTTTGGGGTTTGGGGAAGAAACCACAGAGTCAGGTAGAGTATTCCAGGCATTGACCACTTTGTTGCTGAAGTCGTATTTCCTGCAATCAAGTTTGATGCGGTTAACCTTGAGTTTGTATCTATTGTTTGCTCTTGTGTTGTTATGGTTGAAGCTGAAGTATTCATTCATTTTAATATTAATATAATTAATATTATATTAATAAAATTAATATAATATTAATTTTCTGATATTTGAGGGGCTGCTAGAGAGAAGAAGGGGACAACCTATTCTCCAAAGCAGCTGAGGGCAGGACAAGATGTAACTTATTATGGAGAAATCCAACCTAGAACTAAGGAGAAATTCCCCAATTATGAGAACAGTTCATCAGTGGAACGGCTTACCTTCAGAAGTTGTGGGTGTCCCATCACTGGAGGTTTTTAAGAAGAGATTGGACAAGCATTTGTCTGAACTGATGTAGGGTCTCCTGCTTGAGCAAGGTGTTGGACTGGTAGACCTCCAAGGTTATTCTGAAGTCTCCTCCTACACAACGATGTAAAAAAGATGTTGAGACTCTTTAGAAAGAGTGCAGAGAAGAGTAACAAAGATGATTAGGGGACTGGAGGCTAAAACACATGAAGAACGGTTGCTGGAATTGGGTGTGTCTAGTCTAATGAAAAGAAGGGCTAGGGTTGACATGATAGCAGTAGTGTTCCAATATCTCAGGGGCCGCCACAAAGAAGAGAGAGTCAAACTATTTTCCAAAGCACCTGAGGGAAGGACAAGAAGCAATGGATGGAAATTAAACAAGGAGAGAAGCAACTTAGAACTAAGGAGAAATTTCCTGACAGTTGGAGCAATTAATCAGTGGAACAACTTGCCTCCAGAAGTTGTAAATGCTCCAACACAGGAAGTTTTTAAGAAAGATTATATAATCATTTATCTGAAATGAGATAGGGTTTCCTGCCTAAGCAGGGGGTTGGACTAGAAGACCTCCAAAGTCCCTTCCAACTCCATTATTCTGTTATACACTGCTGTGTAGTCTTTGTTTAAGCACATCCAACAAAGGGAGGTCCCACCCCCAATCTGAGTAATCGGTAAGGCTCAGGCAAGTAGGGACAGTTGGTTTCAACCAGTTAAATTGCACTGAATGGGCAATCTATCTTGTCCAAGTGCAGCAACAATACACTATATGTGGGTCCTTTTATAGAGTGAAAGCATCTTCCCATGCTTCAGAAGTGCTTATGCTTAGTTTAGGAGCTCTAGTATTTTTTTTCTGAATAATTCCTAAAGCCAACCAGAATGCAGAAATTTGCAGAAATAACCTGAGTCACAGCAGAAACTCTCACTGCAGAGGTGGTATTCAGCCAGTTCTGACCAGTTCTGGAGAACCAGTAGCAGAAATGTTGAGTAGTTCATAGAACCAGCAAATACCACCTCTGACTGGCCCTGCCCCCATCTATGCTCTGCCTCCTGAGTCCCAGCTGATCGGCTGGGTCTTCTTTTGTTGCCCTGCACAGGAGAACGGAGCTGGAAAGTAGATTAGTGGGGTGTGGAGGGAATGAAGATTTTTCAGTATCCTTCCCCTGCAATGCCTACCAAGCCATGCCCACAGAACCAGTAGTAAAAAATTTTGAATCCCACCACTGTCTCACTGGCTCAGGGACTAAACATGTTTACCCTCCAAAGGGATCTCTGTTTAGCATTTCATCCAACCCTGCCATGCCAGGAGCATCTCACTTTCCTCTAGAACTGTTGACCATCTGCTGGTTCTCCAAGGAGATCACAGTTTCACAGAGAGTTTTCATACAACACGTCACCTTCTCTCTTGTCGAGAGCTTGAAGAGACGTGGAAGTGGCTTTTCTCTTTGAATTCTTTGGGTGTTCCTTCAGCAATGGTCATGTGGTCATGGGTTGCATGAAACATTACGGTGCCTTCACCCTTGGTCTGTAATTCTGCCTCTAATGGCGGTGATTAGTCAATGTCCTGAAGGGAGATGAGGAGACTCCTGACTCAGCTCTCATTGTCCAAATGATGTGCTGCACCACAGGGTTGGGGGAAGTCATTAGCAGGACCGCCAGTTATTGATCAGTGACAAGAATGAAAGGGGTACAGAATCCTGGCGCCTGGCATTAATATATGATGCCCAAGAAGAGGAATGAGTTCATAATAGCTTCAGTTAACTTCTGGGTTATGTATATAAACTTCAGCCATTTACTGAATCCTTCTCTCCAAAGGAGATCAGTTATGTTTGGGCAGCCCATATCAACCACATTTTTATTTTCAGGACAGGTAGTCCTTGACCTATGACTATAATGGAACAATTACGGTTGTAAGTTGTAATGGTGGCAAGGCAGGTCATCATATGATTGGATCCGGTTTAGAATGGAATGGAATGGAATGGAATGGAATGGAATAGAATAGAATAGAATAGAATAGAATAGAATAGAATAGAATAGAATAGAATAGAATAGAATAGAATTCTTTATTGGCCAATGTGATTGGATGCACAAGGAAATTGTCTTTGGTGCATAAGCTTACATTGTACATAATAAAAATAAATAAATTCATCAAGAATCATAAGATACAACACTTAATGATAGTCATAGGTTACTAGTAAGCAATCAAATCATATTAGGAAACAATATAAATTGTAAAGATACAAGCAACACAAAGTCATAAGTGGGAAGAGATAGGTAATAGGAAGAATGAGAAGAATAATCTTAATACAGTCTTACTAACAGTTGTGGGAATTAGTTGTTTAGCAGAGTGTGGGAATTAGTTGACAGTTGTGGGAATTAGTTGTTTAGCAGAGTGATGGCATTCGCGGGGAAACTGTCTTTACGTCTAGTTGTTCTACTATGCAGTGCCCTAGAGCGTTGTTTTGAGGGTAGAAGTTGAAACAATTTATATCCAGGATGTGAGGAGTCTGTAGATATTTTACAATGATAAGATATTTACAACCTATTTTGTCAAGTGCAGGAAATAAAGGAGTCCAGGCAGTTCAAATGAATATAGTTTATTGTATGCTAATGTTGTTTACAAGAATCCGAGCTACTAACATTAAAGCAAATTGGCATTAGATAAGAGTCAGTGGAATTCAAAAAGGGCTGGACTTAGATCTCTTGTGGGTATGCAGGGACTTGAGACTGATGGTCATCTGTCAGTGGTCATCTCCTACAGGATGATTTGATCTCCATCTTCAAAAACTCAGTTGGAAGGTGGGTGACATCTCTAGTTTGAGGAACATATAAGTGCACCTTCAGAGGTCTGTAAAGTGCATAGAAAGGCACACAGGAATTCAAGACTTATGATGCATTTAACCCCTCCCTTGGATTTAGTTTAGTCATCTCCTGCAATTTTGTGGCAGTCATTAAGCAAATCCCTAGGTGTTTTGTTTCATTTTTCCAGAGAAGGTCGATTTACCCTCTGAGGGCTGGACAAAAAGCAATGGGTGGAAGCTCATCAGAGGGAGATCCAATCTGGAAATAAGGAGGAATTCCTACCAGTGAGAGCCATGAATGGAACAGCTTGCCTCCCTCCCAGAATGGTAGATGCTCCTTTGACAGAGGTTTGCAAGAAAAGATTGGACAACCATTTGTGCAGGGTAGTATAACGACCTGTCTTGGGCAGGGGGGGTCAGACTAGAAGGTCTCCAAGGTCCCTTTTCAAGGCCCCATGACTCTATGATGAAGCTATTCCCCAGCTATCCAAGGAAACAGGAAAGAGGTTGAGGTTGGGTTAGATGAAAAGCTCCAGGACTCGATTGGTCAACTAGAGGCGGTGTTGTAAATAGGCTCTTCCTGGTGTCAGTTGCATCTTGCTAAATAACTTCTGATTGGGTATTCTATCAAGGCAATGTCAAGGAGGAGGAGGGGGGGAGGTTATTGATTACGCTATCTGAGCTGATAAATAGCTGCTTTTCAATCCTAGCTCCTTCAAGGGCCCACAAGCACAGCTGCCGAGGACACGATAAAGCACTGGAAGCCGTTTCCATGTTGCTTGGCAGCAGGGGTGAAGTCGTCGTTCCATTCTGCAGAGAAAGCATCCCATTCACCACGTCTCAAGTTGTTTTCTGCTCCGCCTCATACTTCTGGGACCTGGGCTTGAATTGCAGGGCTGCGGGAGTTCTAATGTATTCTACACAGGCAAACCCAATTCCATTCTTAAATTGGAATCTTTTCTGAGGATTTCATGCTCATGACAGGGAACCACCAGGGACTTCTTGCTTAACACACCATAGCAAAGGAGTAACCTAAGCACTCAGCATCCAAGGGAAAGTATAATGCCTTTATGGTGATTTGACGGATGGCCATGTCAAACCTTGGCATCCAAACAAAGATGCTTGGTCTCTTAAATAACAATAAGTCCTTTTCTCTCGCTCTTTCTTTCCCTCCCTCTTTTTTTTTAAAAAAAAAACGTTTTCATTGACTCCCATGGCTTTGAAATCTCAAAATGCCCTGCCGTGAATTTTGCCCCAAGCAAAAGACCCAGCAGCCACCAGCGATCCACATCCATGCAAAACTGCATAGGCAGGATAGACCGATAGATGACATATATGAGCTGACAAACAGACAATAATGATTATGTTGGTCCTAGAAGAAATAATTAACAATACATTAAAAGCAAGTCAGCAAAAAAAAAAAAAAAAAGAATTCCACCTGCCCACCTGTGCAACAGATTGATTTTTGATATATTAAATGAGGGAAATTGGTTTGGTGGTTACTAAATAATGTATCTTTTCTTTTATGTATATTGAGAGCATCTGCACCAAGACTTATTCCTTATGTGTCCAATCACACTTGGCCAATAAAGAATTCTATTCTGTTCTATCCTAAATCAGAAGTTCAAAATAAAGGGCTTTTTGGAACCCTCCCAATGGAAGTAAAAATTTTTATATTTTATGAAATGTGGAGGTCCTAAGCTAAAGGCAATCCTTTTCAAAAGAAGCCTAAGATTCCCTAGAGCATGTATTTATAAATAACAAGTTAGCTTGATTGGAAGGTCACTTAAGAGTTGTTGTTATTGTTGTTGTTGTCCTCCTCCTCCTCCTCCTCCTCCTCCTCCTCTTCTTCTTCTTCTTCTTCTTTCTTCTTCTTCTTCTTCTTCTTCTTCTTCTTCTTCTTCTTCTTCTTCTCTTCCTCTTCCTCTTCTTCTTCTTCTTCTTCTTCTTCTTCTTCTTTTTCTCCTCCTCCTCCTCTTCTTCTTCTTCTTCTTCTTCTTCTTCTTCCTCTTCTTCTTCTTCTTTTTCTCCTCCTCCTCTTTTCTCTTATTTCTTCTTCTTCTTCTTCTTCTTCTTTTTTTCCCCTCTCCTCCTCCTCATCCTCTATTTTCTTCTTCTCTTCTTGTTCTTCTTTTCCTCCTCTTCTCATCCTCTCCTCCTCCTCCTCCTCCTCTTTTCTTTTTCTTCTTGTTCTTGTTCTTCTTTTTCTCCTCCTCCTCCTCCTCCTCCTCTTTTTTCTTCTCTTTTTTCTCTTTTTCCTGTTTCCACATGACATCAGTGGCCCACCTACAGCCAGCTTGTTGATTGACTCCGACACAGAACTTACATAATGACTTATTGGAATCAGATCTTCTTTTGCTCTCTATTTTCTCTTTAGCTGTGTGTTCCTTCTCTTTTCCCTTTCCCTCCCCAATGATTATCCCCCTACTTTGAATGACCTTCAGAGTCTGATGGATAGCATTGCAACTGTGAAGAAAGAAAACACCCAGAGCATTGTTTTCACTAAGCTTTTCACCCTCTTGATTTATACAGAGCAGCGAGCATTGGTGATGCTCCAGACTGCTCATAGATTATCTTCATTCTGGCTGCGGTCAGGCAGACAGCAGAGGTAAAGGGAAAGCTCTCCTGTACCCTATCTGTCACCTTCTGCCTGGCAGCTGTGGCAGAGCAGAAAACAATCTCTTTCTAGGGAAAATCTCTCACTTCATCAAACGCCGGGACCAAAAACTCAACATCTACAAAGGAGTTGAATCTCTGGGATGCTCCCTCTACTGGGTCTTTGGGAGCAGCATCCAAGTGGCAGATACAACCATCAACCTCTTAGTTGGGATGGAGGTGATCATGGAACAGACAACGTATATCCTAGAACCCTGCCCAGGTGGACTCTTGCCGCCCATTCAACCCAAGACTCATAGTGTGGTGGAATCTCCATCTAGGCTGGAGGGAAGAATCAAGGAGGGCCTATAGTTTAGAGTCTTTGAGCTGCAGTAAGAGGCACAAGGTGGACCTCCCTGCAAAGTCCTGGCAGCCTTATCTTGCTGTTCCCAAAGGAAAGTAGTCAGCCTGGCAAGATTCTTCTAACATAGTTGACTAGCAATAAAACTCTTGTTGATGTTCTTCAGGACTGGTTTTGCTTGCTTTCACCTGACAGATTCTTTTTCAAAAGGCAACTTGTCTTTCTATGTTTTTCCCGGAGGACATTTCCCCTCTCATCCAAGAAACTTCTTCAATTCTGATGAAGCTTCTTGGATGAGAAGCAAAACTTCTTCAAGGAAAAACCAAGAAAGTCCAGTTGCCTTTTGAAAAAGCACTTTTGGGACAACCGTGACCCCGGAGGATTGAGAGTCTCCACAGACATTTCACCTTACACGTAGGCACCAATTCCCTTGAACCCAAGAACTTCATTTACCTTTCCATACTAGGTTGAGTATTTTTACCTATGTTTATGTCACTGAATAGTTACTTAAGGAGGACTTTTTATCCTGAAAGACGGTATCTACTTTAAGACAATACATTGACAACTAAACAGCTTGGTAATTCATCTGTGGGTAAAGTTTACTTCTGATACTTGATTTACTTTGTTGCTAGAAACTTTCCCAGCAAGGGACACAACAACATGGTTGTAGCTACAAGAATTGCTATATCTTACTCAAGGTCTTTATGAAGAGAACATAGGGGAGGTGTAAATAGGGTCCTAAGAGTTGTGTTATTCTAGAAACCAGGTGGATAACCTCTTAGGAAGCAGATATTTATGCCCTAGGCTATCAGTTTCTTATTTTCATTCAAGTGTAGGGAATTGACTGGATTGGTAAACTCAGTTTTATCACAGGGAATGGAAGCACAATTGTTTATGGTTTTTTTCCTGGTCCCAGTGCGGAATTTAGGTATAAGCTTCAGTTTAAGACCTCACAATCAGCACAAAAATTTAGATTGGGGGGGGGGGGGTAGGATGGGGTAGGATTTAAAATGTAAATGTAAGTGTTGTTTCTAAGGTTTACCATATTGTAATCTAGGAGAGAGCTGAAGCCATCCAATGATAAAATATGTAATCACTAAATGCATTCATTAACTGATAAAATAATTACAAACAATAATTTGTATTTTTCACTTTAAATACATTGCTATTAAATAATTAAAAGACACACATGCAGATGCACATGTTTCAGGTTTTTTAGTGGTGACTCAGTGTTCTGTTTGAGAAACAGAATAATGGAGTTGGAAGGGACCCTGGAGGTCTTCTAGTCCAACCCCCTGCTTAAGCAGGAAACCTAAACCATTTCAAACAAATGATTGTCCAATCTCTTCTTTAAAACCACCAGTGATGGAGCATCCATAGCTTCTGGAGGCAAGTCATTTCATTGATTAATTGTTCTCATTGTCAAGAAATTTCTCCTTAGTTCTAGGTTGGGTCTCTTCTTAATTTAGCTTCCATCCATTGCTTCTTGTCCCACCTTGGAGAAGAGATGGCAGTCCCTCTGATATTGGAAAACTGCTATCATGTCACCCCCAGTCTTTATGTGATGACAGCACAAAGGCACAAAGGCAACACAGTCAGATAATCAATAAGAGTTCTTTTAATACCTCCAACTTTGCCCCCAATGTCCAGGTTACCTTCTGCCTGGAGAAGAACTCTCCCAGGAACAGCCTTTAACTGCAGGGAATCAAGTCTAAAACATGGTCAACAAAAACTGTAACTTTAAGTCCAAACAAGGCAAACAGAGGTGATTAGTTTGGCAGGGCAGGAGCAAGAATTCCAGACGTGAAGGCACGGCAAAACTCACACAATTGGAAAGACACCAGGAACACAAAGACAACACAGGATAAAGTCATATTTTCTCCCAGCAGCTGCCGCAGTCAGCATTCAGTTCTTATAAACTTTCATTCCCAGTGTGGCTAATGAAGGGAATCAGGGCCCTTTCCTCCCCTGTAAGGCACGGAACCCATGTTGCTCTCTCCTCCATTCCTCCCTCCGTGCTCTAGGATGAAGAGGGGGTGGGCCTGGGTCTTCCTCTGAACTCCCTCTCCCTTGTTCTACCTCTTCCCTGCTCTGCCCAGCTGGATTTTGCCTTTCCCCAGTTTCCTCCACAGTCAACAAAACCACACTCCAGCTCCCTGTCAACTGTTCATCTTCCTCCTCAGATTCAGACTCTGATAAGAGTATGACACTTTCTTTTCCACAAGGAATCACTTAGGATCTCACCAAGTCTAAATTTGGCACACCCTGGTTTCTCTCCATGGTCAGCAGTTAAACATCTGATGCTCCATCATACTACCTGCAGTGAAGTATTTAAAGGAAATATGACCTTTTATCCCAGTGCTGTGAATATTCATGACCTTTACTCACCTTCTGAATTATGCTAATGTCTTTTCTAAAATGATTTTTAATGACACACTGATAATTTGGTTAATGTAACGCTGTGCTGTTAATATCCCAGCCTCTAGATCCAATTCCTTCTGCTCTTTTGAGCGTGTTTCCTAAAACTTCAGTAAATACCTTTAATCATCCATTGCTCTCTTATTAACACGCAGCGATGGCCGTCAAGCTCAATCTTTTATTTGAGGTGCTCACCATGAATACTCCTGGTTGCAAAAGAATAATAGCGAAGCTTTGAGCAGCTCCTTCTCCCATTGGGTGCTGAATCCATTTTTTTTTTTTTTTTAAAAATGCTACTGATTGTTTTTTGGCAAGTAGATTGCCTCCAGATATCAAAAGTTTCTCCCTCTCCTTTCAGTCTGACAAGTTGCTGGAAGATGATTGACAGTATTGACTGCTAGATTTCCACTTTGCTTGTCAACATGTGTCTTTGGAGATGAAAGATCGAGCACCAAGATGCTGGCAAATTTCTTCTTCTTCTTCTTTTTTTGGATAGGAAGTATCCAGTACACAAGCTTGTTTTCTCTCTTTGAATGCAAACTGAAATATTTCGTTCTCTTTCTACATGTCTGCCAAGAAGCAATCTCTCAAGGCAACCCTTGAAAGCTATAAGACTGCCTATTCTTTTTCTCTTAAAAGAAGACTTTGTTAGCATCAAGCCACCCTTAGATAGTTGTGACATACCTAACTTGCCTGGAGAATTAAATTCTAAAAGGTGGTTGGACCAGTTCTAATGGCATGATAGCACGTAATGACGGCCAGTGTGATGTTACAGTTGTGGCAGGAAGGAACAAATTAGAACCAGGTTCATGTGCTCAATGGAAGGATACTTTGATTCCCACAATAGATGAATGACTGCAAAAATTACAGATACAGATTAACAGAGTTGGAAGGGACCTTGTAGGTCATCTAGTTCAACCCCCCGCCAAAGCAGGAGATCATGCACCATTTCTGACAAACGGCAGTCCAATCTCTTCTTGAAGGCTTCCAGTAATGAAGCTCCCACAACTTCCAAAGGCAACTTCTGTTCCAATTGGTTGATTGCTCTCACTGTCAGAAAATTTCTCCTTATTTCCAGGTTGAATCTCCCGTTGTTCAGTTTCCATCCCTTATTCCTTGTTTAGTCTTCAGGTGCTTTGGAAAATAGTTTGATCCCATCTTCTCTGTGGCAGCCCCTCAAGTATTGGAAGACTGCTTTCATGTCTCCCCTGGTCCTTCTCTTCACTAGACTAGCCAGGCCCAGTTCCTATTACCATTCTTCCTATATTTTAACCTCCAGTCCCCTAATCATCCTGGTTCTTCTTTGCACTTTTTCTAGTCTCAACATCTTTTTTTTATAGTGTAGTGACCAAAACTGGATGCAGTACTCTAGGTGTGGTATTGGTATCTCACTTGATCTTGATTGTATCCCTCTGTTAATGCAATTTAGGATTGCATTGGCTTTTTTGGGTGCTGCCACACACAGTTGGCTCATATTTAGCTGGTTGTCCACTAAGACTTACTGCTATTAAGCCTGGTTTCACCCAGTCTATATGTGTGCTTTTGGGTTTTCTTGCCTAAGTGTTGGATTTTACTTTTCTCTACATTGAATTTCATTTTGTTAGATAGGGCCCAGTGTTCAAGTCTGTCAAGATCCATCTGGATCTTGAGCCTATCTTCTAGGGTGTTAGCTATTCCTTCCAGCTTAGTATCATCTGCAAATTTGCTAAGTTCCCCTTCTATTCCCTCATCTAAGTTGTTTATGAAGGTTGATGGAATTAGCAGAGATGGCTTTCATTAAATAAAATAACACAATTAATTTTGTTTGTACCCGGAAACCATTTTTGGACTTTGTGCTTGAGGTGGGAATTTTTCCCATTATTTCCTTTTTTCTTTGTATTTTTGTATTTTGTATTTATATTTTGATAAACGAATACCACTTTGAAACCACAGAACAGGTTCATGTGCTCATCCAAGAAACTGAGATATTTACATAGACACTACAGCTGTCGTTCTACAAGGTAAACTAGACTAAGAAATCATATAGGTCAGGATTACTTTAATTGTAACTGTCAGACCTACCACAGTTAGGTCCCTTAGGAAAGAAAAACCCTCGACTCCATTTTGGTGAAGTTATAGATTGGGTTTTTTACTAAAGTTTGCTGGTTGCAGTAAAGTCAAGCTAGAACTAAGATCCCCATGCAAATGTTTACAAAGTTTCCCCTTCAATCCAGCCCCTTTGACCAGTTTGACTTCAGCCAATGGAGTGCTGCATGGGTGTTTTGAGAATCACTGAGATGTTTGGGGCAATCCACATTCTATTCTCAGGGGTTTTGGCCTTGAAGACTGGCACAAACTGGTTCCCTTCTTCCCTTGTCTTCATCAAGCTGTCATGCCCCTCCCTATTTCCCATCACATCCCTGTACATGTTTATTACCCATTTCTCCCCCCTTTTAAAGAAGAGACTAGATAGTCACTCTTCTGAAATGGTATAGGGTCTCCTGCTTGAGCAGGGGGCTGGACTAGAAGACCTCCAAGGTCCCTTCCAGCTCTATTCTGATTGATTGGAGGTGCCAAGCTGAAGATAGCAGAACTGTTCAATAACAGCTATAGTAGCAAGTGTGTGAATGTCCTTCCTCCCTTCCTCCTTATCTTTATGTGAACCAGGGAGGGGTTCCTCCAGGTTATTTTTTTTCCAATTTACTTTCTCGGTTTCAGGCTCAAGCCTGCTTATCTGACCGTTGCCTAGGTAGCAATTTTTCTTCCTGTCCTTCAACACCATCCCCTCTTCTCTCTAAAGAAGCAGCAACCTACCATGCATGAACCATGGAAGGATTTCCATCAAGGATGCTGACTTAATAACTAGACTGTATCTGAGGATATGTCATATACCTCAACTACCAGATCCTGGGAGCAGTTCATCACATCCATGCTGAAGCATCCTAACACAAAATTACTCTTCCAAAGGTTTAGGAACTTACCTAGACTGTCCTCCATTCAATTATACCGGATTTAACCAGACATGGGCTTCAAAAATTTTAGCAAGGGGTTGTCTCCCTGGTTGCTGGGTGGCAAGGGTCATGGTGGGTGTGGCCATTCCTCAAGCCTCCGTGTGGGCGAAAATGGTCTCCCTGTGCTCCGGAGGCTCTCTGGAAACTGGAAATAGGCCCATTTCCGGACTTTCCAAACTTCCGGGAAGCCTGTTTTTCATCTTCCCTTTGCCTCTGCATGCACCCTGCACTTACTTGCATCCAAAACGGGCCGTATGGGGACTCCTGGGAAGGGAGGGATGGGGTGGGTGGGGCCAGCCAGGAATTGGATTTGGGGGTTCTCTGAACTGCACAGAATCCCGAACCCCTGAAAACCCCCAGCAGCCCACTCCTGGGTCTAACCAACGAAGCAATACCACATGTGTTTTGAGCCTAATCCCATAAAAAGCATCCTCCATAAATGCTAGAAATGATCCATTAAGCCATTGTATGACTCTTGACGCTTGGCTATTACATATTTCAGATTTTTATTCCACATGTTTTTTTTTTTTTTCAAAAGAGGAGCAAAGGTTTCCTAAATTATCCCAGATTTTCTTCCTATATACTTGGGACAAAAGTAAGCCTTGCCTTTGGTTGCTGATTATCAGCTTCAAGATGACATTGACGAGGGAACCGATGCATACATAGAACAAAGAAATCAATACACAATGTTTTTGGGCAGGAAATGTGCATATTTTTTAGTTTGTTGCAGTTCTTTAGAAGGGAGAAAACTTCAGAGGAAAGCCAGAGTAGCAAAGAAGAGTTCAGATCCTGAATTCCAAAGCATCCTTTTCTTTCCATTTCTGTTTACAGGCTGAGCTTATATCCATTTCTATTGTTTCCTTTTTTTTTTCCCCTTCTTCCCTTCCTCCCACTCAAACACACACAGGAAATGTGATCCTGAAATCAAATGTATTCTTCGGGGAATACATTTAGAGCACAGCCACATAAATTTGCTCACCTTGAATTTTTACAACAGGCCTCTGCATGTAGACGCAGGTACATCACCAGGGATATGAATGCTACAGACACAGCTATATTTCATTAACTGTAACTGTCAAGAGTCAGATGCAACAGGGGAGGAAAAATGTGGCTGGACTGCAGGGAACAACCTATTTAACTCTCAGGATCAGAGACAGTTAGACGCTTTTGGCTCTCTTTCATGGTTTTCATTACAAGAGGTGTTGATGGTTTGTGGTCTTCAACTTGATGCGAACAGCCTGCAGCTCTTGGCTTAATTCTATGGCGCCTTCGGCGCTCAGATCTGTCGGGCCCATTCGTGCCCTCCAGACTACCTGTGGGAATCGTTTGCAGCATAAAAAGGGTTGCTAGCGACAGATGGAGATGGTTTGGCTCATGGAGACGAAGAGTCATGCAGTCCTGGATTGATGCAAATGTCTGACTACATAATAACTCTGCTCTCTCTCGCTTTCTTCCATAGTCCCTGATTGATTTTCCCCATGGGTCATCCTTCAAGGAGACCCAAGATAGATGAGATGGGTAGATGTTTGCAGGGTTGGGATTCTACCAGTTAGGACTGGATCTATTGAACCAGTTGTTATGATTCTGCACAGTTCGGAGAATGCCTCTGGCTGGCCCCTCTCCACGCTCAGTTCTTATTGCATATGTACAACATCATGTGCATGCCCGATATCGCTGACTGCATTCTCCCCTATCCAGTCACTCCTTAAGGTATTTCTCCCCCCCCCCGACGATCAGCTGTTCCTATGATCAGCTGTGCTGGGATTCCCCTCGCTGTCTTATTGCTTTGCCCAGGAAGCTTCCTTGAGCCCCAGGAGGCAAAAAAAACCCTCCATTTTTTGCCTTCCTGGGCAGGGGTGGGATTCAAAATTTTTAACAACCGGTTCTGTGGGCATGGCTTAGGTGGTGGGCGTCGCTTGGTGGTCATGTGACTGGGTGGGCGTGGCTTGGTGGTCATGTTATTGGCTGGGTGTGGCCAACTCAATCTCACTCACACCGAGGCACGCATCTCCTTGCCTGGCCTCTCATGGCTGTGGGGATGCTGCAACAGTCGGAAGTGTGTAAAATGGTCATAAGTCACTTTTTTCAGTGCCGTTGTAACTTTGAATGGTCACTCCACACAAGCAAAGTATCAGCAAAGAAGGGGGAAAAAAAACTCCAGAGAAGTTCCTGAGACAGGAAGTCTAGTCCTGCCAAGAATGTAAAAAGGGTTAACAGAGAGGCAGTTTCTGTAAGCAACACCAGAATGTTTCCTTCCTGCCTTCCTTACAGGATTAGGCCAGTAATTTCTTCTAACAACCAGTTCTCCGAACTGCTTAGAATGTTAACAACCGGTTCTAGCGAATAGGTGTGAACTGGTAGAATCCCACCCCTGTTCCTGAGCCCCAGGGAAGCTTTCTGGGAGCAAAAATGCCTCCCAGTAGGCTTCCCTGAGGCCCAGATGGCCCAAAAAATGGAGGAGGGGTTGCTGCCAAAGAAGAAGAAACCGCGCCCACCCAGTCACATGACCATGCCGACCTAGCCACGCCCACAGAACCAATTGTTAAAAAATTTGAATCCCACCCTGGATTAATGATGCAACATATTCTTGAGGACACTAAGATCACTATAACCTCTAAATACATAGACAATACAGACAGGGTACCAGGTGTAAGGATTACAAAGAGGAGTTGGCGACGCCAGTTAAACATATTGCCCTAAGTTATAGACTAGTAAGTGGTTATCTTTCTAGAAGGCAGAATCTAGCTGCAGTACTGTGGTTTAATGGAGTTAAACTGAGTGATAGATCATTGATATGTGTTTCAGAAGTGCCTGGGTCCAAAAAATGAGTGATTCACAATTAGAACTGCTTCTATAGATAAGAACTTATGTACATTCTTATGTCTCTGTTTAATTCTTGCAAGGAATTCAATATCTATTTATCGATATATCTATCTATCTATCATCTACCTACCTACCTACCTACCTACCTACCTACCCACCCACCCATCTAACTAGCTATCATGTCATTGTTCCTGCTACCAGTTCTTCTCTTCTTTCCATCTGGTAGTACTAGAGGGACAAGTTCTTTAATTACAGCCTGCTGTGGGTGGCCTATATTTTGCATACTAATTTATCTCCATTTCTTCATCTCTCCCTCACCTCCTCAGTTAGTCCAATAGTTGCATCCGTGCTAGTATTTATGGCTGCTTGTTTCAGGATCTGCTGGTTTCTGGTTTCTGAAGACGGCCATTTAATGTGGCTTGGTCTGCTTTAAAGATCCCAGCCTTGTGCTGCATAGTTTGTCAAGATCAAAAGGTTGGGGGGGGGGGGTCCTTCCCCTGTGTTGGCTGCCCTTTACTTTAGACTTGCTACATCTGCACATCCTTAAAATGCAGAGAGGGATAGTTTGGCTTGCATTGTTATCTGTTTGTCTCCTAATTTGGACAGTCAGAAGTTGCAGGATTTTGTGCAATGTTCTGTTTTCTCAGAAGCAGTTCTTCAATGACTCCTTTTAACTTCTACTATGTTAAAATTAAGGTTTGTTGCCCTCTTTGTCTCCTGATATGATGGTTGTGTTTCTCAAAAGTAAGTGTTCCCCTTTGAGGGGGAGGGGGAGGGAGAGAGAAATGGGGAGAGGAGGAGAATGAGAGGGGGAGAAGGAGTGGGGAGAGAAAAAGACAGAGACAGAGAGAAATGGGGAGAGGGAGAGATAGAGACCCATAAAGAAACAGGAAGAGGGGAATGGGAGAGAGAGAGAGATAAATGGGAAGAGGAAGAGAAGGAGAGAGAGAGAGAGAGAAATGGGGAGGGGGAAGATAGAGAGAGACAGAGACAAATGGGAAGAGGAAGAGAGGGAGAGACAGAGGCAGAGAGAAATGGGAAGAAGGAGAGACAGAGACAGAGAGAAATGGGGAGAGGAAGAGAGGGAGAGAGGGAGGGAGAGAGAGACAAATGGGAAGAGGAAGAGAAGGAGAGGGAGAGAGAGAAATGGGGACAGGGGAAGACAGAAAGAGACAGAGACAGAGAGAAATGGGAAGAGGAAGAGAGGAGTAGAGGGAGAGGCAGAGGCAGAGAGAAACGGGAAGAGGGAGAGACAGAGAGAAATGGGGAGAGGAAGAGAGGGAGAGAGAGACAAATGGGAAGAGGAAGAGAGGGAGAGGGAGAGGGAGAGGGGGAGAGAAATGGGAAGAGGGAGAGACAGAGAGAAATGGGAAGAGGAAGAGAGGGGTAGAGGGAGAGGCAGAGGCAGAGAGAAACAGGAAGAGGGAGAGACAGAGAGAAATGGGAAGGGGAAAGAGATGGAGAGTGGGTGGAGAGAATTGGGAGAAGGAGAGAGGGAGAGGAGAGAATGTGTATAGGAGAGAGGGAGAGACAGAGGCAGAGAGCAATGGGAAGAGGGAAGAGAAGGGAGAGGGAGGAGAGGAGAGAAATGGTGAGAGGGGAAGACAAAAAGAGACAGAGACAGAGAGAAATGGGGAAGAGGGAAGAGAGGGGTAGATGGAGAGGCAGAGGCCGAGAGAAACGGGGAAGAGGGAGAGACAGAGACAGAGAGAAATGGGGACGAGGAAGAGAGGGGAGAGAGGGAGGGACCGGGAGAGAGACAATGGGAAAGAGGAAGAGAAGGGAGAGGGAGAGGGGGAGAGAAATGGAAGAGGGAGAGAGACAGAGAGACAGAGAGAAATGGGGAGAGGGGGAGGGAGAGAGAGAGAGAAATGGAAAGAGGAAGAGAGGGAGGGAGAGACAGAAAAACAGAGAGAAATGGGGAGAGGGGGAAGGAGGGAGGGATGGAGAGAGAGAGAGCACTAGCCAGCAGTTCTGTGCTGGTGATGAGAGCAACTGTATCCCAGAAATCTTCCAGTAATAATTTATATTGGATTAACATTTATAGCAAATGCCTCGTATTCTAATAAGCCCAAGAAAGAGGGTATAGCCTTCGTTTGAAAGGATAGAACAAATCCTGATGCAGATGAAACCATCTCAGGGAAAATGGCTTCTATGTGGCTAGTCATGATTGCCTGTGGATGCAAGAGTTTTCACCATGTAAATCTGCCACTCAAACAGGAAATTCCTTTGTGGGTTTGCTCAAAAATGAGTCCCCTTGGGTACTCCAGGCAAGGCTTATTCCCCAGCGAGTCCCCAAGCCTTGTGGTTTAGCATGCAGGCAGTGCTTTCAAACGTGTGTTCAAAATATCTTGTATAGATTATCCTTGCAATGACTCTGGGAGAGTGTTGAGTTATTCCCCATGCTTCAGAGGAGAACTAAAGTGTGAGATTGTGGCTTGCTGAGACAGGTGACACTCCCATGCCTGCCTGACTCAAACTGGAGACCTCTGCCAAAATCTTTTCAACTAACAGCTGTTATTAAAAGAACTAAGTTTTGCAATGATGTTCACTCAGAATATAGAATAACAAGAGTTAGAAGGGACCTTGGAGGTCTTCAATCCAGAGGTGGGATTCAGCTGGTTCTGACCAATTCTGGAGAATCGGTAGCAGAAATTTTGAGTAGTTTGGAGAACTGGCAATCCTACCTTTGACTGGCCCCACACTCATCTCCTCTCTGCCTCCTGAGTCCCAGCTGATCGGCTAGGTCTTCTTTGGTTGCCCTGCACAGGAGAACAGAACTGGAAAGCAGGTTAGTGGGGTGGGGAGGGAATGGGGATTTTGTAGTAACCTTCCCCTGCCACACCCACCAAACCAGGGCCACAGAACCGGTAGTAAAAGTTTTTGAATCCCACCACTGGTCCAACCCCCTGCTCAAGCAGGAGACCCTATACCATTCCAGAGAAGTGGCTGTCCAGTCTCTTCTTAACAATCTCCAGCGATGGAGGATCCAGAACTTCTGGAGGCAAACCATTCCACTGATTAATTGTTCTCACTGTCCGGAAATTTCTCCTTAATGCTAAGCTGGATCTCTCCAACTTCTCCCCGGCTTCTGCCACCAGAAGCAATTCAGCAAGAGTTACTTGCTGAGATGGACAACCATACAAAAATGAATGAATGAATGAATGAATGAATGAATGAATGAATGAATGAATGAATGAATGAATGAATGAATGAATGAATGAATGAACGATTTTCTTGCTCTGCTTTATCAGGGAGCTCAGCTGGCCCAGATCTGCCTCAGTCTAAGGCAGCTCCCATTATTTCTGTAGATTAAGTTAGTTAATCTACAGAAACATTGGGCCAGTGTGAGAGAAGGTGATTCAGGTGTGAACAGTTTTAAATCTCTATCACATTTACAAGGGAGTTAACAACAGGCACGGGAAAATCCTAAAGATCAAGGGTGTGGAGGGAAGCAGGAAACCAAAGGGACTATCATTTAATATGGAAGGGGAGGAAAAAACAGAGAAGGAAAGGCAGAGCTTGGGGGTGGAGTCAAGAGAGGAATCAACCAAGAGTCATTATGTTCCCACAAGTGATCCAAGTCCAGCCCCTCTTGAATTCCGTTAACTCTTATCTAGCGCCAATTTAGTGCTGACCATTAAGTGGACTAGAATCCTTGTGTAAGGCATGAGCAATAAATCATCTTAACTAGAACTCAACTCATGGACCTGATTCTTCATGCCTGACAGAAAGGAAATAAACCTGAATGGCAATATTTCACTTTGCGCTCCCCAAGATGCATTATTTGCTGGCTTTGGCAAGCCACTTTGAAAAGCTCTCAAGTGGCTCTATCCTTCTTCCAGAGTTTCCCACGAATCAAGCCCAAATGAATTCCAGGACTGTAAGTTCTGGCCACCTGCTTGCAATCCCTAGACAGGGTGCCTCACCGAGTCGCCTTGTCCATGGGGCTGACTGGCTGTCTTTGTATATTTATGTGAAATACCCCCTAGGCCCTTGGAGGTGCTGTTCCTTGTTATTTTGACTGATTATGGGAGAGTGACTTCGCCAAGGCAGCAAGCAACTAGTCATTAGCTCCAACAGAGTGAGAGGGAAGGCTCATCAGTTTATTCTGGCTACATCCACCCCTGGAGGTGAATATTCAACAGGAATTGATTCTGAGTAATGAGAACACAGGCCTTGCTGCCACTACGATTAGCGCAGCTAGAATTTTAAATAGTTGATTATTAGAAAAAGAGCTGAGAAGCGGTGGGCATGCATGGACAGGTGAGCCATACGTGAGGGTATCCTCCAGATAAGCTTGATAGTTTTTTGTATTACTTTTTTTCCTTTATTTAAAATGGGGTTATTATTATTTTCTTGCATACTTGGAATTTCAGTCTAGATGTCTTCTAAAAATGTATTCAACAAATTTGCAGGAATTCTAGGAATCCATCCACCTTTTTGGAAGGTGAGCATTCCAAGGAAAGTTGGATTTTTCTTCTTCTTCTTCTTCTTCTTCTTCTTCTTCTTCTTCTTCTTCTTCTTCTTCTTCTTCTTCTTCTTCTTCTTCTTCTTCTTCTTCTTCTTCTTCTTCTTCTTCTATTATTATTTAATTCTGATGAACAAATGATGGTATGGCTAATAGATCTCTGCTCAAGAATCTTCCTTTGGTTCTAGGGGATGAGACTAAATACATGGATTGGTCTTGCAGGTAACATTTCCAAACATCAGAGAATTTCTGGAGATCAAATGGGGAAGCTGGTCTAGTTTAACTTGATCATCTTCACATAGTTTAGTTTAGTTTAATAGATTTTATATACCGCCCTTCTCCCGAAGGACTCAGGGCGGTGAACAGCCAACTAAAATACATATAGACAAATATAAATATTGTTAAAAAAGAATTAAATCCTAGGCTGCCCCAATAAAAATCTAAAACCCCCAATTAAAATAAATTAAAACTCTGTACCCCATCCCAACTAATCTAAAACCCCATTTAAAATCCCATTTGAGTCAGCTCAGGCCGGCCTGCTTGAAGAGCCAGGTCTTCAGGTCACGTCTGAACGCCCTCAGGTCATTGGTCGTTCGTAGTCCCGGGGGCATCCCGTTCCAAAGGGCGGGTGCCCCCACAGAGAAAGCCCTATTCCTCGGGGTCACCAGGCGGCACATAGAAGGCGTCGGGACCCGGAGGAGACCCTCTCTGTGGGAGCGCACCGGTCGGTGGGAGACTACTGGCAGAATGCGGTCTTGTAAGTATCCTGGTCCGATGCCATGGAGCGCTTTAAAGACCAAAACCAGTACTTTAAAGTGAACCCCGAAGGCCACTATAACCTAGTAGTTATAGTGTCCATTCTTCAGTCTCAATACAAACATGGAAAAAAATTAAAGATGTCCAACTTGAGAAGGAATTGTGTAAAAAGTGGACTGAAATGAAATTCAAGTTGTCCTGAAGTTTGGTTAGCAATTTGGAGTTCTTCTCTTCTTTCCATGTGGATAGGATGCCATTTAAAAATTTCCTGTAAAAAATATGCACCAAAAGTTTCCATATTGTAAGAAGTATGGTGTTATAGCTTACATCTCTTTTGTCTTCCTGACTTCATAACATTTCTTTATAATTCTCTAAAACTTTATGACTCTTTGATCTTGGTAGATTATACACATTGCTGAGCTGTCTCAAGTTGTCACTAATTCTTCTCCCAGAAAAATAATGTTTTGATGTATATCCTGTAGAAGGACAGGCATAGTGTGGGGCTGGAGTCAAAAGAGTAATCAGCCTAGAGTCATTATGTTCCCAGAAAGGTTTAAGTACAACCCTTCCTGAATTCTGTTGACTCTTATCTAGCACCAATTTATACTGACCATGAGTTGACCAGATACTTTTACATAGACATGATCAATAAATTAGCTCAACTGGAGGTTAATGTGTGGTCCTGATTCTTTATGCCTGATATTTCCTGGGGGGAAAAAGCATATAAAATAGACATTCCTCAAATCTTCATCACCATTACAGAAATTTCAGTCAATGGTCTGCTTATAAAATGAAGAGACTAATGTTGATCTTAACACCAGTTTGGAATTTTTAGCTGATTGTGAAGAATGAAGACTGTAGATACAGATGTATGTATTTGACATGGGTCTTTTGTTCATGTTTTGTGAAGAGTTATGTTTTGTTTTGTATACATATGCTCATGTCAAGTACAAAGGATCAGGACCATACATAAAGTTGCCATTCAAAAAGGATTTATTGCTCACACCTTAACCCAAAAATCCTGTCAATCAAAGTTCAAAGCAAAATTGACACCAGGTAAGATAAGAATTCAAGAGGGGCTAGATTTGGACTGTTTATGGCAACATAATGATTCTAGGCTGATGACTTATTTAACTCTCCCTTCCAGCTCTGCCTGCTCTTGTCCTACTGCTCACCCATAAAGGTTGAGTATGATTGCACATACTCTAAGAGTGTTGAGTAAGCATCAACCATCCAAGACCATTAAGGAACACTCTGCTTTCTGTCACAGTGCATAAACCTTCATGTTTTGCTATTCACTGTGGATTCGATTCATCAAGGAGACACAGAAAGAGAGACACTATAACTATCCTTAATTATGTTAGTGTCTTTCAAAAATGCCTTTTAAAATTTACTTGTATTCATTCACAAAAGAAATGGATTTCTCATTTCATGCATTCATAGGCTAATAATTATTATATTTCATTACACACAATTAAAATTTATTACCATTCCGTATATAATTACTGGAAACTAGAAATATATCTCTCAAATGAATGCAGCTAAGTATCCTAAGGACTTTTTGAAAATATGTTATTATGAAGAGATTGTGACCAGCACATTTAGTCAGAACACCCATTTTTCTTGCAAGTTTAACACTAGCTTTACTACATTGTAATGAATAGACTCTCTATAACCACTCTGTAAAGCCTTAGTAAGGCCTCACCTAGAGTACTGCATCCAATTTTGGACACCACACTATAAAAATGATGTTGAGACTCTAGAAAAAGTGCAGAGAAGAGCAACCAGGATGGAGACTAAAACATATGAAGAATGGTTACAGGAACTGGGCATGGCTAATCTAGTGAAGAGAAGGACCAGGGGAGACAAGATAGCAGTCTTCCAATATTTGACGGGCTGCCACAAAGAGGAGGGGGGTCAAGCTGTTTTCCAAAGCACTCAAAGGCCAGACAAGGAATCATGAATGGAAACTGAACAAGGAGAACAACCTGGAAACAAGGAGACATTTTCTGACAGTGAGAGCAATCAACCAATGGAACAGCTTGCCTTTGGAAGTTGTGGGAGCTTCATCACTGGAAGCTTTCAAGAAGAGACCAGACTGTCATCTGTCAGAAATGGTGTAGGGTCTGCTTGGGCATGGGTTGGATCTAGATGATCTACAAGGTCCCTTCCAACTCTGTTAATCTGTAACCTACCACAAACATGTCAGGACACTCACTGTAATTGGACGTGGGTAGGACCAGGGGTGGGATTCTACCAGTTCACACCTATTGACTAGAACTGGTTGTTAACATTCTAAGTAGTTTGGGGAACCGGTTGTTAGAAGAAATTACTGGCCTAATCCTGTAAGGAAGACAGGAAGGAAACATTCTGGTGTTGCTTACAGAAACTGCCTCTCCGTTAGCCCCTTATTACGTTCTTGACAGGATTAGACTTCTTGTCTCAGGAACTTCTCTGGAGATTTTTTTCCTCCTTTGCTGATACTTTGCTTGTGTGGAGTGACCATTCAAAATTACAATGGCACTGAAAAAAGTGACTTATGACCATTTTTCACACTTATGACTGTTGCAGCATCCCCACAGTCATGAGAGGCCAGGCGAAGAGATGCATGCCTCAATATGAGTGATATTGAGTTGGCCACTCCCAGCCAAAAACATGACCACCAAGCCATGCCCACCAACTTAGCCACGCCCACAGAACTGGTTGTTAAAAAAAATTTGAATCCCACCCCTGGGTAGGACCATACCTGTGAACATATATGGCAGACTTACACTTGATGGACAGTTCTTCCTTACTAACCAATTGCTGGCTACCCAATTGGAAACAATGCATTATGGGTTTAATGGAGCTCCGTTGAAGTCTTCTCCTGCTCTTCCTGATCATATTAATTGGAAAATCTAAGGCTATGAATGAGGTCTTTCAGTCTCCAAGTTGCCTGCTCTATCTCTGAGCTACAGGCCTTCCAGATGTAAACCAAGATCTTGCATCACGTTTAATCCTTAAACTGGTCAATAAATATTCATCTTAGCAACGGTGGCCTTTTCCTTTCCTCTTAGCTGCAATTAATTAACCTTTAGTCTCAAATATCACATGGAATCAGGATAAGAGAGTACAAGAAGAGGAGCAAATACTGGTAATTTTCCACAGAGAGATCTCCAAAATCCATAAAAACATCCAAACCAGAGCTATTGTCACTACGTACCCTTTCAAGCCTGCTTGGTCTTCAGAGTCAAATCATTGTCTGTCCAAACAAAAAAAAAAAAAAAGGTGGAAACACATGTGGAGCCTTCAAAACAAAGATCTTGCTTTTTTTGAATGCTGCTATTCAGGGTGCAGCCAGTTGGCCAAGCACATTTATATGATGCCTGCTCTTTTCCCTCCCTCTTTCACCAAGAATCAACCTTTAGTGCTAAACATGTTCACATATTTCAAAAGGCAATTGGACTTTCTTTGTTTTTCCTTCAAGGCATTTCACTTCTCATCCAAGAAGCTTCTTCAGTTCTGGTGGAGGATGGAAGGATTTATAGTCCTTGCAGTCATCTGATCGTTAGCAGTCTCACTGAGAGTCGTTGAGGCTACTTGGGGGTTTATCAGTGTCACCTGAATAATGCAAATGGGTGTGGAACCTTCTTGGAACTGCTGAAAGGACTGTGTTGTAAAGAGAAGATAGGTGGTGTCATATCCATGACCTGGATGACTGAGAATCTCAATGGACATGTTCACATATTATTCACATATCTACATTTTCCCCTTCCGTTAAACCAGTGGTGTCAAACTCAGGTCATCTTGGTGGCATCACATGGCAAGGACATTTTTCCCCTTCCCTAAACCAGGTGTGGGTATGACCAGTGCATGACGCATCCGGCTTGTGAGCCAGTAGTTTGACAGCCCTGCCTTAAACTATGCTTGTTTCTGGTTTGCATATGATTTATTCCTATTCCTTCCTATATAATAAATTATCTCAAGGCAGTCCACAGATAAGACATAAACAATTCCCAGTCTGAAAGCTAATAATAATGACAGCAACAACACAGCAAAACAAAGCAGAGTCTAAAAATTAACATTGAGCAATATGGTAAGTTCAAAAATTATCACAGAGTTAAAGCAGTGAAAATATCCCAAGGTTTTAAATGATTGGTCAATTAAAAATAACTCATTGATCTGGTGTAAAAAAAAATAGATTAAATGAGTACAAGCAGATGTGCCTGGACTAGGCATTGCATCATTATGGGTAACTATTGGGGAAACTGTTTCTCAAGTAGCCATTGTATTACAGACGTCCTAGAATTGGAATGAAGAGAATGTAAATAGGTGTGGTGGAATGTAGTCTGGATTCCCAGAAAGGAGGGGATATATTCCAGAGGATTAAGAGACAACAAAGTTTAGATAGACTGCTTGGGAAAAATATAGCTCCTCCTTAGAAGGTCTCAGAGGATATATTAAATGATGCAAGTAGTTGCATTAATTTGTCTAGATTGATGTCAAGTTCTGAAAACCAAGAAACACATACAGAGTTATTTCTAACCAGCTTCCTTTATTGTGCATCACCTACAGATGTACATCTTGCTAAACTAAAGCAACTATTTGCATAATTAAAGATATTCTGAGAACTTTGTGGAGAAGCTGTCTTGACCTTCTTCTTCCCAACTGAAATATCTTATCTTCACTGTCTTTTGTTCCTCTGGAATCCAGCCCTTCCCTCCTTGGTATCCAGACTACATTCCACCCCACAAGCAACTGATAAGTAGTGTGGAGAATGAAAGACCAGATTGCCATTTTACAGAGAGTACTATAAGAAGAGAGAGTACTGGATCTAAAATGAAAGGCAGTAAAAAAAAAAACCAAGAATAAGCTGAAATGGCTGAAGAACTATCAGTTAAGAGTAATGGTTACTGTTCTTAGTTTATAAGGATTTACTCCTAGCTCTTGAGCTATTGGAGGTCTTATACAAGTACGTGCCTCCCTTGGGAGAGCCTGACAAGGAGAATTACCTGGGGTTTTTTTCTATCAATTTCTCAGGGATCACCTAGAAATGGAAGGCAGAAAACAATAACCTGGAATTGCTGCTTGTAGGGAATGTAACAGGTGATCCAATGAAAACCACAGGAGATTTTAGAACCTTTACTCTCTGCTCCTGGAATCAATTATGCCCCTCCTTTTTTGCATTCATTTGTTCAGTTTAGCCAAAATAAGTATTTGCTTTGGGTTTCTCCAAGAAGCAATTAAATATTTCCAAAACTAGCAAAGTAGCATCACCCTGGAGTGTTTGTTTAGCTCAGCTGATATTTAGCTCAGCTTGTTCTACAGCTGAGGACTCACTAACATCTGATCAGAGTGCCAATATGGCAGAGTGGATAAGTTACTGGACTAGGACAGAAGTCTCCAAACCTGGCAACGTCAAGACTTCAACTCCCAGAATCCCGTAGCCAGCATCCCTGACTGAGAAGTTCATAAGAGTGGTCCTATCCAAGTCCAGTTACAGTAAGAGGCCCAACATGCATCCTACATTCATTACAATGGAGTAAAGTTGAATAAGAATAAGATTCAGGTCCACCTTCAGCCATGAAAGCTCTTTGAGATTTTTTATTTATTTATTTGTCAATTGCTTACAAGATAATAGGTATAAGTAAAAACATAGTTATGAATACATGGATACATATAAGAAAATCATATATATATATATATATATATATATATATATTTGTTTTCGGAGATTTTCGCGGGTATTTGTATGTGGATCTTTGGTTCTTTGGGTTTTCTCCCACGTAGAGTTGGAAATATCTAGGCGACGTTTCGATGAAGTCTCATTCATCATCTTCAGGCTTGTGTCTTCGGCCTTGTGCTTCTCAGAGTGAATTCATATATATATGAAACAATAGGACAGGGATGGTAGGCACTTTGGTGCGCTTATGCACACCCCCTACAGACCTCTTAGGAAAGGGGTGAGGTCAATAGTAGACAGTCTAAGGTTAAACTTTTTGGGATTTGGGGAAGAAACCACAGAGTCAGGTAGAGTATTCCAGACGTTGACCACTCTGTTGCTAAAGTCGTATTTCCTGCAATCAAGTTTGGTGCAGTTAACCTTGAGTTTGTATCTATTGTGTGCTCTTGTCTTGTTATGGTTGAAGCTGAAGTATTCATTGACAGGTAGGACATTGCAATGTATGATTTTATATACTATACTTAAATCGGACCGGAGGCGGTATAGTTCTAGGTTTTCTAGGTCTAGAATTTCGAGTCTGGTGGCATAAGGTATTTTGCAACGAGTAGAGGAATGGAGAACTCTTCTTGTGAAATATTTCTGGACTTTCTCCAGAAAGTTGGGTTCCAGACTGATGAGCTGTATTCGAGTATTGGTCTAGCAAATGTTTTGTATGCTCTAGTTATTAGTGTAATATTACCAGAGAAAAAGCTATGTAAGATTAGGTTAACAACTCTTAACGCCTTTTTTGGCTATGTAGTTACAGTGGGCTCTAGCACTTAGGTCATTTGAGATGAGTACTCCAAGATCCTTGACAGAGTTTGGATCATCAAAAAGGTCTTGATTATTCAGCCTGTATTTTATTTTCTGATTTTTTTTGCCAATATGTAGTACAGAGCATTTATTTGTTGAGATTTGAAGTTGCATTTGTTTGACCATTCTGATACGTAGTCGAGGTCTTTTTGAAGGGTAGCAGTATTGTCGAACAGCTTTACATCATCAGCGAAGAGAACGCAGTTGCTCTTGATATGATCACAGAGGTCATTTATGTAGAGTCGGAAGAGAGTTGGTCCTAGAACACTGCCTTGGGGAACACCACTATTATTACTTTGTTATTTTGGATCTCTCTCTCTCTCTCTTTTTCTCTCTTTCTCTCTCCCCCTTTCTGTCTCCCTCTCCCTCTCCCTCTCTCTCCAGAAACTTTACACTCTCTAATTTAAAAAACAAAAACCCAACAAGAACCCTAAGCAAGATAGTATTTTTTGTTGTTGTTAATATATGGATGGGAGTCCAACAGGAAACCACAGAAATTTGTGTTAAACTGGGAACTTTAAAAAAAATCCAGAAGAGGGCAGTAACCAATTACCGTACATTGCTTTTTATCGTCATCTTTGCTGCTTCTCCCAGTAAAAGTTCTACCCTAGTTACTTCACTTTGCAAGTCAGGCATTTTGGTCTAGCAGAAACATTTAATTCCCTTTTCTCCTTTCCAAAGAAGAGTGGCAAATCTGTCTGGCAGACAGGTTCATTAACAAATTAATAGAATAATCAGCAGGGCTTTGTGTGCATTTTGTAGATAAAAAAACTGGTAACAGCATTCTTTGACTCTTTAATAGGCTGATAAGAGCCAAGTATCTACACTGTGGCTGTGCTAATCGGGGAGATAAGAGAGGTTAAATCAATCCTGCTGCTCAAACCCATAGAAGAAGCTGTGGTGGGAGGGGAAACAGAGTTTGGGAATGCCATTTTTTTAAAAAATGAATCAAAGTAAGAGCAAGCAAAGAGATAAGTAGAGAGAGGAAATCCTGTAAATATTCCTAGCTATAGTACTTGAGAGAAGCTCAATCTGTAGGCTGCGCCAAATCAAATCATCGTGTTTATAGGATTTCTGAATCTAGTTTTGCATCTTTTCTGGCCTCTGGAGTGAATCAGGGGGTAAAAAAATAAGGATACAATAGTGGACCAGTCTCACCTGTATGTACTCTGTCCAGATGAGACACAGTACCAGAAGAAGAAAAAGGTAAAAGTAAAGATTTCCCCTGTTCAGTTGACATGGACAGGGGAAATCTTTACTTTTCCTCTAGGGAGCAATGCTCATTTCTGTTTCTTAGCAGAGGGAATAGCATTGTCCAAAGACATTTCCACAGTCATGTGGCCAGCATGACAATATGCAGCAGTGCAGAGCATGCGGTAAAACATGTTACCTTCCCAACAAAGTGGTACCTCTTTATCTACTTGCAATCACATGCTTTTAAACTGCTAGGTGAGCAGGAACAGGAGCAAGGAATGGGAGCTCACCCCATCATGCAGTGAGGTCCTCGGGTCTCAAACCCAGGCTGTCAGCTTTCCAGCATCTTTAACCTCTGAGCCAGCGCCCCCTACTGCCAGGAGAAGAAAAATTCCCATTATATGCTGGGAACTTATCTGGCTTGGGAGGCAGTCTCTTCGCTTGTAAATTCTGGCCGGCATATGCTGATTCTGCAGTTCCAGCCAATTTCATTTTTCATTTTTTTTATTTGCATCCTCTGATAACTAAGTCTCCTGCAGGCCTGATACTGCCTATTTTATTCTACATTGGAAGGGATTTTGTGGCATTGAAAGCATCCAGACCCTTGTGAATAGAGCTCACTTTTTCTGGGTTGTATCACTTTGGAAGGAGGAAAAGAATGAAAGAAAACAAGAGGAGGAACTAATAGACAACAAAGAGTTTACAGTGTCCTCTTCCACCCCCACCCCCCCCAGGGCTATTTAATTGATACAATATTTGCTTTGTTAAAGGAAGGATACTGTCAGCAGGTTTTTTCAAGTGAGGTGTGAAAGTGACTTTAATGAAATATTCTAGGGGAATTTGTTTTCAGGTCTATCACACTTTTCCAGATTGCCTCTAAATATAGCAGCTGTGAGGTTTACTTCAATAGAGAAATTTCCCCTTTTCTCTAGGATAGATCTTGGAGGGAATTCTTAGGATCAATGCTTTAGCCTTTGAGTACACATAAATAATCTGATTGTTCAGAAATCTCTGGAAACAGGCATCTTCCTCTGTCCCCAGGCCTCAGCTTAGAAGAAGTATGTACTTACAACCTATGGATTGTGTCCTGCCACAAAGGAGTAGCATGCATATCAACCATAGCTGGCACTATGACTTGGCTTCTCAGTGGGTTGAAGTTTGCAAAGGACTCAATGAATTTGCTTTCCCAACACCTCCACCTGTAAGTTACCTGTCAGGTTCAAGGAACCTCAACCACTCATGAATAGTCTCAAACAGAAGTTTTATTGTTAGTCAACCACTGTATGTTACGAGAATCCCACCAAACTGACTGCAAGCCCTTGGGAAAAGTTAGATAAGATTCAGGGATTCTGGGAAAAGTCAGGCCAGTGTCACTTTCTGCTGTGCAATGACTCCAAGCTTGGTCCTCTCTTAACTCCTCCCTACAACCTAGCTAGAGCTTCCACCACATCATGATGGTGCTACAAAGAAGAGGCATCCTATTTTCCAAAGCATCTGAAGGCTGGACAAGAAGCAATGGGTGGAAACTAATCAAAGAGAGAAACAACCTGGAACTAAGGAAAAACTTCCTAACAGTGAGGACAATTAACCAGTGGAACAATTTGCCTTCAGAAATCGTGGATGCTCCATCACTGGGAGCTTTTAAGAAGAGACTGGACAGCCACATGTCTAGAATGGTTCAGGGTCTGCTTTGAGCAGGGGGTTGGACTAGAAGACCTCCAAGGTCCCTTCCATCTCTGTTATTCTGTTTACCATCATCCAATTTAATCCACTGAGGGGTGAAAGTTTCTTCTGAGGTTATGGATGGTGATCTCCCATGCCGTTCCAGCAATGGGTCAGAAAATAGATGTTTTTCGATTGCACAACATCTCAGCTCCAGGTCTTGGAGCAAATCAGGCTGCTACAATATGTGAGAATATGTGAGAAGACATGTATAATTATTTCCAAATGAGGTTCCTTGAGATGCAAAGCTTCATCATAAGTGTGATAGTTAACGGTGTCTGATACCTAAAGAAGGTTCACGTGCATCTTCCTTCTGGGAGGAACCTGAAATTTTATTCCATGTGAAAGAGCAAAGGAAATCATAGGCAACCATTATATACATCAGGCATGGTTCAAGAAGAAAAGAAGGAGTTGCTAGAGTGGCACAGAGAGAAAAAAACAAGAAGTGTAGTCCTCAAAATTAGCATCTGTAAGAACTACTGTAGTAGCTTCCCAATCATTTGCAAGTTTTGTTCCCTTTCCTACCTATAGCTTCTTTTCTAGGAAACAATTGCATTCTTCTAAAACACATGGTTCAATTGTCTCAACTGTAGAATTATTTAATTGAGGTGGGCAAAGAGAAGAAGAGAGGTCAATCATCCAATATTGCTGGAAATATTCCCTTAAGTGTGTGGGAGATTGACAGTGCCAATTTTGCTCAACGAGTACCAGGGAGACGTGTGTGTGTGTGTGTGTGTGTGTGTGTGTGTGTGTGTGTATGTGTGTGTGTTTTGTTTTACTGAGGTGGTACAATATTGAGGTGATTGTTTAATGGAGCTAGAAAGTAAACTACTATCTAAGTACATTGAGGGCAAATGTTTTTTCTCCTTGAATCTCACTCTGAAATTCATCTCTTTTGATCTTCTGGTGCAATTAGGGATATTTGGTGGAATTACTTTGACTCTCATCCCTGGCTCAAGAAAAGATGCTTCATTTGGAACTCCTCAATTTTTCTTCCAAGTAGCATACAGTTACCTCGCAAGGGAAAATCCTAAATAGCATGTAGATTTGTGTTACTCTTGTTTTCAGAGCTGTCCATAGAAAATGAGAGGAAAAGAAATCAAGATTGTTGGCTTAAGTGATGGAAGGCCTGCTTGTTTTGTGTATGTTGTCTAGGATTGCCTAGATTTTATTGCACATAAAATATTAGTACATCTCCAATCTCACGGTGGCAGTCACTCATTGGCCACATTCCTGATTGGTTTTCTGGATTGTGTTGATTTTATTGAGTTCCATTCAGTAGAGAATCTGATGGCATACAGCTAGCAAACACAAGATATCAACCCAGCTCTGAAAGAAATCTGGATTATGCATTCTTATTTGCCTAAGATCAATAATAAAGTTGAAAACTGAGGCAAGATTGGGGGAGTTAGCTTTGTTTGTCTCTCCCTCACTCCCCCAGATTTATTACTAACTTTTGTTTTCCTAGCCCCATGCTGTCTCCTTCAAGTAACAGACAGTAGAGGAACTGCCTTGAAAAGAGAATGGGACTATTAATAAAACATCATAGCTTTTAGACAGAAATGGGAGATTAAAGAAGATTAGATATTCTGACTCTCTTCAGGTTTTTTTTTTTTCAAATATAGATTTGTGTTCTGGAAGGAAATTGAGAAAAAAAAATGTGACAACAACAAAGAAGGTAGCAACAACAATTTGCAAGTGTGTTCAGGAGGAGGAGAAAAAAACAGAAACAGCAGAGATCAGTATTAGAAATATATTGGAGCTGTATGCAGGTCACTTTTCAGACGTTGGGGGATCATTTGAACTTACTTTCTCCAACAATATATGAAGATTTATAATGGAGGGGCAGGATATGTGTGATACAGAAGATATCGCCGTCCCCAGGGAGGCTTTTTATCAGGTCCGACGGATCTGCCAGTTGCGACCCTTTCTGGATCTGGACGCGCTTCGCACGGTCACTTCTGCCCTTGTCATTTCCCGTCTCAATTATTGCAATGCTCTCTACATGGGCCTCCCCTTGAAGAGCATCCGGAGGCTCCAGCTGGTGCAGAATGTGGCTGCATGGATGATTTGGGGGGCTTCTCGTAGCTCCCATGTTACACTGCTCCTGCGCGAGCTGCATTGGCTTCCGGTAGCCTTCTGGGTGTGATTCAAGGTGTTGGTGGTCATCTATAAAGCTCTCCATGGCTTGGGACCTGGGTACTTACGGGACCGCCTTCTGCCACCATCGGCCTCCCATCGGCCTGTGTGCTCTCACAGGGTGGGCCTCCTTGGGGTGCCGTCAGCTGGACGATGTTGGCTGGTGACCCTGAGGGTATGGGCCTTCTCTGTGGGAGCACCCTCCCTTTGGAACGAGTTACCCCTGGAGATACGGACTATTCCTGACCTGCGAACCTTCAGGCGCGCATTGAAGACTCACCTTTTTCAACGAGCTGGTCTGGCCTAGTAATATTGGAGGGTTTTAAATTTGTTATTTTAATTACCCTGTTTTTATTATTTTTATTATCTTTAACTTTCAGCCATAGATTTCATCTGTTTTTAAATTTTATATTTTTGTATTGTTTTAATCTGGCTGTACACCGCCCAGAGTCCCAAATGGGAGAGGGGGCGTATATAAATTAAATAAAACCTAAACCTAAATCATATTGTGTTAGGAAAGAACGAGGGGTAAGCCCATCCTCAGCCTTGAACATTCACTGGTGTGGAGTCACAAGAGTATAGAAACTGAAAAGAAAGTAGCAGGACTTCCGGCGGTGACATTGTACTGTGACGGTGCAGAGGGACAGCGCTCCATTCCCTGTGCCTGAATTTTTGAGTTTCGTGACCTTTTCTGCCACAGTTGTTAAGGGAATCAGTGCAGTTATTAAATTAGTAACACGTTTGCTAAGTGAATCTGGCTTCCCCATTGACTTTGCTTGTCATAAGGTTGCAAAACAGGCATCACAAGACCGTGGGACACTGAAACCATCATAAATACAATGCCAGTTGCCAAGCGTCTGAATTTTGATCATGTGACCATGGGGATGCTGCAGTAGTTGGGCGAAAAATGGTCCAGAAGTCACTGTAACTTTGAACAATCACTAAATGAATGGTTATAAGTCAAAGCCTAATTGTAATGATATGTGAGAGTGACCTTGGCAGACAGGAGGAAAAGGCGCAGACAGTGAGCTGATCAATGAAATCTGAGTTTGAAAAAAGGAGGAGAAATATCCCAAAGTATCTCAGAAGGGAAAAAAAACCCAGTTTCCAAGAGAGTAAAAGCAAGGGATGGGAGAGGTACACAAAGGGGCTTTTTCAAGAGGCAACTGGACTTTCTGGTTTTTCTTTGAAGACATTTTGCTTCTCATCCAAGAAACTTCTTCAGCTCTGACTGGAGGGAGAGGAATGGAAAGATTTACACTCTTTGCATAGAGCTGGTCATTTGCATCCTTTTAGAGGGTCATTGAAGCCACTGGGATGTTTATCTGTGTCCTCAGAGTTGAAAGGACTGTGTTGTAGACTGGAGATAGATGATATCATATCCCTCCCCCTCTGTTGAGAATGGGCTATTCAATTTTGACACAGGTGGCCTCTTTGATCCCTCTTGCAAACTAGTGGTCTTCTCTGACCAAAATGTGGACTTTGTTGTCTTCAAAAGAGCAGACTTTGTCTTTTAAATGCAGATGGACTGCTTAATCTTTCCTAATGGGTTTGTTCTCTGATGATGGGAGGGGTACTTTCAGACTAGCAAATTCCGTTGATATAACCTTACAATAAGGATGCGATGGCTCATTGGCTAAGACGCTGAGTTTGTCAACCAGAAAGGTCGGCAGTTTGGTGGTTCGAAGCACTAGCGCCACATAACAGAGTGAGCTCCCGTTACTTGCCCCAGCTTCTGCCAACCTAGCCGTTCGAAAGCATGTAAAAATGCAAGTAGGAAAATAGGGACCACTCTGGTCAGAGAGTAACAGCGTTCCGTGCACCTTCAATGTTTAGTCATGCCGGCCACATGACCACGGAGACATCTTCGGACAGTGCTGGCTCTTCAGCTTTGTAACGGAGATGAACACCACCCCCTAGAGCCGGAAACAACTAGCATGTATGTGCGAGGGGAACCTTTACCTTCACCGTAACCTTACAATAAGGATTGAGTTAGTACTCCTGGTTGTTCTTCTCTCTGGACTACCTCACCAGGTTATAATCTACCTTTGTTGACCTTTCAAAGCCAGGGACAGCACCCGTAGTTATGCTAAGTAGAAATACTTCTATTACTCTTATTACTGTTTCTTGGTAAATACTCAAACCAGGAAAGGTTTTTCTACCCCCAAAAATCAGTCTGTTCCCCAAACGTATGCTATTCTGAATGTAATAGGTAGCTTTAGGGGAGCTATTTAGTTCTGAAAAACACACAAAATCATTGCAAGCATAAATAAAGAGCTGTGGGATGAAGCCAATGGCTAACGTTGACGCTGGCTTCCTACTCTTTGTGATTTGATTATGTACCTGTCAGAAGAGAGGAGAAGGATCTCCAGAGATTACTCAATTAATAAAAAAACACCCTGCAAGTGTTATATCATTGGGGGGGAAGTATTTTGTGACTGTGCAAGCAATCAAACAAACATACATACAGAATCCCCAAAAGCTAGGATAATGTATTGAAGGGCAGGGAATACACTTTGTACATTTCCCTGACAAGTATAATTTAGTTTTAATTATTTATGCTACTTCATAGCCCGCTAGTAAATGTGCTGTAGTATATTTTGTAAAACTAATGAAGTCTTAGTAATATGAGACCTAAATAAAGACCTCTGCTGAGCTGCAGGAAGAGATGGGATTTATTTTCTTCTTTGATGCATTCAACAGGATTCTCCTCTTCTCTTAGGGCTGATGCCTTCAAATAAAAGAAGCTGAGTTTATACTGGGATGCTTATAGAACAAATGTGAATTGTGAACTGGACTTTCTTAAGAGATGGGTGGAGAGTCACTAGGTTTCTGGAAATGCTTTCATGATTCTTCCAATGCTTGAAGGGCTGCCACAGGGAAGAGGGTGTTGATTTTTATCTATATACTGTATATAAAAGTGAAATCATAAAATCTCCAGAACCGTATATCCTACAAACTTGAAATTTGGCACGTATGTTCCTCTTGGCTTCTAGGTGCTCACTAAGAAAAGATTTTTCGAAATGACCATCAGAGCATTAGTATTTCCTATATTATTATTAACATGCTCTAATGCTAAGGAGTTCTACTCCCCCTCCCCACCTGAAAAGAAATCTGTTCCAAATGCAAAACATAAGCAGAGGAGAGGAGTTTCAGTTTCACAGCATCAAGCAGCTTTAGTATAGAACAGTTGAGCTAAGCCATGCTCAGGCTCCTTGCTGTCTCCTTCTTGCTCACACAGCAAATATGTACTTTTCCAAACAACTCTCACACACACTGACAGGACTCTAGCCAGATGAATGAATGCTGGTAGGCAGAGGCAGAATTTTTCCCCTTATTTTCCTCCCCCAAAACTAAGCCCGACCACATAGATTCGTAGAAGCATGAGTATTGAGCTAGTTCTCTATAATACCCAAGGTTAGCAAAACAGGGAAATCTCACTCTGTACTTTCCAGGTTCCTTAAACCTGTTAATTTGTGGGATAGAAATTATAGTCAATAAGGAGTTTTATTTCCCTTCTTCCATATCTCCCAGTCCCACCAGTTGTGACCAGGAGTTTGTACAAATTCCAAAGCAAGACTTTGGATAGATGCCTAACCACCCATTAAAACCGAGCCCCAGTCTCTGCCCAGTTCAGAATGGCAATTGGTCGATGTTTTCCTATCGGCTGGTGATATTTGGTGGGAGGATAGATGGAAACAGAAAAGGGCATTCATCAATCCCTGTGCTTGTCCCAAAGGATCTTTTCCAAAAGACATCTGGACTTGTTGTTTTTCCTTGAAGATGTTTTTCTTCTCATCCAAGAAGCTTTTTCAGTTCTTCACTGAAAGAAACTGAGAAACTGAGAAGTGAAATGTCTTCAAGGAATAACAACTGCAGCTGCATTTTGGAGAAAAGAACCTTTAGGACAACCGTGACCTGGATGACTGAGAATCTCCATAAACAATCTCTTTGGTTAATATACTTTTATTACCATAAATAAGAAAATTGCCATTGGTGGCAGCATAGGCATTAGCAGTGGGAATGGCACATTTTATCATTGTCATCATTATCTTTTAATGACCCCACAATCCCTTGCGTGGTGCAGTCAGGGTAACATAAAGGAGTAGCAGTGTTTTAATGGCCAGATGCCCTTCCTGTTGCCAATGCGGAGTTTTATTCAGCAGATATATTCTCATTGTGCCCAGAGAGAGAAATACAGTATCTGCCTCTACCTAGGATCGAACTCACACCCTCCTGATTGTGAGGCGAGAGCTCCACCTGTAGGCCACCGCACCACTCCGGACAACACATTTTATGCTAGTTTAATTTTCTGCTAGTTAAAGAGCTAACTAAGTCACAGGCAAGAGCCCTGATCAGATGACGCTGCATCTCACAAGAAGAGTTCTCCACTCCTCTACTCGTTGCAGAATACCTTATGCCACCAGACTTGAAACTCTAGACCTAGACAACCTAGAACTATGCCACCTTCGGTCCGATCTAAGTATAGTATATAAAATCATACTTTGCAATGTCCTACCTATCAATGAATACTTCAGCTTCAACCATAACAATACAAGAGCACACAATAGATACAAACTCAAGGTAAACTACACCAAACTTGATTGCAGGAAATACGATTTCAGCAACAGAATGGTCAATGTCTGGAATACTCTACCTGACTCTGTAGTTTCTTCCCTAAACCCCAAAAACTTTAAACTTAGACTGTCTACTATTGACCTCACCCCTTTCCTAAGAGGCCTGTAGGGGGCATGCATGAGTGCACCAATCATGCCTACCATCCCTGTCCTATTGTTTCTTTTTATTTTTCTTATAAGTATCTATCTCATGTATTTAAAACTATATTTATTCTTATACCTGTATCTTGTAAGCGATTGACAAATCAAATAAATACTAAATACTAAAATCTGTTAGATGGAGCGAAGCTCATGAGAATTCTACCAGGTATCTCAGCTAGATCCTTTAATTCAAGCTATGTGGCCTTTGGCTATTCTTAGAAGGAGGGTTCATATCGCATTTACTCATAAGAATGGTGGCTTATTGTGTGGCAACAACCACTGTGGTTTATCAACCATAAGTTATAGCTTAACATGCGAGATGAAAATTGTCACTGTTGCATACAAACCTGGCTTGAAGGATTCATCTAGAAATATACGGTTTAGCAATAAGCTCCGTATAGGTATCTTTCCCATTACACCACCACAGCGGTAAACGGTTGTGTGGATTTGCATGTCTTCCCAGCCTGGCCATCTCCATCAGCATGTAATTCTCGGGGGCATTAAAATAAAGAGTCTCCAATCTTCTCCAGGGAGAGAGAAAACGAGGCTTCCCAGGGTGCAAAGTTGCTTTTAAAGGGCAGGCTCATTTCCCCCTCTAAGCCCCCAGATTTCAATGAAGGAGGCACATGGCAGCAACCACGGCCTCCCCTGGATATTGCCACACCGCCCTCCTTGCCATGGCAGAGTGAATCATTGCGTGGCGCGGCTCCGATCAGCCAGGGGTATCATGCAGAAGCCAAAATTTAAATGTTAAAAAGCTTTTGTTCATTACCAAGAGCATCCCTTCCCTTCCCTCCTCCCATTTGTCACTCCGAGCAGAGCTGTGACTCCCTTTAATATCAAACAAATAATAAGCTCCCTCTAAAGTGATTTTTCTGACAAGGAGCTCAATATATTAAACTTTATCTATATTTTAATAGCCAATTTCACACCAAACTGCCTTCTTAATAATGTATTTACCACCTGGGGATATTATTCCAACCCATCTGGAAAGAACTGGAAATTAACTGTCCCTAAACTGACTCGGCATGCACTTGAGATGAAGCTGAGATAGCTTCAGTCCTGGTCCTAAGGGAGAAAGAAGTTTGGAGGTGGGTTGGGGGCAGAAACATCTGGGGGTGTGTGTGGGGGGGGGAGGCAGAGAGGAGAAGCTGGCCTTGAAAGCTGCAGGGAGTAAAATGTCAGTCACCAGAGGCAGGAACTCGGGCCTGAATTAGCAAATCGCAGTCCAATCCAGGGTCTTTTTCCATCACCTGATTTTCTTTCCTGCAAATGCACCAGGGAAGAGAAGGAAGGGAGGTCAGTGGCTGTGATGGAACATAGAAATAGTCTTGGGAATGAGAAGGAGACAGTAGAGGAACTTCTCAACTTGCACCCTCAAATAAGACCTGGTTTTTTTCCCCATTGCTAAGCAAGGCAGTTACAGATAGTCCTCGGTGTACAACAGTTCATTTATGTTCCGACCCAGCTACCCAAACACGACAAACCCCTCTGAAGTTAACTCAAAGATTCCTTTATTAGGAACCCTGGCAAAAAGTTTTTTTCTCACTGCAAGCTAACAAGTCCGTCCGCCCAGGAAATGAATGGTTGTCTGCTACATCTATTCATCTCTGCCCCCTGCCTTTTATCCCCAGAACTAGGGTGGGGCTTTGCTAGCAGTGGTGGCTCTTCCGTCCCTAGGACCGGCCCATAGATTTCCACTGCTCTCCTCTCCTCTGCCTTCTGCACATCTGCGCGTCAGGCACTGGACCCAGCTGTTCCTCCTCTTCCACATCAGCCACTTCCAGACTTTGGGGCTGTTGACTCTCCAACTGAAAGCTGACAGATGACCTAATCTGTCTCTCTCTCTCTCTGACAGCTCCACTCCCTCTTGAATTGAATTGAATTCTTTATTGTCATTGTACATATATACACAGTATACATACAACAAAATTCACATAACACCCAGAGACCAGACTCAACATGCACACACACTTGACATGAAACAGGGACAAAACTCAATTAACAAATGTCTCACTTAGCAACAGAAATTTTGGGCTCGGTTGTGGCCGTATGTTGAAGGCTACTTGTATTAAGCGAGTGGAACCTGATTTTAGGAATTATTTTGCCACGGTTGTTAAGCGAATCATAGCCGTTGTTAAGTGAGTCACGCCTGATTTTATTTAAGGCCTTTTGTTGTCATGGTTCTTAATCACAACAGCTATTAAGTGAATCGCACAGTTGTTCTGCAGAACTGGCTTCCCCCAATAACTTTGCTTGGCAGAAGCCAGCCGGGAAGGTTTGCAAATAGTGATCATAGGACCCTGAGATGCTGCAGCCATCATAAACATGGTGGCCAAAAATCATGAATTTTGATCATATAACCATCCAGATGCTGCAATGATCGTAAAGTACAAAGGTGCTTTTTTGCAGCGTTGTCATTTTGAATGGTCACTAAATCAACAGTTATATGTCAAGGACTATCTGTAAGCCATTAGAAGAAAAGGGCTTAGGGATGCTTTTTACATAAAAGATGACTCAGTCCTGAGAAACATAAGCATTTTCATATAAATCCACCTTGATTTTATTTGGTGTAAGATGGGGCGAACCGAAACCCTGACAGATTTTCTGTAGAGATTCTCAGTCATCCAGGTTGGCTGAGATTGGATGCCATTTGTCAGAAATGGTGTAGGGTCTCCCACTTGGGCGGGGGGGGGAGGAGTTGGACTAGATGACCTACAAAGTCCCTTCCAAACTCTGATTATCTCTTATCAGGTCATGGTTGTCTGAAAGGTGCTTTTTTTTCAGGAGGCAATGGACTTCCTTGTTTTTTCTGTTCAAAATGATTCACTTCTCATCCAAGAAGTTTCTTCAGCTCTGACTGGATGGTGGGGAATGGAAGGGTTTATATTCCTTGCAGACAGCAGGTCATTTGCATCCTTTTAGAGAGTCTTTGAGGCCACTTGGAGGTTGATCTGTGTCCTTGGGGTCATCTGAGTGGTGCTCCTGGTTCCTATAGTCTGCAGTTTTTTCCTCTGGAAATCCCTTCCTACTCCCACACCATTCAAAGGGTGTTCATCCCAAACTGTATGGCTAAAAAGTCTGTAGAGATTCTCAGTCATTCAGGTCATGGTTGTCCCAATGGTGCTTTTTCAGGAGACCACTTTTTATTTGAAAACATTTCAGCTTCTCATCCAAGAAGCTTCTTCAGCTCTGACAGGATCCTTCCATTCCCCACCATCCTGTCAGAGCTGAAGAAGCTTCTTGGATGAGAAGTGAAACGTCTTCAAAGAAAAAAACCCAAGAAAGTCCACTTGCCTCCTGAAAAAGCACTTTTGGGATCTGCCAGACTTTCCACATTCCATTGTTCTACACTATATCAAACCTATTTTTTCCTGCGTGGGAATTGTATTTTCATAAGCATTTTAAGTTGATGTAACTTTATTAAAGTGTAATTACAAATGGTAGAAAGATATATTATATTTCCCATCACAGGCACGAATATCCAAACACTGACTTCATCAATTCTTTAACTGCCAGCCATTAATATTGGTGTTTGTATATGGAATAGCGGAGAACGTTTTAGTTTAGGACAGAGAGCCTAAAGCTAAAATCTTCCTTCAGGTATACAACCCACTGAGTAATTTTGGACCAATCACTCTCTATGGCAGGGTTTCAAGCAGTGGTAGGATTCAAATAGTTTTACTACTGGTTCTGTGAGCATGGCTTGGTGGGCGTGGCTTGGTGGGCATGGCAAGGGAAGAATATTGTAAAATCTCCATTCCCTCTCCATCCCAAGAACCTGCTTTCCAGCTCCATTCTCCTGTGCAGGGTAACAAAAGAAGACCCAGACAATCAGCTGGGACTCAGGAGGCAGATAATAGATGGGGGCGGGGCCAGTCAGAGGTGGTATTGCCGGTTCTCCGAACTACTCAAAATTCCCGCTACTGGTTCTCCAGAACTGGTCAGAACCTGCTGAATACCATGTAATACGCCCATAACGAACAAAACTCTGGAGCAAGTAGATTCCTCAAAGAATAGTTTTATTGGATATATCTTATTGGCACAAGCTGGTGAAAAGTGACTCTGAATATTCCTGAAGTTTTCACCTAATTAAAAGTAAAAGTTTTTCCCATTCCCCAAACAATCAGTCACATGGTCCAATCAAGGTACTGTCAATCACTCCTTCTCTCTCTGGCCACCTGTGGGAATGACCTTGGTTCTCAGGAGAAAGTATTATGTTTTGGCTACAAAACCCCAGCTATCTCTATTCCCTCTCTCTATCCCTCAGCTCCAGTGTGGCAACCCTGAAGCCTCAAAATGGCCTCAGTCAGGTCAGCTTCAGAATTGACACTCTATACCACACAGGATCATTGTGGGGAAATGCTACACAAGCAGCTGGAGCTGTATAATCCTAACAAATATGTCCCATCAGAAAACTCCAGTGAATACAGCTTACCTGCCACAGCCATCCAAAGAGCTTTCACGCCGAGGGAGAAATGGATTTATTCTGTATTTCTCCAGAGGACAGAACAAGGACTGATGGATTAAACCTATAAGGAAATACTTTTAGGCTAGAACAGACTGCTCCATATAATGGTAATGTCTTGTTTACTGGAGTCCTTCAAGCAGACTGGATGGTCATCCATCAGAAATGCTCTCGTAGCTTCCATTCTAAGCAGAGATGTTGGACCGGATGAGATAAATGTTCCCTTTTCACCAGTGACAACCGGTTCTGTGAGTGCCTGCTTTGTGCGTGCACGCAAACTTTGCGCGCACACGGATCATTCAAAAAACAAGAATTTGAAGCTCTCCAGCTCACCGTGTAGCCTTCCCCAGTGAGTAGAACAACTGAGGCGCGGTAAACTGTTTTGCCGTGTGAATCAGCTGAGCTGCAAAAGAAGGAAATGTAAGACAGGATAGGGCAGGCATAGGTGAGCGGGGCCAACTGATCATCATTCATGTGATTAATAGGGTCACAGGATGCATAGAATCTCAAACTAATCCAAAAGCAGGGTTCATGAGCAACATTACATTCCTTTCTATCCACCTCCCAAAAAACACTAAGTCATCATTAACACTAACCAAGTATGGAGGAAGCAGCCACTGTATTTCTAAGTACCGTACAAATCTATTATTGTTATAATTTAGATTTACTTCCTGTTTTTTTTTTCAAAAGTTCAAAGGTGAATTCATGGGAGAAATTCCCTTCATTCTGTATCCACAATAACATTTTTTATTCTCTTGGATTGAGAAAAAAAAAATTGGCCCAAAATTACACAGTGAGCTTCAAAGGCTGGAGATGAATTAGAAGTTGGGTCTCTCCATTGCTAATTCATTACCTTAACCAATAGATTACCCTGGTTGTCTCAACCACATTCACACCAGTAAGAGGCTGATATGTATTAAAGACCTCACTAGCTATTGCAATGCTCTGTCAAGAAGAATGGGAGAGAAGAATCTAACGGAGAAAAGAATCTTTGAATCACACTTGATGCACAAATTGCCTTAAATCTAGTTAGTTCAACTCTTGTCTTAAACTGCTTGAATTAGCCCAGCCTACAAAACCAAACCCATGAGCTTACAATTCAATGTACTGTCTCAAACCAAATATTCTGAATGAGATTTAGAGATGTAAGTTGAGTACATCTCCCACCTCTTAGAAAAGTCTTCTAGAGTTGCATTTCCAAAGGAAGGGCTTCTGAAAGATGGGAGGTTTTCCCGACCCAAATTAGAAATCAAAGTTCTTCCCCCCCCCCACCCATTGACAAGTCAATCACATGGTCCAACCAGGTCACAGTCACAACTCCAGCTGACTTCAGTCCATGACTCTCCAGCATCTGGTGGGAACATCCTTGGTTCCTAGGAGAAACAATTTTATTTTGACTACAAGTCCCCAGCTATCTCTACCCGCCCTCCCATTCCCACAGCTCCATCCAGCCTCACTGTGGCAGCCCTGGAGACACTTCAAAATGGCTTCAGGGTTGACACCATTAGCTTCCTCGAGTTTTGTTCTTTTTTGGCCAGATCTCTGCAAGTCTACCATATACTTTTTATGAATCTGGCCAATCCCCCATTCTGGTGTAGAAATTTGTTTCCTTTGTGTCTGAAGAAAGAAGTAAAGGATAACTATCTCAACAGAGGGAATCAAAGTCCCCAATTAATCAACCAAGCAAGGAGACGACGTGTGACAGATAGGTCAAAAGGGGGAGGTGTAAAAAAGGCATTTTCCTTCTTGCAATGGGAAGCTATGAATGCTGACATTTACTGGTGGGGAGGCGGATTTGGAGAGACCAGAATCCCTAACTTAATCAAAGAGATAACAAGAAATACTATAGATGAGGAATGCCGAACAATAGAAATGGACCCAGTGGGTCCCAGTGCTATGATGGAGATAATAAACTATATAAAAACATGTCACAGTGTGATAAGTGAAGAATTCGGCTCAATTATACCTTTAAAATAATAGATATTCCCCTGGTGTTGCCTGTCCAGAGGCACAATAGGGTTTGATCAGACTTGGCTTGGATGCAGAAGGAGCTGACTTGCATCTAAATGGGGTTTGGACCAGGATTGTCTTCTAATGTTCTGGAGATGAGAAAAATTGAAAGGAAACCAGACAGATCATTCCTGTCTTGTGTTGTTTCATTTAAAGCTTTCTCTGCTCCTATATTATTGTTTTTAGATATATAAGCACTGTAGGGAGCAAACGAACGTCACTGGAAAAATCATACCTATAAATATTGGATTTCTTAAGTCAATTTAAGGGGGAAATTATACTTCTAGCATAGTGTTATATTGGAAATCCAACACAGAGACACACCACAATTGCTCCTGCAAGCCAAAGACTCTCAAACCTGCTGTGAGTTCATCTAAACTAATGTTTTTCAACCACAGCAACTTAAAGATGTGTGAACTTCAACTCCCAGAATTCCCCAGGCAACGATCTAGGTGGGGAATTCTGGGAGTTGAAGGCCACACATCTTGACCTGACTGTGGTTGAGAAAAACTATTCTAAACCCTTCCTAGAAGACCTCCTGAGCATTAGGTCCCATTTGGAAAACAAGCTGAAAAAGAATCCCTCTTAAAATAGTAGTGAGATTGTTTGTAGCTAGTTAGGATAGCAATTTTAGAAAATGAAATTGAAACACATAACTTTTCAGCTGAAAATACTGAATTATAGTTTTGAAAGTGATCTTTTTTCAAAAAAAAAACTTGATCTCTGCATCTTTAAGAAAAATGCTGGTTAGTTGATTAGTTGGTTGGTTTGGTTGGTTGATGATTGGTTGCTTGGTTGCTTGGATGACTGGTTGGTTGGTTGATTGATGGTTGGTTGGTTGGTTGGTTGTTGTTTGATTGGTTGGTTGGTTGGTTGGTTGATGGTTGATGGTTGATGGTTGGTTGGTTGGTTGGTTGTTGGTTGGTTGAATGGTTGGTTGGTTAGTTAGTTGGGTGGGTGGGTGGATGGGTGGCATACACCACCTAAACAGAGTAATGCCATTCCAGCCAAAAGCATTTTAGGATTGTGACAAGGAGGTTTTAGATAGCATTAGTGCACATGTGCACAACTAGCTGACTATATGTGGCCCTCAAAGATCTGTCCTGGTCATGTTTCATATTCCCAGTCTGAGAAGTGTGCCATTACAAGTATAGAAATGGATATGGCTGCCACACTGCCACATACTTGTGCTGATGGGATTGTTCCAGTTCTATCTTCAGATTTTTCCTCTGCCACCATAAAGAGCACCAGTTTATTACCAAGTGCTCTAACAGATGTCCACAGAAGGGTTTGCCTTAGTGCCTTTTGAGTGCAGGAAGTGTCTTATGGAAGATTCTCTGGCAGCTCTGTTGGATGGCTTTTTAATCCTGGACCATCAGCTAATGATAAGATTGGCAAATGTATCAGACAAAGGGTCATAAGGAGAGTCTCTGTAACACCTCCAGTGTGACTCATTCTTATTTAACCAGACATTTCAGCCACATAGAAATTTTATGATTTTATGAATTACCCACTTTCTCACATGCACATACTTGTCCCTTTCAGCTCTGGCATCCCTTTCCTCTGAAGCAGAGGTCCTGCTCTTCTTCAACCATCCCTTCAACCATTCTTCAACCCTCCACTACAGCTCAGTTATCCAGAGGAGTGGATGTCAGAAACTTCAGTGCCAGAAAAGCTCTCCCTAACCCCATCTCTATCCCTTTTCATAGCGAATCTAACCCACCCCAAGACTGGTCTTTGTCACTGGCTAGTTGGGGAAAGGGGGGGGGGGGGTACAGACACACACACACATACACACACCAACACACCCTTTCTCTGGCTTTCATCCAGAGAGAAGGGTGCCATTTGTCCAGAATGGTATGGGGCAAGGGTCTTCAAAATTGGCAAGTTTAAGGCTTGTGGACTTCAGCTCCCATAATTCCTGAGCTAACATGACTGGAGGAGGAATTCTGGGAGTTGAAGTCCACAAGTCTTAAAGTTGTCAAGTTTGAAGACCCCTGGTATAGGGTCTCCTATCTCAGTAGGGGGTTGGATTAGAAGAAGGCCTCTTCCGACTCTGTTATTCTGTTATTCTGCTGAGTATTCACTCCTAGATTCATACCAGTGACCCCTCACTCTAGGGGGGGAGTGAACCATTCAAATCATCTTGGGGGACCCCAACTTCCAGAGCAAGCCTTTCACCCCTCCCATCCCTCTCCAGCAGTCCTAGCAGAAGCATATTGTGCCCAATTCTGGCTACCAGTTTCAACAGTCTGTCATCCAATGTCTGGGTTTGTTAGTGTCATCATCCAGAATAACAGAGTTGGAAGGGACCTTGGAGGTCTTCTAGTTTGATCCCCCTACCCAAGCAGGAGACCCTGCTCCAATTTCTGACAGGTGGCAGCCCAGTCTCTTCTTGAAAGCTTCCACATCCAGTTTTGGGTGGGCTCTCCCATCCAATCTCCCATTGATCTTTTCCCTTCAGTGTCCTGCAGCTGTTGCTGTGGCTACCACTGCCCCAACCATCCCCAGTCTTGGATTGGCACCTCCAGCTTTCATTTTCCTAACTGGGATGAGTCCAGATTCTACCACTTCACTGCTAACTCTTCACCCTCACCGCGCTTTTGCCAGGTTCGTAACTGCATGAAGCCCTGGCTAAGACAAGGCAAATAAAAGAAAATTATTATGTTTTGTTTTAGTTACGATTGCTGCTTTGCCCATCCTACATCTGGAAGTCATATTTTGGATTGCATCAGGCAACCCATTTGGGTAGTAATTCTTCTCTGTTGATGCCAATGGCTGATTTGTTGGTGTTATAATATATTGGGTGAAGTCAACCAGCTGTTCTTTCAGTTTCATGATATATGCCTTAACATGATGCACAAACCTAATTAATGGGGCCTCCTTTAATAAACTAGGTTAAGCAGACCATGTTTCCCTGAAATATGTGAATGCCATTATACTGCTACAGGGTAAAAAAGAATACAGTGATTACCATCTGCTTGTAGGATGTATCCACAAAATATCATTTTCCACACCCAGCTCCTGTGTTAAGTTTTAAAGGCTTCATGCCTTTAAACTACAAATATTGGGATCTGGAGAAGCTCAACTTAAATTGAATGAATTAAGCATGGCAAAGAATTGCAGGATACCAAAAAAAAAAAAAGTCAAATTGCTAAACACCTGGATTACTTTTGAAAATTAGATTTAGATGCTTGAGATTGTTTACTACAAAAACTATCCTCCCTACCCTGCCCTGAAGAGCTGCCTCTCCTAAACTAGGTAACACTTACTAGTGCTATCTATGTTCATCAGATAGCCACTAGTGTCCACTAGCTATGCTTGCTAGACAGCTGTGTTCACTAGATAGCATTAGTGTTCACTAATTGTTCTCACTAGTTGTGTTCATCAGATAGCATTAGTGTTCACCAGTTGTGCTGATTAGACAGTTGTGTTCACTAGATAGCACTAGTGTTCAGTAGTTGCACTCCATAGACAGTTGTGTTCACTAGATAGCACTAGTGTTCACCAGTAGTGCTCACTAGACAGTTGTGTTCACTGGATGGCACTAGTATCCACGAGTTGTGCTCACTAGACAGCTGTGTTCACTAGATAGTACTAGTATGCTTATTTGATAGCAGTATTCCAATATTGGATGGGCTGCCACAAAGAAGAGGTCAACCTATTTTCTAAAGCACCAGAAGGCAAGGTACAGGAAACAATGGATGGAGACCAATCAAGGAGAGAAGCAACCTGGAATTAAGGAGAAACTTGCTAACAATGAGAACAATTAACTAATGGAACAGCTTGCCTTCAGAAGTTTTGGGTGCTCCATCGTTTGAGGCTTTTAAAAAGAGACTGGACAGCTATTTCTCTGAGATGGTATAGAGTCTCCTGCTTGATCAGGGGGTTGGACTAGGAGACCTCCCAGATCCCTTCTGATTGATCGAGGGTCTATTCTGATTGATCAAAGGTCTCCCGTCTGAGCAGGGGGTTGGACTAGAAGACCTCCAAGGTCCCTTCCAACTCTATTATTCTGTATATTCTGTGAGTGCTGGTAATAAAAGCAGTAGGAAGCAGAATTCTTTCTAAAGCCTATTCTCCAGCCATCCTTTGCATTTTTTCATGGCTGGAGACATGACTAAAAATAGTCCAGCCTCCAAAGGGTTTGAAGGACTCCCCCACCCCCTTTACTATCTTAAAGCTGTAAATACTTAGGGAAAAATACTTGGATTCTATGGTAACAGAGCTAAAAGAATAAACAGGGACCTCAGCACAGATGTTTGTTGCAGATAATAAAGATTCTCCACTAAAGAGGGCGCTCTGTTATAATTTTTCCAGAAAATCCAGTAATGTGCATGGAACTGATATGAGCAAAGATGAAACTATTTCTGCACACACAAGAGAAACAGGATACAATTTTCCAATTGCTTCCCTAGCTGCAGTTTTAAAATCATTTCTCCCGACCATATTGCAGCAAGATTCAGTAACAGGAACATAGTTGGAAGGGACATTGAAAGTCTTCTAGTCCAGGGGGCCCCAACCTTTTGGACCTCAGGGATCACCAAACTCATAATTTTAAATCCCAGGGACCACTAATATGAATTTTGACTGACGGTGGCTTGCTGATGTTGGTAGGAAAGTCGGTCCCATATTCCAGAGCTGCAGTAATCACAGGACTGGCCCTTTGGTCATCCCTGAGCAGCTGCTCCTCCATCCGGGTACATTGACCTGCCATGGACTGGCGGCTATGTTTCATTGCTGCAGCCATTTTTCTGGAGTGGTTTTTAGAGGGTGAAGATTCAGGAAACCTTCCCTGTTCCCTCATTCCCACTGTCTACCCAACCCTTTCTTACAAATGCGTCCCCTAGATGAGGCAAGTCTTGGGATTAACACTAATAAAATCCAAGCATCTGATCACCAGTCAAAAGCAGCATCCAGGGAATTCCTTCCCTGGCTCTTATTTACATTTCAGTTAACAATAGTTTCCAAGCTCAGCTATAAATAATTTCTTGGGAAGAGTGGTCTAATTAAACTTGTGGCAGCAAGAAAAGTACTTTTAAGCAAGTCTCAGGTCCTAATGAAGGTAATTGCTGGATGGGGACAGCTTAGGAAATGGGAGGTGAAGTTTTCCCTGGGAAGCAGGGAGATATAGAGGAAGATCTACTTGGGGAGCATTTCCAATCAATATTTAATTGTGCGGCATATTAAAGTCATTAGTGTCCTTTTAATAGCCAGAAAGGCGCCATTCTTGGAGGGAAAAGATGGGGTGAGAATAAAGGAAGAAAGGCTAATCAAAGGCTGGATTTCAGAGGGGTTCAAAAGCCTTTGCTAAAAAGAGACAACACATGATACATAAGCATTATCCAGAGGTGGGCAGATGTTATATGTGGTATATTTGGGGAAGATCTGTGGTAGATGAATAATTAATTCCACTTAATTATCCATTCTCCTTCTGCTCTAATTTGTGCTATTCAAATAAAGGAAACTGGGTATAACCTAAGTGGACTTTGTAAACCACCTATTAATAGGTGCTTAAAACTGATTTTGAGCTTATGCTTCCAGAGGTATGTTTTTGGCACCTGCTTCATGGAATTCAGGTTTCTATTCAAAATCAAAATAGAATCTGCAAATGACATGGGCCAATTAGGTTGTACCTTGATCCCATATGTTATTGGGCAAGAATGATGTAAAATCAGGGGTAGGATCCGACAGGGTTAACTATCGGTTCAATGATTTATGAGGTTTGGTGATTTACGATGTGCTTTCCTGCATGCTGCATGCACGCGCCTATAAATCGTCATCAGCATGCTGCATGCAGAGAAGCAGCCTTTGAAACAGCACCTTTTTCCTACTTTTTTTAACTGCAGCTGTGCCTCCCATGGCAGCTGAAGTTGAAAAAGCAGGAAATAAAGGTCAGGTAAGAGCCCAGGCGGGCTGGTGGGCAAAAACATCAGCAGACATAGAACTGGTTCTATGTCTGCTGCTCTTCAGAGCTACCGGTTCTACAGAGGTGGACAGAACCAGTAGAAACTCACCCCTGTGTAAAATCATAGAATTAAAGCACCAGAGGGAAGGACAAGGAGCAATGGATGGAAACTAATCAAGGAGAGAGGCAACCTGGAATTAAGGAGAAACTTTCTGATGTTGAAGATGGTTGGCTGGCGGAACAGCTTGCCTTCAGAGGTTGTAGGGGCTTCATCACCAGAAATTTTTAAGAAGAGACTGGGCAGTCACTTGTCTGAAGTGGTAAAGCATCTCCTGCTTGAGCAGGGGGCTGGACTAGAAGACCTCCAAGATCCCTTCCAGCTCTAATCTAAATCTGAATTATAGAATCATAGAGTTGGAAAAGATTTCAAAGGTGTTCTAGACCAGGGTCTCCAACCTTAGCAACTTTAAGACTTGTGGACTTCAACTCCCAGCAACTTTAAGACTTGTGGACTTCAACTCCCAGAATTCCTCAGCCAGTCTGGGAATTGAAGTCCACAAGTCTTAAAGTTGTTAAGGTTGGAGACCCCTGTAAATCTAGACCAACCTCCTGCTTGAGCAGAAGATCTTATACCATTCTGGTCAAATGGCTGCCCAATCTCTTCTTGAAAATGTCCAGCAATGGAGCCTCCACATGTTAAAGGGCTAGAGAAACGGAAATGATATGATCTCTGTGAGTGGACATCAGCATCTTTTTCTTTTCTTCCTTTTTCTGAAGGAATAAATTAATGAGTGAAGCCAAAATGTGATTAGTTATTTTCCAGCCATAGTTGACCATGTGGTGCTGAGTTGAAATGCCAATGAGCAAAACCTTTCCTTCCTTCCTCCCAGCTGCAACCACAAGTAGTACTGTGCTAACTTAGATTATACTCACAAAGGATACTATTTCGGTAGCTATCAGCCATTACATTTAAATAGACTCTTCCTCTCTGACAGAAGTGTAACTCTGATTGCCAGATGTTGTGCGTGAGCAAGTGAGTGTAAATGTCATAATCAGGCATGGCTGTGGAATTTTCTAGAAGCACTCGAGAAACCATGATGGACCGTCAACTCCTTAGCCTAGAACCACTGGGATTCAGGGCCAAGTGAAGAAGGAGAAGGAGTTGAAAGGATTAAGAGAAGTATCATCAACAACACTAAACCTTAGACTTATTTTTCCTTAGCTTTAAAAGCTAAGCAATAATGGGAAGAGGGGGGACAGAAAAGGAGAGCGAGGGAGACATGATATCCCCTCTCATTGGAGCAAGTATGTATATATCCATAATTTGTTATCAAAATTCCATTTACTACACCTTTACTAGTCGGTGGAAAGCAGTGAGAAATAGACTTACAAGCCTCATCCAGTTCAGAACTTGAGGGATTCCTGTCCTTTCATGTTTCAGGTCAAATAATGGTCAGTACTAAATAGATGCTAGACAAAGGTCAACATAATTTAAGGGGGGCTGGGTTTGAATTGCTGGTGGCAATACAAAGATCCTAAACTGATGACATGTTTTACTCCACCCTCCAGCTCTGCCTGCTCTTCCACATGAGTGGACAGAACAGGGTTAGTCTTTCATGCACTTTGACCTTGAAATTCCAGGTGGGAAACAGTGTTATTCTCCAATTGCAAATCTGTGGTGCCAATTGCCCCAAACATATCAAGAATAATGTAGGTCAATTCTTGGGCCATCCTTAGTTTCCCAGCATCTTCTTTTCTGGTCTCAAAGATTCACCAACTTTGAATGGGCAGGGCCAAATAATTTGGCCCATTTCATGTCCATATATCATCTTGCATTTATATGGGCATTGATGATATTAGCAAAATGATAGCATTAATACTCAGAAAAGATCCCCTTCATTCTTTTAAAATTCTTTTAAATTTTAAAATTATTTCAAAGATCTGGGAACTGTATCTTGGAGTGGAGACTTTGATACCATGGATGTTGAGTCCTTGGGGTCACGACCAGTGGTGGGATTCAACTGGTGTAACAATCGGTTTGGTGAGTTGCGCTGCACGCAGTGAGTTTGAAAACAGCTCTAAAACTTAGAGGCATGGCAATCTGCTCTGCCATGCTTATCAGCTGAGCTTCAAACAAAGGGAATATAGGGCAGACTAGTGCAGTGGTGGCGTGTGGGGCCAATTTTTCATTGGAACTACTGGTTCGCCCAAACCGGTCTGTACCAACTGAATTCCGCCCTTGTGTTGTTCCAGCAAAACTCCATTCCACCCAATAACTCCAAGACAGACATCTCTCAAAGGCGCCTTTTATTTGGATAGTAACTGGCACAACTGTGGAATCCCGAATCTGAAAATTCTGGGCTTCCTTAAAATAAGTGACAACTACAAATCCACCCATCATCACATCACATGGCCCCATTACCATCCATCCCAACTTAAGACTTCCTTTCACTATGTGCAACATGACCTGACCTTGAATCAGAAAAAGAATTTTATTATGTCTAACTAGATACTGTATACTCTAATATATTCCCCCCTCCACTTTCCCAGGCTCAATTGTGGCAGCGTGGGAGCATCGGATCTCAATATGGCTTCCAAAGCTGACACCCGAGTCATGACGATTCTGCCATTCTGCAGAAATGTTTAGCTTTACTTCTGTTTGGGAGGTTCTCTTGTTTACCTTCCTTCAACAGTGAGACCAAAGACAAGGAGATTTTCTGGCTGATTTTCTTTTTTCTTTTTTAACTGCCACTGGATGATGTTCCTCTCCAAAGTATGAGTAATGTAGTAGAAAAAAAATAGTTGTCCCAGTTTTGTCTCTTTAGTGAAAGCTTAACGGATTCTCATCCCTTGAGCCATCAATTCAAAGCTTCATCATAACACTGTCAAAAAAGAAAGCCAATCCTTATTCTCCTATTTCCTTGGAATTATGAAGCCCACTTCCACCATTTCTATTCATTTTCCATTTGCGTAGTGATAAATTTCATTTTAGAAAGATAAATAAGATGTTATTACCACTCTGCTGGCAAGAATGTGTGAGGACTTATGGATAATCTAAGGGGGGAAAACGCCTTATCGAGCAGAATTTAATTAGTGGAATTTGTTCTGTGAAGGACTTTTATATGAAGTTCAGGATATATGAATTTAAGGGAGAGGAAAGGAAGGAGAAAAAAAGAGCCTTTGATTATTCTATTCACTCTCCATTTCTTTCCACACACTACTTTTATGTGTGATGAAGGGGGAAAAAAAGTATGTCATTAATTCTACAAAACCGCATGGCCAGCTTGACAAGATAAATCAGTTGATCCCATTTATTCAACATTAGTGGGTCCCACGGTACAACCTGTGTCTTAATAGTCTCAACTCAGAAAAAGCACAATGACAAGAAGTAGTTGGTTCCGAGTTGTGTATAATTAAGCACAGGAGACTGCAGTTCTTTTCAAGAATAGAAACTCCATTGCTCATTGAATGGAATCCTAGTTTCGACTGGTGGAAACTGCCTTTGGTGAACAGTGGATAGCAGTAGAGATTGTACCTCCGCAGTGACCTTGGAAAGCCACCCAAATGTTTGATTGAACTTCAGTGGAAGAGCCCACAAGGGGCAGAATAAGCAAAATGGTTCATCAAAAGATCATTTCCATGCAGATTTAATCTAATATAATATCTTAGAAGGGTTACATTTCATAATCTCCTTTCTAATAATGGGGCAGGGATAAGGAACATGGGGCTTGTGAGCACCATTCGTGATTCACATGCTCATCATGGTACGTAGATGACTTTCTGTCCCATAACCCTAACTTGATTTCTGTCAGGGTTCCAGGTAATAGACCCATAGCCAACAAAACGAGGCAGGCAAATTCCTCAAAGAATAGCTTTATTGGAAATATCATATTGGCACAGATCTGGTGAAAACCGACTCTAAAGACTCCCGCGGTTTTCACCAAATTATAAGTGAAATTTTATCGCTTTCTCAAAATAATCACTCACATGGTCCAATCATGGTGCAGTCTGGCAACCAGGTAGCATCAACTCCGCCTTCCTCTGACCAGGTGTGAGAATATCCTTGGTTCCCAAGAGAAAGTATTTTGTTTTGGCTACAAAATCCCCTCTACCTCAAATCCCCCCCCTCCCTACCCCTCAGCTCCAGTGTGGCAACAGTGAAATGGTAAAAATGGCCAGGTCAGCTTCTTCAAAATATCAGAGTCATAAAATAGATTGGGAAGCTTATTTATTCATTTGATCATTGATAGCTCTCCTTTATTGTTTTTGCAAACAACTCAAGGGAGAGAACATATCCAATTCTTTTGTTTTCTCCACAACAGCAATCTTGTGAGGTGCGTTGGGTTGAGAAAGAGTCCTTCAGAGTGGGGTCCAAAACTAGTTCCTCTCACGTGACTTCAGTCCTACTCAACATTATTTTTTACATAGTTTATCCAATCCCTTTACTTCACTAAAGGTAACCCTGGAAAGGACATCATCCCTGCCCATTTTTCTTCTTTTTCCAATCTAGCAAGTGGGAGCTGTAGAAAACCCTATATAGCTTCTAGTTCTTTTCTAACACACTTCCCAGAGTACAAGCCCAAATAGTGAAACAAGTACTGGAGGCATCATTATTCATGCAGATGATCTTTGCAATTCAATACAGCTAATTAGTAAAATGATGGAGGAAATTAGGAGTTGCTGCAGGTATATTAATATTAATAAAACAGCTCTGCAGCTTTATAAAATAATGATTGGCTGCCTAAGATAGCAAATAGTGGGGAAGCACAAGGCCTGTTCACACAACTGGTGGGGCATGTACTTGAACCAATTTAAACAGTGGAAGCAATGAAGAGGAAAAAAAAGAAATGTGCACGTTAATGCAAGTCAAGAACTTAAAATAACCCTTGCTTCGGGCCATAGACTGGATGCCTGGAGGAAGCAAAAAGGTTTATTCTTGTTTAGCTTAACTTTGCACAATGAGGTTCAGTGTTTCTAAGCTTCTGTACAAATCCATTTTGGGATCCAAGAGTCCCTGTTTTGGTCATAATAAGAATATTGAGTTGTCAGGTTCTCGGTGGCTTCAAAAAATTAGCGGCATCAAGATCGTAATTAATCCTGAGAGGTATCAACTATGGATGTCATGATGGCAAAAGAAGTGAAAGATAGATATGCCAAGTCGCATTATACCTTGATTCTAATTGATGGGACTTTTCCTGCTAATTTGGGACTAAATTAGAAACTGTAGAAGATCTGTGACCTCCACAATGTGTTTTTCCAAGAAAAGATTTGATTTAACAAGTTCAGACTTTCTTATTCCTGCTCCAGTTGACTGGCAAAAACTTGAAGAGACAGAAGATATCTTGCTTCACACATGTTAGATGCCATCATCCATGGGCAACAACAGTTGGTTCCAGCAACATAGACTCCATAGTTGTCTGTGTAGGCCAATGGAGGTTGGATGGAAAGCATTAAATTCAGTTGTTTCTTCTGAAAGTGTCCATAACAATCCTCCATAAGTATGTCCATAACAATCCTCTATAAGTGGTGGGTTCTACAACTGTGGATGGCTATCTATGCATCCTGTTAGCATTATTTATAACAGGGGTCGCCAACCTTTTGGACCTTAGGGACCACCAAACTCCTAATTTTAAATCCCGCAGACCAGAGACCCTGGGAAAATCCCCCAAAAAGACTGCAGGAAAATCCCCCACCCCATTTTCTTACCAATTGATCATTCTTTATTTGGGATCGCAGAATACTGTCTCCTGCTTTGTTTTCAGGGAGAGAGAGAGGGAGAGACTTTTGGCTTCATGCAAGGAAAGCAGAAGAAGCAGCAGAAATCTTTCTTTCTCTGCCCCAAACTCTGCCAGAAATGAGTCTTTGCCGGCGCAGCCTCTTGGAGCAGGATACCATGCAGGGCCCCAAAGACTCATTTCTGGCAGAGTTTGAGGGAAAGAAAGAAAGACTTTTGATGCATTCCTTGTGTGCAGCCAAAAGCAGAAGAAGAAAGAAGCAGCCTGGATTAATTGCTTTTGGGGGGTGCTTTTGGGGTGACATTTCTCTGTGGATCACTTAAATTTTCTCACGGACCACCAGTGGTTCCTGGCCCACTGGTTGGCGACCACTGATTTATAAGATTGTGGAAATATCTTCTGGAGCTCTAATGTTCATTTGGCTCTGTGTCCACACATGAAGCCTACTTTCATGACAGGTTAGATTTGGGCAAATTCCCCCAATTTGGAACCTTTCAAATGTGTCAAATTTTCTATCTTTTCCACAGTGCTCTAGCCAGCATGCACCTTAATGAAATGGAAAACGGTGATCCCCATACATTTATGGGATAATGCATTATAAAATAGTACACAAGGAGGTTATTAGAACTCCTCAGCTTCTATCTAGATTATCTGACATCCTAAATTTTACTTTCACTACATATCCGTCAGATTCCCCTTAGCTCCAGTCACTTGGGTTCTCCATTTGCCATCTGCTATGGCTTTCTAGATTCCAGCATTTTAGCTGAACCTCCCTCAGTATAGTCTCATTAAAAGCAACCAAATGAATGCCAGGTAGATCACTGTTAGGTGACAGATAACAGATAATCAGTGTTGGAAGGGACCTTATAGGTCATCTAGTCCAACTCCCCACCCAAGCAGGAGACCCTACACCATTTCTGACAAATGGCAATCCAATCTCTTCTTGAAAGTCTCAAGTGATGAAGCTTCCACAACTTCCAAAGGCAACTTTTGTTCCATTGGTTGATTGTTCTCATTGTCAGAAAATTTTTCCTTATTTCTAGTTTAAACTTCTCCTGGATCAGTTTCCATCCATTATTCCTTGTCTGGCCTTAAGGTGCTTTGGAAAATAGCTTGACTCCCTTCCTCGTCTCTGTGGCAGCCCTTCAAATATTGGAAGACTGCTATTCTGTCTACCCTGGTCCTTCTCTTCACTAGACTAGCCATGCCCAGTTCCTTCAATCCTTCATCGTATGTTTTAGCCTCCAGTCCCCTAATCATCCTGGTTGCTCTTCTCTGTATTTTTTCTAGAGTCTCAACATCTTTGTTATAATGTGGTGACTGGATGCAGTACTCTAGGCGTGGTCTAGGAAAAGTATCCTTCTTCACGACTCAAATTGGAAACAATCAATAGCTTCCAGTAAAGAGGGCTCTGCTTGAATAGTCCTGAGCAGATTGCCTCTGAAATGTTCCTCCTATATATTGGCCTTGTCCCATGGAAACAGCTGTAATCCAGCCCTTGAAATCCTGGAGAAATGTGCAGAAGTAGGGACCAAGAGTGGTCACTCCAGACATTGCTGAGTTTTAATTTCCATCCAACTTAACACTTGGGTGAGAACCATCAAGAATGAAGGAGAAATTTCCTGGGACTTGAACAATTAATCAGTGGAGTGGCTTGCCTTCAAAAGTTGTGTGTGTTCCACCACTGGAGGTTTTAAACAAGAGATTGGACAATCATTTGTCTGAAATAATATAGGGTTTCCTGCTTGAGCAGGGGCTTGGACTAGAAAACCTCCAACTCTTCTAACTCTTATTTTATTCTGTTCTGAATTACGAAGCTGGTGGTCTTTTCAATCCATCAAAATTTGTAGATAATTTAGAATCAGAGACATGGATGGGCTCATCTGGGTTAAGACAATGTCCAGTAATTATTTCTTATGTCAGCTCCAGTTTGGTTTTGGTTTTCCCAGTTTATTTATTTTATTTATTTTGTCAAACAATTATTAGATAACAGGTATAAGTATAAACATGGTTATAAATACATGAAATGGATATGAATAAGAAAAAAAGAAACAATAGGACAGGGACGGTAGGCACGTTGGTGCGCTTATGCACACCCCCTACAGACCTCTTAGGAAGGGGGTGAGGTCAATAGTAGACAGTCTAAGGTTAAAGTTTTTGGGGTTTGGGGAAGAAACCACAGAGTCAGGTAGAGTATTCCAGACATTGAGCACTCTGTTGTTGAAGTCGTATTTCCTGCAATCAAGTTTGGTGCGGTTTATCTTTAGTTTATATCTATTTTGTGCTCTTGTATTGTTATGGTTGAAGCTGAAGTATTCATTGACAGGTAGGACATTGCAATATATAATTTTATGTACTATACTTAGATTACACCAAAAGGGGCGTAGGTCTAGGTTGTCTAGGACTAAAATTTCAAGTCTGGTGGCATAAGGAGGAGTTAATATAGGTAATCATCAAATGATAAAAATGCTCATAGGTGATCCTTTTCCTTGACTTTGATGTGTCAGAACTGTGGTTTCCAATACTCTTAGGCCAACATGGCCAACACATCTGGAAGATGCCAAGTTGGCTCTCTTAGGGGTTCACACTCATTCTTTAAAAAATCTATTGAAATACAGTGAACGATCCAACAAGCAAAGTATATCAGCCTCGAGTCACCATAAATCCGTCTGTGCCACAAATCCTTTGAACTCTTAACATGTTTACATTTCAATTCTGTCTTCAAACTGTCTCTCACCTAAAAAGCACAAGGAATAATTTAAGGATCCTTAAATTATCCTTAAAAATGAAAAATGTATGCTGTTATTTCACAGTTGACCTGCAGGTCCCTTAACCCCACCCAATACAAGATTTCTATTTTGTCCTGCTTTGGAAATCAGAGAGAGAAAAGTAAAAACCATACTTGCATGCAGGGAAAGGAAAGGGAAGGGAGGAAGAGAGAGACAGAGAGAGAGACAGAGAGAGAGAGAGAGAAGGCGGGAGGAAAGAAGGGGGAGAGAGAGAGATTTGGAAAATCATATTTTCCAATTGTTTTTTTGTTGTTGCTGCTGAAACTGCTTAATGTGACAAATGGTGGCTTTAATAAAATGTCATGTGAAAAGATGGCGCAGCCTGTAAAAGGAATAATAGAGATCTACAATCTGACATGTTTTGTGACATATTCATGAAGCGGTGAATAGCAGCAGATTCCATGAAAGGCTTCACCCATTTGTCTCACAAACACTTCAAGTTATTCTGGGAAGATTGTTGTGTGATGGAAGTCCTTCTATCCTTCAGACATAGACAATTAAGAACTGAAAGGCTGAGTATCTAAAGAGCAGTTATAAGCCTGGTCAACTTTAAAAAACAACAACAACCAACCAACAAAGACCAGCAACCTCTTGGGGAAGGCATTTTCAGAGCTAAATTATGACTTTCTTGCAATTAATTCTAAAAATAGGTGATTGATTCTGACTCAGATTCTGCTCATTGTGTTCAGGCCACTTGAAGCATAAAAGACAAGGGAAGAGGGTGCCACAATAGTTGTTGTGATTGTACTCCTGTATAAATAGAAGACCTAAAAAGGAGAAGAGGAAATAAACCATGTCTTAAGGCATCCTTAGGCATTCAATTCCAAATCTTCTCATGCTTTGGAAAACATCCAAAACAATATTTTTATATATATAAAAAAACACTCCATCATGATTGTCCCAAAGGTGCTTTTTTCAAGAGGCAACTGGACTTTCTGATTTTTCTTTGTAGAAGTTTCGCTTCTCATCCAAAAAGCTTCTTCAGCCCTTGAAAGTCTAGTTGCTTCTTTGGGATTTTAAGATGGATGGACTTTCCTTCCTTCCCTTCCTTCCTTCCTTCCTTCCTTCCTTCCTTCCTTCCTTCCTTCCTTCCTTCCTTCCTTCCTTCCTTCCTTCCTCCCTCCCTCCCTCCCTCCCTCTCTCCCATCCATCCATCCATCCATCCATCCATCTATCCATCCATCCATCATTTCCTTTTCCTTCCTCTGTCCCAAAGGTGCTTTTTTCAAGAGGCAACTGGACTTTCTGATTTTTTTTTCTTTGAAGACGTTTTGCTTCTCATCCAAGAAGCTTCCTCAGCTGTTGAGAGTCCAGTTGCCTCTTGAAAAAGCACCTTTGGGACAACCATGACCTGGATGCCTGGGAATCTCCATAGACCCCATTATTGTATTCCAGGAAATTCTAGCCATAATAGATAGATTCTGAGCAAGGGAGAAGATAGCAAGTATCCCAAACCTTTCATAATCTCTGGTATTGCTAATCTTTTTGAAAAGGAGAATTGGACATCTGCTCATGTCTAGCTATTCAGGGCACCTACTGATGAATCCAAAGGTGCTTTTCCAAACTGGATTTTCTTGGTTCTTTCTTTGCAAAAGTTTCACTTCTCATCCAAGAAGCTTCTTTCAAGCACTTTCAGGATACCTACATCCTGGACGAGTTTTTCAATTTTCCACTCTGGCATACAGCTAAGAGATTTTTCCAATGATATCTTGTCCAAGTATTGACCAGACCCAGCTCTTCTTCTCTTCCAAGATCAGCTAGGTGTCCTAAGAGAGACCTAGGAGATGAGTCCTGCATTTCAGGATGCAGGTGGCTACACAGGGGAAATGGAGAAACATAAGACGATCTTCTTTGGATAAAAGCCAGAAGAATAGACTTTCAGTACTAGGACCAAATTGTCTAATCTAAAAGGTCTCTAACATCCATGTAGCCATTCATGCACCTTATGAGCAGTGGTGAGATTCAAAAAAATTTTACTACCATTTCTGTGGGTGTAGCTTAGTGGGTATGGCTTGGTGGGTGTGGCAGGGGGAAAATACTATAATATCCCCATTCCCTCCCCACCCCACTAACCTGCTTTCCAGCTCTGTTCTCCTGCACAGGGCAACAAAAGAAGACCCAGCCAATCAGCGGGGACTCAGGAGGCAGAGAATAGATGGGGCTGCTGGGACCAGTCAGAGGTGGGATTTGCCAGTTCTCCAAACTACTCAAAATTTCCACTACTGGTTTTCCAGAACTGGTCAGAACCTGCTGAATACCATCTCTGCTTATGAGATACCCAACAGTGGAGAGTGAATTCAAATTGGCAAAAACAATTTGACTACCCCACCACCACAAATTCTTAACTTCATTGATCACCAAAGGGTTACCTATTTATCTACTCACATTTGCATACTTTTGAATTGGTAGGTGGGGCATGTAATGGGAGTTCACCCTGTCATGCAGTGCTCTGGTCTCGAATCTAGACTGTCAACTGTTCAACCGAGAATCTCAGTATCTTTAACCGCTGATTCATCACACACACTCCACTCCAGCATGAGGCTAGTTCCATAATGGTCCCAAAAGAACTACGTGGATGTAGTCCCCAGATGTTGAGTTTAGCTTGAGGGCCATTATTTAATTCCACCCAAGGCTGCATCCAATAAAGAAGAGATAAGAAACTTTAATCATGACATTTTGCAGTCTTCAAACCTGTACTTGTTCAATTTTCTCTTTTCTGGAAGTTCTGGGGCCCTTCTCAAGTCTAAACCATATGTTGGTTTTCAGAATTGACACGTTGAAGGGCCTTTTCTCCCTTAAGGCAAAGCCAGGTTTTAAAACAGAATGAAGTGGGTGAACACTTTTGAATACAGAGTAACACATTTTCCATTCTAATGCTATAGGCCATGAACTAGTTTGCCTTCAGGGGCTGAGAAGATAGCCTCTCCTCTTCTATATCATGGTGCAATTAGTTAGCTTGTACAATACTGTCTTTGGTGTCCCTCCATCCTGTAGAAAGCCTGCTTCTTGATCTGGAAGTCTGTCCAGGGATGGAGAATTCCATTTTCTCATCTCAGGTTATATGCAGGGGTGGGATTCAAATCTTTTAACAACCGGTTCTGTGGGCGTGGCTAAGTGGATGTGGCTAGGTGGGCATGGCCATGTGATTGGGTGGACATGGCTTTTTCTTCTTTTTTGCAGCATCCCTCCCCCTTTTTTTGCCTCCTGGGCCTCAGGGAAGCCTCCTGAGCAATGCAGTAAGACAGCGAGGGGGATCCCGACACTGCTAATCATCGGAATAGCTGATTGTTGGGAGGGAAAAAGAAAGAAATACCTTAAGAAGTGACTGGGCAGGGGAGAATGCAGTCAGCAATGTCAGGCATGCCCATGATGTCATGCATGTGCGATAAGGACTGACTGGGTGGGAAGGGAAGGGGTGGACAGAGTGGAGTGAGGCTAGCCAGGGGCACGATTTGCCAGTTCTCCAAATTGCGCAGAATCTTAACAACCGGTTTTATAGAACCGGTCCAAACCGTAGAATCCCATGCCTGGTTATACGTGTTGGAAGTTGCGAGCGATTCCCCCAGAGGTGGTATTCAGCAGGTTCTGACCAGTTCTGGAGAACTGGTAGCGGAAATTTTGAGTAGTTCGGAGAACCGGCAAATACCACTCCTGACTGGAGATTTTACAGTATTCTTCCCCTGCCATGCCCACCAAGCCACACCCACAGAACCGGTAGTAAAAAAATTTGAATCCCACCACTGGATTCCCCTCTCTTCTAGGAAAACAGCCCCCACCCTTTGTCAAGTAGGGCTATTAAGATAGCTGGAGCCAGCTTACTTTTCACAACAAAGGAAGGAGAAAATTACAGGCATGAGATACAGAGAAAAATCCCCTACAAACTAGCTAAGATCCTTTCCCATAGAAATCAAATAGATGGCAAGCTATAAAAAAACTTTTGAAAAGCAAATCAAAAGGAATAACAGGATATTGCAACTTAATGCAACAAGCAGCTACTAAGAGATCCCAATCTCAAGAGACACGAACTCATCACACATACACAAATCAAAGTCTTCAAAGATTCACACCTACAAATCAAAGAACCTGAAGTGTATAAAAGGGAGGTTTTCCTACTCACTTATTAGATTAATCCTAGGAACACTGTGAGATTTCTTACCTGCCTTCCTATTCATAAACTGATTATGACTTTCAACGCAACTGACCAAATCATTTTGCATTTCTCCCAGCCGGGAAATTTGAATCTACAAAGGAAAGAACTTTGCCTATACAAAAGGGCAAGGCTTCTTTTTTCCTTTCCTCATACATCAGAACTGCTTTAAACTTAACTTTTCCACTAGGCCTTAAGTCATATCAGCACCGAAAGAAGCTTGTGTTTTTTGCTAAATGGATTTCATTAATTTGATGGATGGGACTACCTGTATCCATAGTTGCCCTGTAACACAGAATTTAGAGAATTGTTGGAAATTACATTAGGTCCTTTCTTTCTCTCACATCGTTCTTAGTTCTCTTTCAGAAGAAATTTCTGCCCTTCTCTGTCTATGGGAAAACAGAACCAAGTGTCAGTTTTCTTCATTGCTCTCCTTTTTAAAAAAAAAAATGGAAAAGAAAAGGGGAAAGAAAGACGAATTATTCACCAAACATCACAAAGCGGAAGGGAGTTTGAAGCTGTGTTTTGATTCTCTCTCTCTCTCTCTCTAGATAGCATGTTTATCAGAGAGAGGTCATGGGAGGCTTCCTATTAGAGACAGTGTTTATAGACCTCCCCTTCTATAGGGTGCTCTTATACTGCCATTTGGAAAGCAATATTAGCTCAGCCGAATGTATAGAAAGGGAAAAAAATATCCTCTGGTTATTATTGCTAGAAGCAAGAAAGACAACAGAAAGTTGGAGAAGTCCAACAAAAACTTTAACAGGCCTGCTGAGAGGGGAGAATTCAGAATATTGCAACAATGCTAAGGACTTGGCTTCTTTGATCCTTTTTATGTTGGATGGAGAGAGTGACCAAGGGTGTGGGAAGCAGAAGCTGAACTGATTAATGTCTCCTGTTTGAAGAAAAGTTCCTACAGTTTCTACCAAAATTCAGCCCAAGGTTTGGCTTGAGCCAATTGTACTGAATTCATGCACTTTCAGGGCTGCTAGGAATGCGAGCAGAGAAGGCTGTAACAAGGCTCGGTGGAATTCATTACTGCAAGACATGGGGATTGCTAGCCACTAACTTGGATGGCGCTAAGAGTCAGATGGATAAAGTCATGGAAGACAGGTCTATCAAAGATTTAAAAACGCAGCGTTATCCCGCAGCTGGTGGCAGCATGCCTCTGAATGCTGAGAAAGGCATGAGCTTTTGTCTTCCAAGCAGCCTGAGGCATCTGGATGCCCAATGATGAGACAGAAATATTGGACTTGCTCTTGTTCTTAAATAACATACACAAAATGTGCCCCCAAAATGGGTGTGGGCAGGTTAGATGTGGCTGTCCATTCAATCAGAATAGAACTGGAAGGGATCTTGGAGGTCTTCTAGCCCAACCCCCTGTTCGAGCAGAAGACCCTATACCTGTCAGGATTCCAACACATGCCCCTCATTCAAAGCAAAAGTCTCTAGCCGCATCTCAGAAAAAGTAAATTGGTTTATTAGAAATTGCCATGTTGGCGCGTGGCTGGGTGCAGCCGGTACTCAATCACATCATACATTTCCCCCTTGACCCTGGTCTTTCCCCCACCCCCCTGGATGTGACTTCTCCAATGGGACACATCCGTCTCCAAGAGTCATCCATCATGCTCTCCAATAACCTTCTTATGCTCCGACAATTTTGGGCTGCTGAGTTGATTATCTAGGCATTTCAAGAATGCCTTGTTTCTCCCTTTTTCTGGCAGCTAAAAAGACCAAAGGAGTATCTTTTTAGTTGACAATACCATTTCAGACAAATGGCTGTCCCCAGTGTCCAATCTTTTCTTAAAAACCTCCAAGGATGGAGCACCCACAACTTCTGAGGACAACCCAGTTCCACTAAGTAATTGTTCTCACCCTCAGGAAACTGTTCCTTAATTCCAGATCATAACCCTAACACTGACCCTAATTCTGTACTAAAGGCCTCTGCATCTGGCCAGTGGAAGCCAGAATGGAGTCTCTGCTTCTTTCTGAAGCCTGAAGAACTTTTGAAATCTTTTGCCTAGTATAAGTGTGAGAAATCTATGCAGAAACTACACCTAGTGATAGGTTACACAAACTACTGAGATTTATCTTCTTCCATGTGCTGGTGTGGAAATAAAATGTACCTGGCTGTTCAAGAAACAAATAAAACTGCTAATTCAGTGGTGGGATTCAAAAAATTTCACTACTGGTTCTGTAGGTGTTCTTGGTGGGCATGGCAGGGGAAGGATACTCTAAAATCTCCATTCCCACCCCACTCCAGGGGAAGGTTACTGCAGAATCCCATTCCTTCCCCACCCCACTAACCTGCTTTCCAGCTCTGTTCTCCTAGGCAGGGCAACAGAAGAAGACCCAGTCAATCAGCTGGGACTTGGGAGGCAGAGAATAGATGGGGGCGGTGCCAGTCAGAGGTGGGATTCCAAACTACTCAAAATTTCTGCAACTGGTTCTCCAAACTACTCAAAATTTCTGCTACCAGTTCGCCGAACTACTTAAAATTTCTGCTAATGGTTCTCCAGAACTGGTCAGAACCTGCTGAATACCACCTCTGTGCTAATTCCTTCTTCTCCTCTCTTATATTTTTTCAACATCCCTTCCAGTATCATTTGGTTTTGATCATTCACATCTCTCTGGTTTATTGTATCTTATATTTTCAGTTTTAACACACAAATACAAGACACACACTCACTGACATTTTTCCTCTGCTGCCTCCTACACACAATTCCAGTCCCACTTTGCAGTAAATATTATCTGCCCAAAAGAGCAACAGAAAACTCCCAAGAGTGCCATTTCTCCCTAGCCTTTTCCATTATTATTTTTAATTAGCTTCCATCTGTAATTACCAGCCTAGACATTTGCCAGAAAGAATCTCAGAGACAAAGGTCTCTCCCCCTAGCACAACATGATCAGTAAGGTTTGGAGAAGAAGCTTCTGCAAATAGACAGATGTGGCCAGGATTCTGTGCATTTTCCAGAGTTTAGCAAAGCTGGGTTGAGCTGTCTTTTAAATCATCCGGGGGTTGTAAAAACAGCATCCCTGATGAAATGTGGGCACGTTTACCCGTTTGCTTGGAAGCCAAAGGGACAAATGGAATTCAAAAACAACAAGGAAAACTCTGTACATCTGGAGAGAAAGACCAGAGGGAGATGCTAAGAGTGAAGATTTTTGGAGCCAAAGCTTTTGAAGACTTGTTCTTCAAAGACTGGCCACCACGGGTGGGATTCTACCAGTTTGCACCTATTCTCTAGAACCAATTGTTAACATTCTAAGCAGTTCAGAGAACCGGTTGTTAGAAGAAATTACTGGTCTAATCCTGTAAGGAAGGCAGGAAGGAAACATTCTGGTGTTGCTTACAGAAACTGACTCTCCGTTAACCCTTATTACATTCTTGGCAGGACTAGACTTCCTGTCTCTGGAACATCTCTGGAGTTTTTTTTCTTCTTCTTTGCTGGTACTTTGCTTGTGTGGAGTGACCATTCAAAGTTACAATGGCACTGAAAAAAGTGACTTATGAGCATTTTTCACACTTATGACTGTTGCAGCATCCCTACAGTCCTGAGAGGCCAGGCGAGGAGATACATGCCTCGATGTGAGTGATATTGAGTTGGCCCCACCCAGCCAATAACATGACCACCAAGCCATGCTCGCCCAGTCATGTGACCACCAAGCCACGCCCACCACCTAAGCCACGCCCACAGAACCGGTTGTTAAAAAATTTGAATCCCATCCCTGCTGGCCACCAATGTTTTTTTGAAGTTCTGGCCCACATATGTGTGAAGAGAACTTGCTTAGATGATTTCCTCCAAGGACAGAGAAATTGCTTAGGAGAAATTTCGCAACAGTGTCTCTCCGAAGGAAGCAGAAATTGTCCCAAAAATTCTTAAGACCATGAGTCCCCTTAAATAGGGACATTTATCCAAGGAGTGGTAAACAGGAAGAATTATCAACTAAAGACTTCCTTTGGAAGCTAAAGGAACTGTGGGGTGCGTGGAAGGCTGCAGATACTGAAGAGAGGATTGTACAATGAGAAACAGGGCATCCATCCATCGTCTTGGCTACCTGATAACTAAAGAAGCACCACAGAAGGCCACTCTGTCCCAGTGACAATTTTACTAAACGTTGCTTTGCTACAAGAAATTTTGGAATGCCACAATTCTTTTATTAACTTAAATAAAAACCAGCAGGGAAAAATGCAAGAACTTTTCTTTCCTACTGTTAGATTGGACTTGGAGATTCGTGTAGGGCAGGAATCACCAATCTTCAGGCCATGGACCAGTACCGATCCGTGGCCTGTTGGGAATCAGGCTGCATAGTTGGAGGTGAGCAGTGGGCGAATGAAACCACATATCCATGGAATCTAGGTTGCGCACACTTCCTCCCTGCTTACCTATTCCATGGAAAAATGGTCTTCCATGAAACCAGTCCCTTGTGCGAAAAAGGTTGGGGACTTCTGATGTGGGGAATTGCTTGAAAGCAGGACAAATAGACTTTTAGCTACCAACTATGCACTGAAGATGCATTTGCTTTCAACTGTTTATCCGAACACCTTGGAAAACTTAGGCAATCTGAAAACGCTGCCAAGGTTCACATATCAAGCTAAACCAGGGACAATCAACCTTTTGAGTGGCAGGGAGAACACTTCGTATTTTGTACAGCCCAAAGACCACAATAGGCAACATGATGATGCAGAATGGACTGGACTGGTGGCCTAGTGGTGAAGATGCTTGTCTCCCACTCAAAAGGTTGAGAGTTCAATCCTAGGTAGTGGCAGATGTTTCTGTCTCAGGGCACAAAGAGAAAATATGTGCTGTGAACTCTGCATGGTGTCAGGAAGGGCATCTGGCCAGTAAATGCTCAGCTCCATTCCGTTATCCCGACTTTGCTTCAAATTAAGGGATTACAGGTCATAGAAAGTGTGTGTGTCTGTGTCTGTGTCTGTGCGTGTGTGTGTTACACAACAGTTTTCATCTCAGCCTGTCAGGAATACTGGAGCACTGATTTTTGGCAGGTCTTCTAAGAGGAAGCTACTGACTGGAGGGTAGATAACAAAATATGAACACCATACAAACCAGGTTAACGAGTCTATTGGCAATCTCTCATGCTGCACCAAGAGCAGGAAAAGAATTGGAGGAGAATGCTATTAATAGCCGTAATGGAAAACAAAGGAATACCTATATCCACAGAGAGAATAGATTTGATAATAAGATGGTAGAGACAAGCAAGTTGGATTCAACACAAAAGCCTCGCCTCTGGTTGGCCAGCCAGGCAAAACATTGGAGTTCACATTCAGCAAGGCAGCTCCTTTTGTTTTTAATTAACTACCTATGAAGATCAACCGATACAGGGGCAATACTAATTAAAAGCAAAATTTTTTACTAATGTTCTCCTACTTGTCTCACTGTAGCTCTTCCTTATTAATTGCAGAGCCTGACAGCATTGGCTGCTCAAGACTTTTGCTCTTTCAGTTTCCCAAGTTATTGACACAATTGCATTTAACATATATCAGCTCCTGTTAGTACAATATATGAAAAGCAGAATAACATTTATTCTGCTTTTGGAAGGGACTTGGAAGGGACTTGGAGGTCTTCAAGTCCAATCCCAAGCTCAAGCAAGAAGACCTTATAACATTCCAGACAAATTGTTGTCCCATTTCTTCCTAAAAACCTCCAGTGATGGAGCAACTTCTAGAGGCAAGTCGTTCCCCTGATTTAATTGTCCAGAAATTTCTCCTAGGTTGGATCTCTCTTTGATAAGTTTCCATCTGTTACATCTTGTCCTACACTCAGGTGCTTTGGAAAGCAGGTTGACACCCCTGCTTTCTTTGTAGAAACCCCTCAAATATTGGAAGTTTGCTATCATGCCTAGTTCTTCTTTTCCTTAAACTAGACATACAGTGGTACCTCTACTTACGAAATTAATTCGTTCCGGAAACCATTTCATAACCTGAAAATTTCGTAAGTAGAGACGCATTTTACCTGTAAATGCCCTAATCCGTTCCAAGCCCCCGAAATTCAGACAGTAATTCTTCATTATTACTTCGTGCTTTGCTGGATTGCTAGCGTGAGACTGAGAACGTGGCACGGTGCGTACACAAAGATCCCTTCTAGCCAATGGGATGCTAGGAAGATAACCAATGGCAGAGCAACTCGGACGCGCCATTTTCCAACAAAGCCTTTCGTATCTTGAAACATATTCGTAAGTAGAGACGATATTTTCTCGAAGACGCGCTTCGTAACCTGAAACTTTCGTAACTAGAGCCTTTCGTAAGTAGAGGTACCACTGTATCCAATTCTTGCAGCCATTCTTCATATATCTATGAAGATTCTCAGTCATCCAGGTCATGGTTGTCCCAGAGGTTTAGCAGATTTAACAGATAATCAAAGTTGGAAGGGACCTTGTAGGTCATCTAGTCCAACCCCCCGCCCAAGTGGGAGACTCTACACCATTTCTGACAAATGGCAGTCCAATCTCTCCTTGAAAGTCTCAAGTGATGGCGCTCCCACAACTTCCGAGAGCAAGGTGTTCCATTGGTTGATTGTTCTCATTTTAGAAAGTTTTTCCTTATTTCCAAGTTAAATCTCCCCTTTGATCAGTCTCCATCCGTTATTCCTTGCCTGGTTTTTTTTTCAAGAGGCAACTGGACTTTCTGGTTTTTCTTTGAGGACTTTCGCTTCTCATCCAAGAAGCTTCTTCAGCTCTTGACAACGTTTTTCATATGTTTTAGCCTCCAGTCCCCTAATCATCTTTGTTGCTCTTCTCTGCACTCTTTCTAGAGTCTCAACATCTTTTTTTACATCGTGGCGGCCAAAACTGGATGCAATATTCAAAGATATAACATTTCCAAGTTATGAAAAAGCCAAGGCGAAGGAATTAACACCCCCCCCAACCCACCCAAAAAGTTTTCAGTTTAGTGAACATTTGATTTAGGGCAATGGATTAACAGATTAACAGAGTTGCAAGGGACCTTGTAGGACATAAAGTCCAACTCCCCACCAAGCAGCACTCTTCAATATTTCTGACAGATGGCAGTCCAGTCTCTTCTTGAAAGCTTCCAGGGATGAAGCTCCCACAACTTCTGAAGGCAACTTCTGTTCCATTGGTTGATTGTTCTCACTGTCAGAAAATTCTCCTTATTTATAGATTGAATCTCTCCTTGTTCAAGTTTCCATCCATTATTCCTTGTCTGGCCTTCAGGAGCTTTGGAAAATAGCTTGACCCCCACCCCTCCTCTCTGTGGCAGCCCCTCAAATATTGGAACCCTGTTATCATGTCTCCCCTGGTCCTTCTCTTCCCTAGACTAGCCATGCCCAATTCCAGCAACCATTCATTGTATGTTTTAACCTCCAGTCCCCTAATCATCCTGGTTGCTCTTCTCTGCACTCTTTCTAGAGTCTCAACATCTCGAGTAAGACCTCAGTAAGAATGGCAAAGGGACTTCCCTTTGAGAGGTCCAAGATTTTCAGTTTTCAAAAGACTTGGTTGATTTAAAAAAAAATGTAGAAGTGAACTGTGGGTTTTCTTTTGTTTGTTTGGGGGGGGGGTTTGGGGGGGGGTCCTTTCAAAATGGAGTAAGCTGTTAACATGGAACATGGTTGGGAGCAATAAATCTAACTGGAAGCGAGTACTTTTAGAAAGATGCTTTCCTTAGAAGGAAGATTTAGACAAGAGAGGAAATGTGCCTGGCTGGCAATACTCCCTTGCTCCTGCCAGGTTTTTAAAGATATATTTTTGTGTTTTAACAAAAGCATTTTCTCCCTCCAACCCAATCCAAGACTTTGCCATCATCTTGTCAGGAGAAAACATTCCAGCTTAGTGGTTGTTTTGTTATGTCTGCATTGTGTATGGGGAGGGGGTGGAGAAACCCAAACCCATCACTCTCTGTTTTCCAGCATGCGATCTAAAAGCACTCTGTTGAAGAAGGTGATGATGGTGTCAGGAAATGTTTTTCGTTCTTCATCTCCATAGCAACTCCAGGTCCTTTAATGTCACAAAGGTAGAAGATGTTTTCTGTGGGACCAACAGCATTTGAAAGCAACGTTATACATGGATAGACCACCAACCCAATCACTGCCTTATAACAGGGATTGTCCATCTTGACATGTTTAAGATTGCATGGACTTCAACAGCATGCTGGCTAGGGAATTCTGGGAGTCCATGCATCTTAATGTTACCAAGGCTGAGAAACATTGCTTGATAATCAAATAACTCTGAATTATGAACTTGCAAGCATATGGGTTTTTTTTTAATTATCCATTCTTGAAATGTCTCTTCAAACAGTGATGGTTCCAGTTGTTGGAGGCTATAGATTTAGGGATGACTGAGCCTGATTCCTAAAGATGTGTCTTCATCTTGGGAGTTAGTAATGATGTGATTTCAATCTGTCCAAACTTCCTTCCTCTCTGAGGTAAATATAGAATAGAACAGAACAGAACAGAACAATGGAATAACAAAGTTGGAAGGGACCTTGGAGGTCTTCTAGTTTCCTACTTAGGCAGGAAAACCTACACTACTTCAGACAAGTGGTTATCCAATCTCTTCTTTAAAAGTTCCAGTGATGGAGCATTTACAACTTCTGGAGACAAGTTGTTCCACTGATTAACTGTTCTGTCAGGAAATTTCTCCTTAGTTTTAGGTTGCTTCTCTCCTTGATAAGTTTCCACCCATTGCTTCTTTTCCTGCCTTCAGCCTGCTTTGGAGAATAGCCTGACTCCCTCTTCTTCGTGGCAGCCCCTGAGATATTGGAACATTGCTATCACATCTCCCCTAGTCCTTCTTTTCATCAAACTATAGACATACACAATTCCTGCAACGGTTCTTTATATGTTTTAGCCTCCAATCCTATAATCATCTTTGTTGCTCTTCTCTGTACACTTGTATAGGTGTATCTATAACTATAGATCAGTGGTGGGATTCAAAAGTTTTTTCTACCAGTTCTGTGAGTGTGGCTTGGTGGACGTGACAAAGAAGGATCCTGAAAAATCCCTATTCCCTCCCCACTCCAGGGGGGAAGGATACTGCAAACTCCCCATTCCCTCCTCACCCCACTAACCTGCTTTCCAGCTCCATTCTCCTGTGCAGGGCAACCAAAGAAGACCCAGCCAATCAGCTGGGACTCAGGAGGCAGATAATAGATGGGGGTGGGGCCAGTCAGAGGTGGGATTTGTCGATTCTACAAACTACTCAAAATTTCCTCTACCGGTTCTCCAGAACTGGTCAGAACCTGCTGAATACCACCTCTGCTATAGATGTAACTATACAAACAGTTGTATCAATATTGTTTTTGTTTGATTGTAGTTTTGAGAAGCTATTTGACAACCAGAACTAAGCCATAAGCAAAATATAAATCCTCACCTTCACTGGCATTAGAAAAACAGCAGCCAGAGAGTGTTATCATCTGGCTGTACCATCATTGCTCAGTGAGCATTTGGTAGAACTCTACACAAAAAATCTTCATGCAATATGTCATTCTTGTAGGGTTTCCTTTTTTTAAAAAAAAAATCAAAGCATGCCCTGTTGCCGCAATAGGACAAAAAAAAAATCATGAAAAACTTGAGATCATGGCCAACTTGTCATGCAACTGGGGGGTGGGGGGGGTGGGGGGGGGAATCCAGATAGCAAAGAGAAAATCCAGGTAAGAATTTTGCAAATATTCCTGACTGGTTCAGAATGTCATTTTCTGTGAAAGAATAACACCTTGAATGAGCTCAGAAATAGCTTCCTTTTCTTCATAGAATCAAGGCTCAACTTTGATTTGAAAATAGATACAGGAGTTGAACTTTGACTCAAATTAAGCCTTGGTTGGATTTGGGACTATGATTCTTGACTGTAATCCAATAAAGCAAGGAATGCTGGTTTGACCCTTTGCAATCTACATCTTGTGTAGAATTTATTACTCTAATTACAATCCTGGCTGACATTTGGGGCACACTATTAATTGGTCACCAGAGTCCCCAGCTGCCAATGTCCAATTTCTCCTGAAGTCCCTTTTAATAGCAGTGTGGCACATCGTATCGGAAGGAAACTGGGAAAGCAAGAATAATTATTGGCAAATCGAGAGAAGCAAAAGTGAAGCAAACAGGACAGGAGAGGAAGCGTTAGAATTAATTCTCTCTCCCATACCATGCAGAACATAATACAATTAGCAGCCAGAAATAATGTGAAAGTTGAGAAAATGAGGGGGGTGGGGGTGGGGGGGGTGGGAAGGGGAGAAAATTCCGGATGGAATAGAGGAGGGAGAGAAAAAGGGGTAGGAGAAAATGGAAGGGCATTTTCCTCTTCAAATCAACTTCCCTTTAATAGTAGTGCAGTCTGCATAGACTAAATGTCAACGGAGCAAATGAAATTATGGGGCATGTCTGTGCATGTAAACCAATGTGCATGAATTTTGGAACCAGCCCTGAACCCATATAGTTAGTCAGAAGTGGTACTCAGCCGGTTCTAACCAGTGCTACAGAACCGGTAGCGGAAATTTTGAGTAGTTTGGAGAACCGGCACATGCTACCTCTGGCTGGCCCCGCCCGCATCTATTCTTTGTTTCCCAAGTCCCAGCTGATTGGCTGGGTCTTCCTTGGTTGCCCTGCATAGGAGAACGGAGCTGGAAAGCAGGTTAGTGGGGTGGGGAGGGAATGGAGATTTTGTAACCTTCCCCTGCCATGCCCACCAAGCCACGCCCACCAAGCCACATTCATAGAACCAGTAGTAAAAAATTTTTGAATCCCACCACTGTACGTAGAAAGTTTTTTTCCAGACTTTGTTCTATTGTACTTTATTAATTTATTTGATTCTTTTTATTACTTTTTATTGTTTTTTATTTTAAATATGGTTTTACGTTCTGCAAGCTGCCTTGAGTTACCATGGGCGAATAGGCGGCAATATAAATTAAATGAATGAATGAATGAATAATAGTCCTCGACTTATGACTTCAACTGAGCCCAACATTTCTGTTGCTCACAAAGGCAGTGGTTAAGTGAAGTTTTCCCCATTTTTGCGACCTTTATTGCCACCGTTGTTAAGGAACTCACTGCCATTGTTAAACGAGTAACATGGTTGTTAAATGAATCTGGCTTCCTTATTGACGTCGTTGGTCAGAATGTCACCAAAAGAGATCACTTGACCCCGGGATGCTGCAACCATTATAAATGTGAATCAGTTGCCAAGTATCTGAATTTTGATCACGTGACCATGGAGATGCCTCTACAGTCCCAAATGTGAAAAATGGCCATATGTCCCTTTTTTCAATGTTGCTGTAACTTTAAATGGGGGTGACTTCTGCCAATCATGAAGGAGACTGTGAATTCTAGTCCTGCCTTAGGTATTAAAGCTGACTGGATGACTTTGGGCCAGTTATACTCTCTCAACAGGGTTGTTGTTTTGGGGAAAATAGGAGGTGGAAGGAGTACGGTGTATAAAATGGAATGGAATAGAATAGAATGGGAATGGATGGGAAAAGAATAGGAATAGGAATGGATGGGATGGAATGGGATAGGGATAGAGTTAGGGATAGGAATAGAATGGAATAGAATATGGACTAGAATATGGAATAGAATAGAATAGAGTACAAGAGTAGAGTAGAGTAGAGTAGAGTAGAGTAGAGTAGAGTAGAACAGAACAGAATGAAATTAGGAAAGAATAGAATAGAATAGAATAGAATAGAATAGAATAGAATAGAATAGAATAGAATAGAATAGAATAGAATAGAATGCGGTGCAGTGCAATGCAATGCAATGCAATGCAATATAATACAGTAGGAATAGACCTTGGAGATCTTCTAGGAAGAAGGAAACCCTCTATCATTTCAGACATGGTATTGTGTTGGCCACCTTATTTATAAAAAAAAAAAACAATAAAGATGGTATATAAATAATTAAACATAAATGAGTGCAACTGCATCCCATCACCAGGCTCTAAATTATGCAGGGCTATCATGTCATCTGCTGACCAAACCAGAAATAATGAAAGTCAGCCCTGAAATGCAAGTTAAGAAAGGCAGCCGGGACGATCATGAAGCCGAGACGAAAAAGAGACTGATTAGTTTGGATAGTGCATCGAATGGGGTGAGAAGGGAGACTTGATAGAAGCCCAGAGGGAACACTTGCTATATCCAGGGTCGCATATTGCCACAGGATGGTTTTTCATTGCTTCCTAGACTTCTGCTTTCCACCTGTCAACCCCTGTCTACACAACATCTATTTACATATCCCTTTTTGTCTCAAGGGGCTGCTTCATCTTCATACCAAGCCAAGCATGCACCTCAACAGGGAAGTTCCTTTATTTGTAAATCATTCTGTTATGCCTTGTGCATTGTTTCTTTCTTTTGTGTGTGTGTGTGTCATCTTGTTTTTTCAGCAGTGTTTCGGAACAGGTGGTAGGTGTCATTTTTTTTTTATTATTACTTTTTTTTTTTTATCCAGAGGGGTAAACACTGATCTACACAATGGACCAGAACAATCCTGAGGCAGCCTATAGAGAATGCTCATTTTTTTAAAAAAATGTAAGGGATGGAGAAGGAGAAATTGGGGAAGGAGAAAACCAACTGCACCTCCTTTGTTAGGTCTAGGTCTTTGGAAAACCATCCTAGGGTCATTTTTAATGTGGGATTACGTTTTTGCCTTCTCGGACTGCAATTCTCGATCTTTTTTTTTAACCTTTAAAAAAAATAGCACAAAATCTAGGAGCGGAACAAGGGGTGGACTTCGAAAATTTTAGCAACTGGTTCTCTGGGTGAGCGTGGCCATGGTGGCCATGGCCTATTCAGCCTCCTGCACCATAGTGGGGTGTGTGTGTGTGATTTCCACCCTCCCCAGCTTTGGAGGCTTTCCTTAAGCCATTGGGAGGGCAAAAACAGCTTCCCCGGCCTCTGGAGGTCCTCTGGAGCCCATTTCTGGCCTTCTGGTACATCTGGTAGACCCATTTTTCACCCTCCCTGAGCCTCCGTGTGGGTCTTTACCTGGCATCCAAAATGGGCCACATGGAGCAGTGATGGGATTCAAATATTTTTACTACCGGTTCTGTGGGAATGGCTTGGTGGGCATGGCAGGGGAAGAATACTGTAAAATCTCCAGTCAAAGGTGGGATTTGCCAGTTCTCCAAACTACTCAAAATTCCCGCTACCGGTTCTCCAGAACTGATCAGAACCTGCTGAATGCCACCTCTGACTAGAGGCTAAAACTTATAAAGAATGGTTGCAGGAACTGGGTACGTCTGGTCTAGTTAAAAGAAAGACTAGGGAAAACCTGATAATAGTGTCCCAATATCTCAGGGGCTGCCATAAAGAAGCAGGAGTCAAGCTATTCTCCAAAGCACCTGAAGGCAAGACAAGAATCAATAGATGGAAACTAATCAAGTAGAGAAGCAACCTAGAACTAAGGAGGAATTTCCTGACAGTGAGAACAATTAACCAGTGGAACAATTGCCTCCAGAAGTTGTGAATGCTCCAACACTGGAAGTTTTAAAGAAGAGATTGGATAATCATTTGTCTGAAATGGTGTAGGGTTTCCTGCCTAAGCAGGGGGTTGGACTAGAAGACCTCCAAGGTCCCTTCCAAATCTGTTATTCTATTCTATTCTATTCTATTCTATTCTATTCTATTCTATTTTAACTGAAGGTTAAATTGACTTCCAAGGTGACTGTTGTTGAATTAGTCAATTAAATGTGAAGGTTTAGGACTTTTAAAAACAAAACATTTATGTTTGGAGAAGAAATGAGTCCCGTATTAATGAAACTACTTGGTTTACAAATCTGTAAACAAAAAAAAAGACCACGCAGGGGATCTAAATTCATACTCCAGGAGATTTGATAATGCAGTCTGCAATTTTCATATACCATTTTACAAATACAATGCAAAGAAAAAGGCATTTATTAAGAATGGAAAAAAAATCCCTTATCTTTCTTGCTGTGGGCTCAAACATTTTTCTGTCAGGGTTCACCTCCCTTATCCTGGCCATACCTATTTTTGGACTGCAGCCTTCACACCACCAAAAGAAAATGTATCCCATAAATCTAGACTCCCCAACCCGTACTGCAAAAATACAGCCAGCGGCTAGACAGTAACGAAAATACAGAAAAACATTTTGTGTTGTCATCTCAGCAAAGATTTGGTAGTCCCAAGGTTTCACTGGCATTTGCTGCAAAGATCTGATAGTTTCAAACACGATGCTAATTTCAAACTAATCATTAAGAGTTTCCACGATGAATGGTGCATGTTTAACTAAGAAGTAACCAGGATGATTAGGGGACTGGAGACTAAAACATATGAAGAACAGTTACAGAAACTGGGCTTGGCTAGTCTAGTAAAGAGAAGGACCAGGGGAGACATGATAGCAGTCTTCCATTATTTGAGGGGCTGCCACAGAGAGGAAGGGGTCAAGCTATTTTCTAAAGCGCCTGTAGACCAGAAAGGAATAATGGATGAAAACTGAACAAAGAGAGATTTAACCTGGAAATAAGGAGAAACTTTCTGAAATGAGAACAATCAACCAATGGAACAGCTTGCCCTCGGAAGTTGTGGGAGCCCCATCACTTGAGACCTTCAAGAAGAGATTGGACTGCCATCTGTCAGAAATGGTGTAGGATCTCCCGCTTGGGTGCGGGGTTGGACTAGAAGACCTACATGGTCCCTTCCAACTCTGATTATCTGTTATCTGTTATAACTGAATTCAATTAGACTTATTTGTATGTTCAGAATTACAGTAGGAATCTAACTTGTCCATTTCTTAATGACTGTCATGTCTTTTGAAATGGATGGATGGATATAGAAGTGGGTGGGTGGGTGGATGGGTAGATAGATATTGCTTTACAGTCCTCTCTAAGCAGTTTACAGAGTCAGCATATTGGCCCCAATCAATATGGGCCCTCATTTTACCAATCTTGGAGGATGGAAAGCTGAGTCAACCTTGAGCCAGTGAGAATCGAAATGAATTAGCCTGCAATATTGCATTCTAACTACTGCTCCACCATACTGGTAGATGGATAGATGATAAATAGATAGATAGACAGACAGATAGATAGATAGCTTTGCTCGCACAAAGCCGAAAGCACCAACCTGAAGATGGCGAGTGGGATCTCATCGAAACATTGCCCAGATAATCTCAATCTTCCACGGGAAAAGACCCGAACACACCAAGACCTGCATAGATAGATAGATAGATAGATAGATAGATAGATAGATAGATAGATAGATAGATAGATAGATAGATAAGGTAGGTAGGTAGATAGGTAGGTAGATACATACTCATGTTTCCCTGAAAATAAGACCCTGTCTTATATATTTTTTGCCACCAAAAAAAGCACCAGGTCTTAATTTTTTTTGCGGGGGGAGTGTCATCCACTGACTCACCTCACCTGCCTGCATTGCCCCAGCCTCCTTTTCTCTGTCCGAGACCTTCAGGAACTTCTTTGTCTGGCAAGGCCAGCATGGCTTTCCTGAAGGCCTCTGCAGCCGATAACTGTTATCAGCTACAGAGGCCTTCAGGAAAGCCTTGCCAGCTGCAGAATAAGAAATGGGCTGAGGTGTGCGAGGCCTGGCTGCAACCATTTGAAGGTAAGTAGTAGGACAGTTCTACCCCCCCATCCCCACTTTAGCTTATTTTTTACCTGTGCAACCTGGAGTGGATGAGGTCTTAATTAGGGCTTATTTTGGGGGTAGGGCTTATATTGGGTGCACGTGTAAAAGTCAAGCTAGGACTTACTTTCTGAGTAGGTCGTATTTTCAGGGAAACATGGTAGGCAGGCAGGCAGGCAGGCAGATTTCCTCCTTTTCATTAAAAGTTCATCTTTTCCACCAGGAAATATTTGAAGGTTACAGCATACAAATTATTAGGATATTAACTATCTTGTTATTAATAGGATATTAATACGATATTAATTATCCTATTAGACAATCTTTAGCTCCTTTTGTACCCAGAAGATTTGCAAAAGCGCACATTATTTTCTTCTCTTTATTTTCCTCCAAAGCATGTAAATTGTGATTTTAATCCCTGCTGTTGATAGAGAGTGGTGTTTAGATTAATTGGCCCATCAGTTTTTTTTTTTTCAAATGAAGAGATTAGAGTAGTTGTGTATGATTTCTATAAATCTACATCAAAGAATATCTTTAGGTGGGGCCACTCCATCCTTTTGGTATTTGATAGTGAAACTTTTGTCCTGGATTATTTTCTTAATTCTTATTTCGTATTTCAACCAACCTGCTGGCCCCACCAACCCAGCCTTGCCCCTCCCAGGAGTCTCCACGTGGCCCATTTTCTATGGAGGTAAGTGCACAGTCCACGTGAAGGCCCTTGGAGGGGGAAAAATGGGCCTTCTGGAAGTCCAGAAATGGGCCTGTTTCCAGCTTCCGGAGGGCCTCCAGAGCCTGGGTGAGGCCATTTTTGCCCTCTCAGAGATCCGGAAAAAGCCTCTGGACCCTTGAGAGGGCAAGAAACAGTCTTCCCAGAAAAACCAGAAGTAGCAAAATGGGCCTATTTCCGGCATCCAGTGGGCCTCTAGAGGCCAGGGGAGGCTGTTTTCGCCCTTCCAGAGGCCCCAGAGAGGCCTTTGGACCCTTGGGAGGATGAAAATGTCCTCCCCGGTCTCTGGAGACCCACCGGAAGCGGGAAAAAGGAAGTTCCAGTAGGCCATGTTCAGAATGGCCACACCCACCCAGCAACTGGTCACTGCCTGGTTGTTGGGATTTTTGAATCCCACCCCTGGATAAAAGACTAAGCCGACCACTACAGTTCGTAAACATTTAGGATTTAATGTGCTGTGTAAAACCAGACAATTGTACAGATAGTCCTTTACTTACAACCATTCATTTAGTGACATTCAACATTACAATGGCACTGAAAAACCTTATGACCGTTTTTCATACTTACAACCATGACTGCATCCGTATGGTCACATGATCAAAATTCAGATGCTTGGCAACTGGCATGTATTTATGACGGTTGCAGGGTCCCAGGATGATGTGATCCTCTTTTGTGACCTTCTGACAAGTAAAGTCAATGGGGGAGGGAGAGATTCATTTAACAGCCACATTATTAACTCAAGAACTGCAGCGATTCATTTAACAACAGTGGCAAGAAAGGTTGTAAAATGGGGCAAAATTAATTCAACGACTGTCTTGCTTTGCAGCAATGGAAATTTACGAGCTCAGTTTGCAGATCGTACACTGAGGCCTTTCTCAAATCCATTCAATAAATCCCACTTGTACAAACCACAAATGAAGGCCTCTTGTCATGCCCTTGTCGGAATCTGATTCGGAGGGGGAGGCCAAGCAGCTGACAGGTAGTGGGAGTGTGGCTCCGTTGGCTGTGAAAGAAACTGGGGAAGGGCAAAGTCCAGCTGGGCAGAGCAGAGAAGAGGTAGAGCAAGGGAGAGGGAATTCAGAGGAAGACCCAGGCCCACCCCTTCTTCATCCTAGGGCACAAAGGGAGGAACAGAGAAGGGAGCAACATGAGTTGCATGGCTTATGGGGGAGGAAAGGGCCCTGATTCCCTTCATTAGCTGCAGCTGGGAACACAGTGTTTAAAAAGGGAAGTTGTACACAGCAAACTGTTGAGATCAAATTGTGAATCATCTGGTATCCTCGAGGCTTATCTGGGTTCATGGCATCTTCCCAACTGTGTGTGTTTTGCTGTGCTTTCAAGTCTGCAATTCCTTCTCCTGCCCTGTCCAGTTAATTACTGCAGCGTGGTTTATTTGGATTTTTAGTTACAGTTTGTATGTACTTTGTTTTCGGACTGAACTTTCTCCACTTAAAGGCTGTTTCCTGAGAGAGTTTTTCTCCAGACAAAGATAACCTGGACATTGGGGGCAGAGTTGGAGATAATTAAAGGGACTCTTCTTGCTTATTTAACTGTGTTGTCTTTGTGCCATGCCCCAGGTCATCACACCTCTGTCTGTGTGGAAGTGATTAGTTCAGGATCAGGAAGAGTATCTGGTTCTCAAACATTTGCAAAACTTAGCAGCTCTTTGCTAGCCTATCCAAGAGTATAGAGTTGTTGGAAGGATAAAACGTTAATATTCAAAATTACCGGCAGGATAGTCCCTGCTGGGGTTCCCTTGCGGCTATACCCAAACTAGCTCATGATCCAGCTGGAGAGGGAAAACCCGAGAATGTGATTCCTTGAAAACATTTCCAGCAGGGGATTTTTTTTTTTTTTTGACATTTGCTGCTTGTCAAAGAAGGTGAAGAGAAAGTTGTATTTGCTGCAATTCCCTCGGGAGGTGCCATATACCAAACCTCTCCATTATTTTGTCTAGTTTAGTATTGTCTACACCCGTAGGTTTTAAAGGCAGGATTTCCTCTCTTCCTGGCTTACCTGCAAATGCCAGGGATGAAACTTTCCCCCATGCGAGACACGTACAACGGTCTAAGGTTTCTCACGGCGAAGAGCCGAAACTTCTTTCGGACTCGCTTGCAACCAGAGAGAAACCCAGGGAATATTCTTATTTTTCCTCTCCTCTTTTGTCTTTTGCACTTTTCCCACAAATTGGGTCCCTAGGGACCCTTCCATATTTAATGCTCTAAAACCTCTAGCTGAATCAGAAGTTCTTGCAGGGGGTGTGTTTGCTTTTGTTTGTGCAGAACTGCAACCGTCTGCTCTGTCGGCAAACTCTGTAATTGGAAGCTTCGCCGGACAAGAATTGGTATTCAGGCAAGAAAATGTTACCCTCAAGAAGGGGAAACCCTGGTGTTGCAAAGGCTATGCATATACAGTATTTAAACAAACACAAGGACTTGTATTTTCTCTAGGTTTTTCCAACAACGTGGTGAAATTCCAAACTTGGGTGCAGGGGTGGGATTCAAAAATTGCTGGATGGGTGTGGCCATGGTGAGCGTGGCCTACCAGAACTTTCGGGAGGGCCAATTTTCACCTTCCCCAGAGTCCGGAGGCTTCCCTCAGGGAAGGTGGAAACAGCCTCCCACAGGCTCCGGTGGCTCTTTGAAAGCCGGAAACAGGCCTGTTTCTGGAACTTCCAGGAAGGCTGAGTTTTGCTTCCCTCGGGCCTCTGGGAAGGTGAAAATGGCCTCCCTCGGGCTCCAGAAGCCCTCCGGAAGCCGAAAACAGGCCTGTTTCTGGATTTCTGGAAGTTTCAGAAGTGCCGTTTTTTGTCCTCCCAGAGCCTCCACTTACCTGCATCCAAAACGGGACGACGTGGAAACTCCTGGGCGGGGCAGGGAGGGTTGAGGAGGCCCAGCCAGTTGATTCAACTACCGGTTTGGCAAACCAGATGTAAATTTTAATATCCGCTTCACCTGAACTGGTCCAAACCGGCTGAATCCTGCATGCCTTAATCTTGAATGATCCAATAATATGCACCTCTATTAAATCTTGGTTGAGGTTATTTTGCCTCCTCGGTAGAACACACAGCTCCTTTTAATATGAAGGTCTTGAAAGCCCGGGCTGAGCAGAGCGTTCATTTCATATTCTACCTGTCTCTCAGCAGGTGGAACCATCTGACTGATCAGATCTGGGCTTGGAAACTAAGCAAGAAAAGGCTTGGTTAGTTAGGACTTAGAAGGGGAGAAAAAAATCAACAGGAAATCACTGGGCTGAACAGTTGAAATGGAAGAAGGGAGTTGAAATAATAATTTTGAAGAAGGGCCAAGTCTGAAGAGTTTGGTAGTCTAGCTAAGAAAGGTCATGGCTGTCCCAAAGGTGCTTTTTCAAGAGGCAGTACCATATTAATATCCTATTAATTACAGGATACTTAATATCCTAATAATTTGTATCCTGCAACCTTCAAAAGTTTCCTGGTGGAAAAGGTGAACTTTTAATGAAAAAAAGAGGAACTCCGTCCGTCTGTCTGTCCGTCCGTCTGTCTGTCTGTCCGTCCGTCCGTCCGTCCGTCCGTCCGTCCGTCCATCCATCCATCCATCCATCCATCCATCCATCCATCCATCCATCCATCCATCCATCCATCCATCTATCTATCTATCTATCTATCTATCTATCTATCTATCTATCTATCTATTTCTGGTCCAGAAAGTTCAGTTGTCTTTTAACAAATGCATGTTTTTATGTAACCACTAGAAGTCAAGCTCAAATGGGATTTGAGATTCTTTATCATATTGTGAGGTCCTGAGTGGTCTCTAAGCTTGGTTGTGTTCTTGCAGGTGACATCATCAGTGGAAATATTCTCCTCTATTGGAGACACCGTACTGTTTGCTAGTGTTGATCCTTACCTAGACTAACAATCGTCCTCAACCCTCCATCCTACTTAGTGAATTAGCACCAAGAGGATTTAGTGGCATTCATTGTAAATTTGCATGCAAAGGAAATGCCCCTTTCCTCACTGTGGCTTCCTTCAGAAGTAGTTGGATTGCAATGTGGGTTCCTTGGTGCTCTCTGGTGAGCTTGGTTGTTTTCTTGCAGGCCTTTCATTACCCAACTAGGTGACATCATCAGTATGTGGGTTACTATATCTAGCATGGCCTAAATTCACCCATGTGGAAGGAGGTCCGGAAAGCCTTGGATGGCTCAACTTCCCATTTCCCTTCTAATTCTATTCTTCACAACTGTCCTGTAGGCTTCCCCAATCTTCCCTCCCTTTCCTTTCCCTCCCTCCCTCCCTTCATTTTCTTCCCTCCCTCCCTCCCTCTCTTCTTTTCCTTCTTTCCTTTCTTCCTCCCTCCCTTTTCCTTCCCTCCCTCCCTCTCTTTCTGTCTGTCCTTTCTGTCTGTTCTTTCTTTCTTTCTTTCTTTCTTTCTTTCTTCTTTCTTTCTTTCTTTCTTTCTTTCTTTCTTTCTTTTCTCTCTTTCTTTCTTTTTCCTCCTTCATTTCCTTCCTCCTCCCTCTCTTTCTTTCCTTCTTTCCTTTCCTCCTCCCTCCCTTTTCCTTCCCTCCCTCCCTCTCTTTCTGTCCTTTCTGTCTGTCCTTTCTTTCTTTCTTTCTTTCTTTCTTTCTTTCTTCTTTCTTTCTTCTTTCTTTCTTTCTTTCTTTCCTTTCCTTCCCTCTCTCCCTCTCTTCTTTTCCTTCTTTCCTTCCTCCCTCCCTCCCTTTTTCTTCCCTCCCTCCCTCTCTTTCTGTTCTTTCTTTCTTTCTTTCTTTCTTTCTTTCTTTCTTTCTTTCTTTCTTTCTTTCTTTCTTTCTTTCTTTCTTCCTTCCTTCCTCCTTCCTTTCTTTTTTTAAAAAAAGTTCAATATTTTCCAAACTACAAAGAGATCAGTGCTTGTTCAATGCTTCCTGTCCTGCAGCAAGACTTCAATCTAAAAAACAAATTGGATCACTGCATGCAAATCATTATTTTCTCCAACCAGTTAACTAAAATAAAAATAACTTGCATCCAAGATGCTTTTCTCCTGTCATAAATTTAAAACATTTAAAACAAATAAGATCAAGATGTTGTACTGCTTCAGCTGTAACTAGAAGAAAAGAGAATGTTTCTTTCTTTCTTTCTTTCTTTCTTCTTTCTTTCTTTTCTTTTTCTTTCTTTCTTTTTCTTTTTCTTTTCTTCTTTTCTCCCTTTTTTCCCTCTCTCTCTCTTCTTTCCTCCCTTCCTTCCTTTCCTTCCCTCCCCTCCTTCTTCCTCCCTCCCCTCCCTCCCTCTTTTTCTTTCTTCTTTTTCTTTCTTTCTTTCTTTCTTTCTTCTTTCTTATCTTTCTTTCTTCTTTCTTTATTTCTTTCTTTCTTTCTTTCTTTCTTCTTTCTTTCTTATCTTTCTTTCTTTCTTTCTTATCTTTCTTTTTTATCTTTCTTTCTTTCTGTTTTTTCTTCTTCTTCTCTTTCCTTCTTTCCTCCCCCTCCCTCCCTCCCTCTCCTTCCTTTCCTTCCTTCCTTCCTTCATTCCTTCCTTCCTTCTTTCTTTCTTTCCTTCTTTCTTTTCTCTGAAAAACAATTCCCACGGGGCTCGTTTCTCCCTTGCCCAGCCCCACTTCCACGACGCCGAGTCCTGGAAGTGCAGCCTGGACAAGCATCGCACCTCCAGGTCCCGGCCATGGGTGTGGGGGTATGTGTGTCGGTCCCACGGGGGGGGGGGGGGGCGTGCCAAGCGGGGTAGGTAGGTGGGTTGCTCCCCTTCCTCCCCTCGGAGGAGGAAGCAGCCTCCGCCGCCCTCTCCCGCGGGGCTCCAGCCTCCCGACTGAGTCCCCGACCGCGGCGCCGGCAGGGTTAACGCGCGTGGGAGGGAAGGGAGAGCGCGCGCTACCGCCACCGCCGCTGCCATCGCCGCTCCGGCGTGTCCTTCGCGCAGGGCGCTGTATGTGCGAAGTCTCCCCGGTCGCTGTGGCTGCACCGGGGAGCCCGCGTCCTGGTCAGCGATGGAGACGCTGCCATGACAACCCGTCGGTGGGCGCGCGCGGGAGGGACCGCGGAGCAGAGGCGCCCGGCGAGAGGGGCGAGAGGCGCGGGGATGCCAGAAGTAGCGGCATCGGCGGCATCGGCGGCAGGCTCCTGCCCGCGTCTCCCGCCCGCCCGCCTCTTGCCTTGAGCCGCCGGCCGGCGCTGGCGGGCGCAGCCTTCCCAGCAGCAGCAGCAGCAGCAGCAGCAACAGCGGAGCCGCACAAGCCCGGACGGCCGAGGAGACTGAGACGCAGGGCGGCGTCGGGGCTCTTCGGCCGCTTGGCTGGAGACCGAGGGAGCGAGCACGCGGAGGGAAAGAGCCGCCGCCAGGCCGCTTCCCTGTCTCCGCTTCCCCAAGCGCCCCGTTACTCCTCGCCCGCGGTGGGGACGCTGCCTCGCCTGCGTCCTCCTGCCTCCCTCCTCGGGGGCGCAGAAAGTTTTTCGCCCCGAAGCCTTGCAGCGACTTAGTCTGGTTTGGTTTTTTTTGGAACCTGCACCGAGAAGGAGAGCTCGGAGCTCCCCGCTTGCCCCGGGACGGCCGGCCGGTCTGCAGCCGCCTCTTCCCACCCCTCCCCGCGCCTGGCATCGTCCGGAGACCCTCTGCTGGACGCCCCGCCTCTCCGGAGCTGGATTTCTCCCGGGCGCCCCGCTAACCGTCGAGCAGCCTCAACCCTTCGCCGCCTCAGAAGCCCCTCGGGGTTGCTCTTGCTCCGCGCTCGCTGCCGCCACCGCCACCGCCGCCTCTCTCCGTCAGCACCGCCTCCGCTTGCCGGCGCAGTCTACCTTAGCCTGGAGGGACGTCTCTGCATCCCAGGATGGGGGTCGGGGGGTGCTTAGTCCTGCCCTGGCGGTGCCTGGTGGTCGTGTGTCTCAGGCTGCTCTTCCTTGTGCCCGCAGGAGTGCCGGTGCGCAGCGGAGATGCCACCTTTCCCAAGGCCATGGACAACGTGACGGTCAAGCAAGGAGAAAGCGCCACCCTCAGGTAGGAGCAGATCGTTTGGGCTACTCTTGATGATCTCTAGGGATCTCTTCTTGCTATTGGGGGTGGGGGGGAGGGCGTTTCCCCCGGGTGTGTGTGTGCAAAATGCTGACCAGCGGGTGGGGATCTGTTGGAAACAGACCTCTTCCATTGTCCCGAGCCAGCAGGAGCTCCTGCTGGGGGCTGGCACTGCCCATCGAGGGAGTTGTGATGTGGTACCCAAGCATGGAGTTGCTTGCTTGCTTACCTGGTTGGAGAGGCAAATTCTGGGGAGGATGCAAAGACATTGCCTCGGGGTTCAGGTGGGGGCATTGAAAGACATTTCAAGTCTGGTGTTTAAGATGCTGTTGTTGCTTGGAAAGGAATACGATTGTTGTAGCCATGGTAGAACTCATGGCAAGAGTAGTGTGAGAGGGAAGAGAAGGGTGAGGCCTTTCCTATTTTAAAAGGATGGGGGTGGTGTTGTGCAGTTGGACAGCTGAGTTGGTGTGAACGTGCAGGATGGATACCTTTAAAAGAAGTTCTGGAGATGGGTTGGGTACCAAGGTGGGCATGGACAATGTCTTGGGGACATATTCACGAACCCATGGGTGAGAAAATAAGGAGTAGGTCTGCCCTGCATATATACTATCCCTCTCCTCTCTCCCTGCTCCCCAATTCCTGTCGCTGGTTCTAACTAGTTTCTGGGGTTTTGATGTCTCTCCCAAAATTGCATCGATTGCTTTGTATTTTCTGGACCGATCTGTTAATATCAAATCAAGTCTTTGGCTCCTGGAGCAGCTCAGATGAATTCTGATAGGCTTGCTCTCTCTTCTCTCGCACGCAGTTTTGTTTTGCACTCCTTGGCTGAGAAAGAGATGTAAAGTGGCTCATAAACAGATATCTTACTTTTGGTGCCTGCGTGGGTGGGTGGATGGGTGGGATTGACCGTGCAGCCAGCTTTCTCTTTGTCCTCCCTGAGTAAATTTACAAGCTTGGGACTTGTGCAAAGGAAAAGGGAGGGAGATTCTTGCTCTGAGAAGATTCCCCCAAAGCATCTGAGAGCTTGCAAGGAGCAATGGGGCTGGACTCATCATCTAGAAGCTCAAAGGGATGGAGAGTCTTGTAGTTGTACCAGAATGAGGGGAAAAAAAGGGGGGGATGAGTTTGGCAGCATCTGAAAGAGGAATGAATTCAATGAATTAATTTAGAGTCTTCTCAACTGGGGTGTAATACACATAGTTGAGAAGTAAGTGGTCCAAAATGGAACCACGTGGCTCGCCGAGTGCATTGTATGGCTACCAGTGGAAATGATCAAAGTGGGCATCTCAGCTGTAGGTCTTTAAAGGCTACCCAACAGGGTTGGTTTAGTGAGTAGAGACCCCAGCAGAAATCCCAGCCAATCCCAGCAGAAACCTCTGCCAATTCCAGAACTGAACCAACCAAAAAGGTTTATAGTTGGCTTTGGTTCAATCTATAAAAGCAAGAATGTCTATTGGTTTCTACTGCTCAGGCCTGCTTTTAATATTTTATTCCCTGCACCTAAATTCTATGTTCCTGTATCGTAAACAAAAGAGGTATTTCAAGGATGGAGCTTTCTACGGTCTTCATGAAATTGTGTTTGGGTGTTTGTAATAATCGAGGTCTCTAATTTGTGGCTATCCTTATTTCATTCATATGTATACATGGGTGATGGGAGGAAAGCAGAATGCTTTGCATTATATCACAGTGAACTGAAGCCCTGAAGACTGGATAGATGGTTTCATTTTCTTTGAGAATGTACAGTGAGGATTTCACATTGCCCTGTGCATGTTTTACAGTAGCCTTTCTCACCGAGAAATAAGTCCAGGCGTTTTGTCAATTCTACCCTGACGTGTCCATCATCCGTCTCTCTATGCAGTGACTACTCTGAGTTCTTTTCAGTTGTAAAGAGATCTCTTTGGACAAGCCCTTCCATTTTTTTCCCCCTCCCAATGATAGCCCTATGCAGTAGGTGGCACCCAAATCTTCTCATGAGCTTTCATGGACAAATGAGGACAAATATAAGCAGCTTTCTGTACTCTACTGATGGTTTATCAAAAGGAAGAGACCATTCAATTGCCACCAGTAAACTCAAATATCACACACACAGACACACACACACACACACACACAAACACACACACACACTGATTTAACCAGAAATAAGGTCCACTGGACTCAGAGGAATTTATTTCTGCATGGACAAATGAGGACAAATGTAAGCAGCTTTCTGTACTCTACTGATGGTTTATCAAAAAGGAAGAGACCATTCAATTGCCACCAGTAAACTCAAATCAGTCTCTCTCTCTCTATCTCTCTCTCTCTCTCTCCCTCTTTCACACACACAAGTTTCGCAAATGGGTTTAACTAGTTGTTGCATCTCTTCAACTGTATCTATTTTCTGAATAAGGTGAGGGATCACCCAATAGGATTGTCAACCAATCCATTAGGGGGGATACTTGGCATTGGACACTAGTGAGAACAGCTTTGCTGTAGGATCTTGCTCTCTCATCAATGATGTCCCAAAATTCCGGAACAAGTTTCATATCGGTTGACTTTGTTCTTCATTATATTTTGTTTATGGATCAATTTCCTGGTGTCCATCAAGCCAAGGTTTCCAAGGTAAGGAAAGGAAACATTGGTAACCCTACAACTGAGCATGGTTGCGATAGCAGGATAGACTTCAACGGATGAACTGGTTTTAGCCTTTCTGTTTTCTCAGCTGTGAAGTGGACCTCCCTTGAGGTGCTACAGAGAAAGTCCAGGGTGGCATGAAATGGACTTTGCTACAATAAATCCACCTTTCCCCAAGGGCCATTGTACTGCTTCCATTGTCCATTTGTGTCCATTGTTGTGTTTGGAATGCTAAGGGAGATGTGTACATCAAGATTGCCCTAAAGGGGGAGATGATGACAAAACGTTTTAAGAACCCCTGGTCTAATCTTGGTTTGCTGTTGTTGAACTCGGTGTGTTTTGTGAATCTAGCCCATCTGTTATTTATTTATTTTTCACTTTAATGTATTGTCTAAACCCCTCAAGGAGGTTAATTCTGTAAGCAGATTAAGAATATTGAAGGAACGAAGCTTCTGAACTCGTGGAAGAGGACACACATTTTGGAAATGGCCACTGCAATTTCTTAAATGGATGCAAATTTTGGAACACAGAGGGGAGCAGGCCGTGCCCTGCAAAGGACCGAGAGCGATGGGAGGCCTCTTTCAGCTTCTCAATGGCCCATTTGTTGGTCCTCCCAGCTGCTAGCTCATCATTTATCTCCCCCTTTTTTTCCCTGGGACAGAAAGACCCATTGGGGGTAGGCAGACAAATCACACACCACTATTCATGGGGGAGCCATCTTGTCCTTGGCCTTTTCCAACGGTCTGATACTAACTATTCCTTTTCTTAATGTAGCAGGAGGGAAGATGATTAAAGTTTTGAATCCAGGGCAGATGGAGGGATAATGAGAGAAAGAGAGAGAGAGAGAGAGAGATGGGTAGTCCAAACATGGTGGATATGTTTGGAGTTCAGAACTGCACTGCTCTCCATTCTCTCTTTCCCTCCCTCCCTCCCTCCCTCTCCCTCCCTCTCTCCCCCCCACCCTCAAACAACTGTTTTGTTCATTGATTTTTCAGTTGTGTAGAAAGCAACTATTAACAAGATGCCCATTTAAGCTGGGGACAGATGATATGAGTTTGGCTGTTATTGTCAATGTGTATGTGAGAGAGAGGGGAAGAGAGAAAAGAGACAGAGAGAGAGAAGAGAAAGAAAGGGAGACAGAATGAGGAGAGAGACAGGGAAGAGAGAGGGAAGAGAAGTGACAGGCAGACAAGAGACAGACAGAGAGTGAAGAGAGAGAGGGAGAGAGAGAGAAAAGAGGCAGACAGAGAAGAGATAGACAGAAAAGAGAGAGGAGAGAAAGACAGACTGAGGAGAGAGAGAGACAGAGACAGAGAGAGAGAAATGAGGGCTAAAGAGGGTTTGGCAGAGACTCCATGACTTCTAATTTATACACCAATAAATACTGTCTATTATTTCTGCCAAACAGATTTTAATCTTGCTTCAAAAGCCACGCAGAACCTGTTGAGAGGTACAAGAAAAGCTATTTGCATGAAGCTCTGAAAGGACACCTCAATACCTTGAAAGGAAGAATTGTCTGCTTGCTTTATTCACTAAGACTGTGCAAACAGGTGCTTTGAAATGTAGAGCAGCCCCCTGTACAATATCACTTTCTGAGTACTTTTGAGTACCTTTGAATAGTTATAGCAGTTGTGGGTTTTTTTTCCCCTTTTCTTCCCCACATTCATGTAGCTCCTCTGGGAGGGGAGGGGAGGGAAGGGAAGGGTCCATCTCTTTCTCCCCTCGATATGCAACAACATGCAGCCACTTCATTTCTTTTAGAAAAACGACTATTATCGGGATTATTGTAAGAATAGCTCAGCGCTTCTCAATGCGCCTGGGTTTAAATAGATGTCAAACCGTGGTTTATTGAATAAACCGTGACTGGCAGGGTTCACTAAATCATAAACGGCGACTTAGAAACAATGGCTTGTAAATGGCTGAGGCAAAAATCAAACAATCATACCTGAGCTTAGCCGATGCTTATGAAATCATCATCTGAGGGTACGTGGGCTGCAAACACATAGAAAAAAAGAGGGATCTTACTTAAAAGCTTACAACGCAACCCAGGTCTGTGTTGGCTTAAAAGCAGTTCTAGGTTGCATCAGTAGAGGGACAGAATCATGATCATGTGAAGTGTTAATAACCGCTTTATAATGGCTTGGTAAAGCCACACTTGGAATACTGCATCCAGTTTTGGTTGCCACAATATATTAAAAAAAAAAAGATATTGAGACTCTAGAAAGAGTGCAGAGAAGAGCAACCAAGATGATTAAGGGACTGGAGGCTAAAGCATATCAAGAACGGTTGCTGGAATTGGGCATGTTTAGTCTAATGAAAAGAAGAACTAAGCGAGACATGATTTCAGTCTTCCAATATCTCAGGGGCTGCCACAAAGAAGAGGGAGTCAAGTTATTCTCCAAAGCACCAAGAAGGCAGGACAAGAAGCAATGGGTGGAAACTAGGAGAGAAGCTACCTAGAACTAAGGATCAATTTCCTGACAGTGAGAACAATTCATCAGTGGAACGACTTGCCTCCAGAAGTTGTGGATGCTCCAACACTGGAGGTTTTTAAGACGAGATTGGACAACCATTTGTCTGAAGTGGTATAGGTTTCCTGCCTGAGTAGGGGGTTGGACTAGAAGACCTTCAAGGTCCCTTCCAACTCTGTTATTCTGTTATACAGTAGATGAGGAATAACAAATAAAATCCAAGAATCCATCCCATTACATTAGGAGCCTTTTGAGCAATCTTTTCAGGAAAAGGAAACACAATTAAAAAAGGAAAGGTTCATGAACTGCCGTTCGATCAGTAGGCACTTTTAAAAGATATTTTCAGAATACCAGTCAGCACTGAAGTGGCCTTCAGCCTCTCCTATAGTTAAGGTTGAAAAAGTTGCTTAAACATATTCTACAAAGTCCTCTGTTATAATACACCAGGCCATGTTCTATGCAGCTTCTCACTAAAGTAACAACTATTGTAAACAGCACAGGAATTCTGCAAGCAAATTACCATTGTTAGAATGAAAAGAAAAAAATATTATATTATCTACAATGGATTTATAGCCCCAAGGGACCCATTATGCCTTCTTTCTACAGAACCAAGCAAATCATATTTTTGTCTTTTCACCATCTCAGAAACGCGGTTGTTGCTACCAATAGCATTTTTGTTTTGTTTTTGCAGCTCCAGACTTTTGAAGGCACATCCTCTGGATGAGCCTTAGGGCTGCAGTCTTAATTTTTTGCCAGCAGATGGCCAACTCTGATATTTTATTTTCATTTGCAGATGATCTTTTTTCCATACTTTGGAACGATGGCATACAGTTGCAAAGTCTGAGAAACAGGCATATAAGAAGGAGGCATTAAAATGTTGCTTCTGATTTTCCAGATGGAAAGCTGCTCAGTAGGTTATTATTTATTTGGCATATGGCATACAAGATCAGGGAAATCTACAGATGCTGGACACACAGTGCAGTCCTGGCAGCCTAGAATGCCAGTTTATTTTGTTTGGCGCTTGCAAGTTTATCCTTGGTGCACCACAGGGGACAAACTAGTTTTCTACCAATTAACTAGCAGCGCTCCAATTACTAGCTCTTCTTCTCACCTCACCTTATCTCGTGTTGCGATGCCTGTTCTCTGCCCAGGGCTGTTCTCTCCACACATGAACCGAGCTAGGTTTTTCCCTACCAAAGTGGTACTCATTTATCTATTTGCAGCATTGCTCGCTGTCAACTTTGGAAGCCATATTAGAACCAGAAGCTTCCACGCCGCCACATTCCTATGCCTGTGAAAGCAGGAGGTGGGTGGGATTTTTAGAGTGTTGGTAGTTAGACATAATAGCATTCTTCTTTTTGGTCAAGGTCATGTTATTCCTGTACCTGAAAGAGGAGTGGTGGAAGGGATGTCTCTTGTTGGTAGAGATGGTGATTGGACCATGTGATTGGACCATGTGATGGGTGCAGGAGTTGGGTTTTGACTTTTGACTTACTAAGGGAAAACCCGGAACTCTCCGATTTGGGTTTTCCCAGATGTGCCAGTATAACTACTCTAATAAAAGGAAACTTTGAGAAAATGCCTGTCTCTGAGTTTTTGATTGGAGTTGGGTTTTTCTGGAACCCTGATACTCGCTTTCAAACTTTTGAGTGGACAGGACCTAGAGAGCATAGAGGTTTGTTCTCCAAGCTTGTGGGTTGGTTTCCAAAAGTTTCATCACCAGGCTAGGTAATGGCACTGCCATCTCCTAAATTCTGCTGAAGATGGTAATCTATGGAGATTCTCAACCATCCAGGTTATGGTTGTCCCAAAGGTGCTTTTTTCAAGAGGTAACTGGACTTTCTGGGGTTGTTTTTTTTTGAAGATGTTTCGCGTCTCATCCAAGAAGCTTCTTCAGCTCAGAAAAATGATGTTTGGACGAGAAGCGAAACGTGTTCAAAGAAAAACCAGAAAGTCCAGTTGCCTCTTGAAAAAAGGACCTTTGGGACCCGCCTGGTAATGAAATGTTCAGAAAACACCCACAAGCTCGGAGAATGAACCTTTACCCTCATCTCATTCTGTCTCATGGAGCCAGGATTGAAGCACCAAAATACAGACCATTTCTGGCCAGCAGTTCCAGTGTGATTAAGCTATTGTGCCACACTGCACCCCCTTCCTTCAGTGGAATTCTTTTATAACATTGCTGCTTTCTGGTTGGCAGTTGAAGAGAAGTGGTGCCAATGTCTTCTCTCTCAAATCTCTTCCAGTTTCCTGATTATGCTCCTGCACTGATGCCTTATCTCTCCTTTGCAAGCACTCACTGCCTTTTAATCCCTAGTATTTATTTTTAGTCTCCTCCTCTCCCCCTTTTCTCATTCCACTCTGCCACTTCTGCATTTCCTGCCCTCCTGTGCAGTCACTGTGTTTTCAGCCATTACATCTGGCCCAGCTCTTTGACTGCGTTCCATGATAACGTGCTGCCAAAAAATCCTTGGGCTTCTGCTTGCCAAATCTGTTAGCCAAGTTATCTTTCCAAATCTACTTGCTGATTCTTGAGTTCAGGCAACCGAGTTACCTGGGAATAGCCAGAGAGTTGACTAGGTTAAAACAGAATTGATGGGTTAGATGAGGAATTGGAAACTGAAGTCAGTGCTAAGAGGCTAGAGGGAGGGATTGGCTAGAGAGGGAGGGCTTGGAGTTTAAGGAATATAAGATACAATGACTTGTGAGATATAGAATGTAATTTGTATTGTTAAACAAATTAATTACCCAGACAACATGTTGTTTATTAAGCACTAAGAAATGTATTTAATAGAAAATTAAAAGTCCAATTGTTTATTTATTTAAATCTAATAGACAGAAACTTGCCAAACTAAAGTTATAATCTTGTAGGCAACAAGATATATACTGAGCAATTCTAGGGTGTGACTATTCTAAACTTCTTCCTCTATCCCCCATCAGATTTGGGACTTCACAGTCTGTTCATCCAGGTATCTTTCTGGGATAATATAAGTTATAAAAAGCTGTTGAGACACTATAAAAAAAGATGTTGAGACTCTAGAAAAAGTGTAGAAAAGATCAACCAAGATGATTAGGCAACTGGAGGTTAAAATTATATGAAGAATGGTTGCAGGAACTGGGCATGGCTAGTCTGTGAAGAGAAGGACCAGGGGAGACAGGATAGCAGTGTTCCAATATTTGAAGGTCTGCCACAGAGAGGAAGAGGTCAAACTATTTTCTAAAGCACCTGAAGGCCAGACAAGGAATAATGGATGGAAACTGGAAACAAGGAGAGATTCAACCTGGAAATAAGGAGAAATTTTCTGACAGGGAGAACAATCAACCAATGGAACAGAAGTTGCCTTCAGAGGTTGTGGGAGCTTCATCACTGGAAGCTTTCAAGAAGAGACTGGACTGCCATCAGTCAGAAATAGTGTAGGGTCTACTTGGTGGGGATTAGGACTTTATGCCCTTCCAACTCTGTTAATCTCTGTTAATCTGTAAGTCCAATTAAGATTCTGCAATTTTTTTGGGTGCCTTCCAATACTGTATGTTTGCTTCCCTTCTCTCTAGCTGCCTACGGTGCATGCATTTTCTACTTTCACAGGAATAGTAATTATCTCTGGGAATATTAAATATCAGAGTTAGCATCAATGTTCTTTTTCTTTTCTCTTGAACTATCTTGTACCTCTGGAAGGAAAATAATTCATTTCCCCTCCATAACTCGTCATGGAAAACAATTATAGGTAGCCTATATATGTGCATAGATCTACTTTCTTCCCTATAATGTCTTTAAAAGCTTTTGAATTCTTTACTATTTGGACTGCTATCATTTCCTATTCCTTCTCCCTTTTTGCCCAAACCTCAGCATGTTGGGTTGCATGGATTCGACACATCAAAGTTAGGGTAGATACCACAGCAGAATTCAAGAGCCTGTAAGCCATAAAGTGATTAGTGTCACTGCATGCAAGAACAAACTCCAGATTGTGCAGCCATGGCAAGAGACAATTCATAGCTGAATCCTGTGCAGAGCAGTTTGATTTCATTAAATAATTTGAGAGGAAAGATGAGGCCCCAAACTCCAGTTGGATGGGAATTCATATCTTCTGCTGCTGTTGCAAATAATTCCTCAGCAGACTTACCTAACTGGAGAAAAGTTATGGTTTATGCCTTAACCAACTTATTTTTCATAAAGAAATGCATTCAGCACCCTTTGAAGCATCCAGATGGGGTACAAATGAAGTTTGTATGAGTTAGTACGGAAATTCCAGGAAGGATAGAAAATAATTTTGTGATGATCATACAATGTGTAATGCATGGCACTTCAGGTGGAAGCAGCCAGAGCTGCTTGTGAATAGCCTGAGTCAGTCACTTTATTGTTTGTGACCTATATTACAAGAATCTGGGAATGACCAGATCAGGCCTTTATGGATCTTGTGGGAGGTCAAGTTTATGCCTCTTGTGGCTGTGCAATGACTCCAAGCCGTGCCCTTGCTTGATCCTTCCTTCCAGCCTGGCTGGCAGTTTCCAAACACAGTATCATCATATGAAGGATATTCTTTCTTTCTTTCTTTCTTTCTTTCTTTCTTTCTTTCTTTCTTTCTTTCTTTCTTTCTTTCTTTCTTTCTTTCTTTCTTTCTTTCTTTCTTTCTTCTTCTTCTTTCTCTCTCTCTCTCTCTCTCTCTCTCTCTCTCTCTTTCTTTCTTTCTTTCTTTTCTTTCTTTCTTTCTTTCTTTCTTTCTTTTTTCTTCTTTCTTTCTTTCCTTCCTTCCTTCCTTCCTTCCTTCCGTCCATCCTCTTCCTTTCTTCCTTTCTTTCTCCCTCCCTCCCCTTTCCCTCCCTTCTTTTCCTTCCTTCCTTTTTTCTCCCTCCCTCCCTTTCTCCTTCCTTCCTTCCTTCCTTCCTTCCTTCCTTCCTTCCTTCCTTCCTTCCTCTTCCTTCCTTCCTTCCTTCCTTCCTTCCTTCCTTCCTTCCTTCCTTCCTTTATAAAGTTTATTGGCTGTCCTTTTTAGTAAATGGTAACTCTGGGCAGCTTGCAATCATAAAAGATACACATATATACTTAAAAACATAAATAAATTAATACAAGCAAAAACTATGATCCAATTACCGATGGGGAGGGTGGAGGCAGGCAAGTGGGGAGGCTCTTGTTGTTCGTTGGTCAACCACCTCCACTGTGACGTTCCTTCACTGGGGCTTCAAGCTGACCGACAGCATCAGGATCTTTAGGCTCTTACAAAAGATCAGGAGGGTTGGGGCTGACCTCACACCAGGGGTAAAGATGTTCCAGAGGGCAGATGCAATGTCAGAGAAGGTCTTTTTCTTAAGACCTTGCTAGCCAGAATAATTGCATCAATTCAGAATCAATTCAACCCTTTTGAGTATTTGATCCTCCTCGCCCAATGGAGACAAGAGGAAAGAGAGGAAGTTAGTACGCCCACTATGGACTCTGGGCTCACTCACCATCAGTACAGAGACCTTATCAGGACCTGTCTGGATAAACACTCTCCCCAGGGAATGTCGATGTGAAGAAATGAAAGCTTCGTCAGTCATGTTTTACACCAAATGTATGAATGAGCATGAATTGTCTGTGTTGCACAAAAGTGTGTTCAAAAGTGTGTTGCAAAAGCAAACAAAGCAACAATTCATGCCTGTACTTGCATGTCTCCATTTCCCCTCCATTAGCAAGTTTATTTTTTGTTGCGAGAAGATGTGTGACGTTGGTGTTGTGGATAATGGGTGTCATTCATTGGTTTGGGTTATCTTTTTTCCCCTCTTTTAATTTCCTAGCGAGGTTTTAAATGCACTGGTACACCCGAAGCATAACCGTGCGTTGCTATAATTAAACCAACCACAGAATTGCATGTGAGATAATAACACAGTAACCGAGTTTAAAGCATGCATGCTTTAAATAATTTCCATGAAATGGTTTAGTAAGTCAAGGTGCTTTTAATCAGGACTGCATTTCCCTTCCCCCCCCTCCTTTCTTTCTCTCCCTTTTCTTAAAGTATAATTCTAGGGAAGTGAAAATTAAAATAATAATTATATTTTGAGGTACCGCAAGATCAATCTATATCACCACTTATAATCCAGAAATAATTGCACAGGAGTCAGGGAAACAACGTTATATCTCCTGGAATCAGTAAGCGTTTATTGTGTGAAAATTTGCACCTCATTAAAAAGGTGTAAGCCTTAGCTTGGTCCAGATGGAAGGCTTAAAACTGTAGATCTTGTTCTGTCTCCTTTCTCCAATCAACACCTTCTCTCCTTAACTTTTCTGTTGTGAGACTTGCAACTGCTGTACTGCAGACACTGCTTCTTCCTCATTTGGGCTGTCTGTCTTAGAAGACACGGTAGACCTTCTCCTATGCAGCCCAATCTGTCAAATTTATTGAGACATAAAGTGAAAAAAAGGAACACTCCTTTTGTTTCAATGAGGTTAATTCCTGGTCATTCCTTTCTTATTATTTGTTTTGTGATGACCCAAAGGGGCGTGGCACAAAGGCAACACAGTCAGATAATCAAGAAGAGTCCCTTTATTAGCTCCAACTTTGCCCCAATGTCCAGGTTACTTTCTGGCTGGATAAAAACTCTCCCAGGAACAGCCTTTGGCTGCAGAGAATCAAGTCCAAAACATGGTCAACATAAACTGTAACTTTAAGTCCACTCAAGCCAAACTGAGGTAATTTAGTTGGCAGGGTAGGAGCAAGAATTCTAGACATGAAGGCACAGCAAACTCACACAACT